>CM021105.1:352222228-352480961 GCA_007115665.2 Sequoiadendron giganteum | reverse complement strand
ATCCAATGATGATGTTTTCTAGTATGAAATTGATCACAACTTTGCTAGTGGCTTGTTTTTTTGGTACTGCCTCTATCCATTTTATAAAGTAATTAGTGACCAGCAAGATCCATCTATTCCCTCCACTAGATTTATTTGTGATTTCCCCAATAAAATCAATTCCCCATTGATGGAAAGGGGCCTCAACCTGTATAGGTCTTAATGGTAAAGCTCCATGATAATTCATTTTTCCAGAGAACTTCTAACATGCTTCACATTTTCTAACATATATGTGGGCATCATTGAACTAGACTTTGGGCCAATAGTATCTTGCCCTTAGTATCTTGTGTGCAGTGGTTTTTGTTGAGAAATGTCCTCAACACACTCCTTTATGCATTTATTTCAATGTGTACTTAGTTTGTGTTTCATCCAAACATAGCAAAAGGATATCATCCTTATTCTTCTAATATAGATCTATGTTTATAAACACATATTTTGATACTTGGAGTTTTAAAGTTCTTTTTTGATTATCATTCAAATTTTCAAGACACTTCATATGTTTAAGATAGTATGCTATATTAGTGTACCATAGTGTATGCTCAATACTTGAAACTATTTGATCTTCCTCTCCCACATTGTAGACTTGTGCAGCTTTCAAATCAGATTCATCCATTAACTTGGTTAAACCTTGTCCTCTTACCAATTTTGTGATTTTGATATCAATATTGAATTATTGAATTTGGTTTATCCATCTGTACCTCCTTCCTATGCCCTCAATTTTTAAAAACACATATTTAACTACAACATTTGGTACATATGCAATTATTTTTACCCCTACCAAGTAACATCTGAATTCTTTAACTACTTTTACAAGAGCATAGGCCTGTTTCTCAGTGATATCATACTTCAGTTCTACCCCTTAGAGTGATTTACTAAAGAATGATATGGGTTGTTCATATCCTTATTCTTTTGTAACATTACAACTGCAACTGTATGAAATGATGCAAAATAAAAGATTTAAAATGGTTTATCAAAATCAAGGGATTTCAATACAGGGGATTCCTTAATTGATCTCTCAATTGACATACAATGGATTCTTTTGTCCAGTCAACATTTGAACCTTTCTTCAACATCTTTAAGATTGGCTTTACAATCTCAGCAAAATTCGAAATGAACCTCAAGTCCAAGTTAATTTGTCCAAAGAAAGACCGGATGGCCTTTACAGTTTTTGGGATGGTAATTTTATCAATAGCTTCTACTCGTTCAGGGTCAATCCTTACTCCATCATTTGAGACTATATGTCCCAACAACTTACCTTTTGTCACAAAAAAAATGACACTTCTTTGGATTCAAGGATGTGCCATATTCTAATGCTTTGATACAGATCTTTTCTATTGTGCACAGTGGTCTTCTTCCCTTTTAGAATATGTTGTTAGATCATCCTGGTAGACTACCATTATGGTATTGATTAGATCCACAAAGGCTACATCTATAGCCCTTTAAAATGTTTCTCTTGCATTAGTGAGGCCAAAAGGAATTCAAACATAAGCGTATGTACCCCAAGGTGTGGTGAGAGCAGTTTTGTATTGTTCTAGTTCATTAACCTTCACTTGGTTATAGCCTAAGAATCCATCCATCATAAACAACAATTAACACCCTGTCACCTTTTGCAGCATTCCCTCCATGTTAGGAAGGGGATAATTATTTTTAAGTGATGAGACATTCAAATTTTTGAAATCCACACACAACCTTATGTCTCCATTTTTCTTCCTTATCGGTACCAAGTTTGAAACCCAAGAAGAGTGTCTTATGGGTTTGATAATGCCACCATCTCTAAGCTTCATAAGCTCTTCTTCCATCTTTGGTGCTAATGTGGGGTTTATGGGACTTTGTTTTTGTCTAAATGGTTTGGCATCAGGCTTCAATGGAATTTCATGTTGGAAGAGGTCTTCTCTATATGCTTTTAGGCCATCATATGACCAATAAAAAACATGCTTATATTTTCTAAGAAAGGTCATAAGAATTTCTTTGACCTCAGGGCTAATCCTTCAGCCAATGTACACCCTTTTAGGAGCCATTTCAATCCCAAGATTGATCTCCTCAATATCTTTGTTTTTAATTAGTGTTGCCTTCAAATTAAATACGTCATGTCCATCAAATACTCTTTCCATGGCTACAAGGCCTTATGGTATTTTATTTGTTCTAAGTTGTACCACCTCCTGCACAAAAACAATTTCTTTACCATCTACCACCTTAACAAATGCATTAAAATCTATTTCTTGATATTCTTATTGATCTATGAAATGGTGAAACTTAATTAAGTCATCATCATCATTGAACACTTTCCAATTATAAATATTATCAAGGATTGTAGGCCTAGTCTTGAATTCCACTTCTCTTATACCTGCCAAAGTGATATCATCCTTTTTTAGAGCAATATTTTCCAAAAAGTCTATCATTATGTTTTTGGATCTCTCCACCCAATCTATTGAGAATGCATCAAAGAGCTCTATGGCATCCCAAACAACATTTTTCTATTGCTTTAGTCTTTTGTTTTTGGTGAATAATTTTCTCTAAGTTGTGAGACAACTAATTTCAAGTCTCCATTTACTACTAGCAGTTTTATTCGATACCTTGTGGAAATGTTCAAGCCTAACAACAATGCCTCTATGTTGTTGGTCCATTCAAATGTTAGTAGGAATGAATATTTGAATTTTTTACTGTTGGTGAGATAAACACTATTCCTGCTCCATTTCCACCTTTGCTACATGAACCATCAAAATACATTTGCCAGACACCATGTTCATCAAGTTGAGCTTCCTTATTAATTGGATCTATATTTTGTAGCTCAACTTGGGAATGCTCAATTCTTAAGCTTCCAAGATTCACATCACAAAAATAGTTCATTTGATTTGGTTCAATATGTTCTATAACATGTTCAAATCTTGATTCCCTATACAACTTGACCTCTCTTCCATTTACTAGTATTTTTGCATATGACAAGTCTAATTGGATATTTCCCCCAGCTACAGCAGTCCACTATCTAGATGACATCCCATAATATGGATGGGTTTCTACTACAGTGATATCAATTTTGTAAGTGGCTTCAAGGTAGGAGACTAATTTTAATTCTACATTCCATATGACTCCAACAATAGGGAAAAAATTGTTATCCATTGCATAGCATTTCCCATACGTAGTGTCCACCCACAAGCCCAATTCCTTCATGAGTGCCCTAGGTATGATATTTATTGTTGCTCTCGAGTCAATCATGCAATTTATCACCAGTTTATTATTGATCAATAATGTAGTATAAAATGGATCTACTTGAGAAGGATTCTTTGTTAAGGTGTCACCAACATAAACCTCGGGTGTCTTTATGATTTCTTGTCCAACATTATTTACCTTGGTTTCACCTTTCCCTGATTTATCTTTATTCTTGTTCTAATTAACATGTGTGTTGGGCATATTTGAGATTAATTTGAGGGAACTATCCCTATATTCATCCACCTTCATCATTTCTAATAGCGGCACTGACATCTTGATATGAGATAATTCTTGTGATATGTCAAATGAGGGGGTAGTCACCAATTGTTCTGCCTTTTCTATTTTTTTGTAATTTTTATCCTAGGCTTGTAGGTTAACATTGTCCTTCATTTTATCCTAGTCAATTTTTGTTGTCTCTTTGGGTATATATTTCTCATGAGATTTTTCTTTTTCACCCTTCTTTCAGTTATATGAAGTATCCTTTATATGCTCTTGTTGATCCTTTATGAATAAGCCCCTTGGTGTTCCTTGATATGGATTTATGGTTATATTCCTTAGGTTATAATTGATTTTATCCTGTGCTAAAACAACCATTGTAAGAGCTTTGATCTCCTCCTTATCTAGCTTCCTTAATTGGGTTTGGTTTGGTTGTTGTCTCGTAGCACTAAGCTGATATCCTTCTATGTTGTCATCTTCTTCATCTGAAAATACTTCTTGTTGGCCCATGTGAACATTATATTTCTAATTGTTCACATCATATTCAAATCCCTCTTCTTTTGAAGAAGAATATTCCTTTTAGATTTTATAAGGCCTAGAGGCCATCATATTTACCATGTAATCTTCCTTTTATTGCTCATAATATATTTCATCTCCCTGAACTAATTACGCAACAATACAATATTCAAGAGCTTGGGATAAATTACATGCCACACACCATGGATAATTTCCTACCATATTGGCCCCATGCCTCCATAGTGGGTTTGGGGTTTCCTTACCCATGTTTTCCTTTGATCATTGACAATTGGTCTTCCATCCTTCCAAATTTTTTTGTATGGCCTATTGTGTAATCTAGGTCTTTCATTTCTATAATGATTGGCCTGATTGGTTTGATGGTTATTGGGATTTTGTGGAACTCTGACATCATTCCTCTTTCCTATCTTCCTTGCAACCTTTCTATTATTTTCAATGTTCATAGTGGCTTTATGAGCCTCTACAAAGGTGTGGGGATTCTTATTTCTGAGTTCATACCCAGTCTTAGGATCAAAAGCATTTAGGTAAAAGGCCAAGCACATAGCATCTGGGGGCTTCGATTCAGGTGATATTTTATTGTATACTTTTGTCAACCTCATGTTGAAATCAGCCACTGATTCATTGTGGTTCTTTTGGATGTTTTCTATTTCTTGCAAGGAAAATTGTGGGTCATAATGATTTACATATTGTTCCTTAAATTGATCTTTGAAATCTTCCCAAGAACTAATTGAAGCATCGAGTAAGTTATTATACCAATCCCTTGCATCTTCAATCATGGATTGCATAAATAACTTCATGAGGAAATCTTCATATTGTACATCAAAGCTATTTGTGACTGTTTCAAAATTTCTTATATGTTCTTCTATTTAAATGGCATGACTCCCAAAGAATTTTAGGACTGCATTTCTAAGGTCATTACTAATTCGGCTTGGACAGACTTGAAATTCAGATAAGTCTATTTGCCTATATCTATCTATATTCAAGGGTCCTTTCAAAAAAAGGTTTTAGTTAGTTTGGTAGTGTTGATACTGAGGGCCTTGTTGGTACTGATGGTGAGGCACATTTTTTTGTATATTTTGGTGAGAGTATACATTACCCTACACATTTTTCTAAGGTATGTGATTTTGATGAGGCATGACATACTTCTAACCAGAAGGTGGGTAGGTATTAGTCATGGGTTGGGAAACTTTAGGAACATTTTCTAGTCTTGGGATTTGTGGTGGAATATTTTGTTGCACATAATTAGTACTACTTGGATTTCCTACTATATTATGAGATGCCTTTGAAGTCTTAGGACCACTTGTGTTCTGGTGTGGCCCCTGCGAATTAGTTGTGTTTGCATATCCACCCTACTTATGGGGAGGTATATACTTTGAGATGCTTGTTGCATGCTGAAAATTCATATTTTGTAATTCTTGTTTCATCTGCTCCTCCTCTTCCAATAGTTTGGCCATTTCGAGTTTTTTCTATAATTTTTGTATGCTTTGTTGTACTTCTTGAGTAGTCCATTTGTCTTTGGGTGGAATAACATGAGTTTCTATGGGTTTCATCTAATAAATTCATAGTGGGAGTTCTCACCCTATTGTTGTGTTGCTCTATCATCATACTCTCTTTGGTTTTGTATCATTTCTTCTTCAACATAGGCATAGAATTCCTCCATTTTTTGGGGGTCAGTTTTGAAATGGTGAAAAATGTTATTCAAGTTGTTTTGTTCAAGTTGGGTATGGAATTCCCTTGGTGGAAATCCTTCATTATTGTGAAATTTTGATCCATGTAAAGGACTAGATCTGTTGTGTGTTGTGAAAGGTTGTTCTAATGTATTTTCTTGATCACTATGGTTATTGTTTTGTGTGTCCTCTGGTCTATTTGATGTTGCTCCACCCTTATTATTAGTGGCCCTTGAAAATTGTGGGGGGGGGGAGGGTTGCTTATTGTTCCATTTTTTACCATCTTTATTTGGACTTCCCTTATGTAAGGACCTTCTACCCTCCATGTTATGGGAGACTGTGATACTTTGATTCTCAGAATTCACCCTTTTTGATGTATATTTCAAACTTTCACTCATGCAATGATCTCAAAATATTTTCTAGAGTCGCCACCCACTTTTCTGAAAAGTGAGAAAATGGTATTGATTTAGTGTTGAGTTCTAAATAATATTATTCTTGGTTCATCCCTAGAAGAATCCCCTACTTAATTATATGAAAGTATAATTATACAATGTAACAACTTTTGTGACTCTATGATGAAATGGCCTAGACCCAGGTTTTACTAGGTTCTCTATAGTAGAGTCGCCAATTTGTTGGTTCCCAAAATTGTAGATTGCAAACCCTAAGAGTATGACAAGCTCTATGTTTGGGTTTAACAATGTTTTGGCCAATGAACGAAGTCAACTAATACGGTTTAGAACTCCCTGCACTTTAGGTTTTGGTAGACCTAGGTGGGTATACCTTGACTGCTAGTGAATGTGATCTTCTTTGATCTGGTTTCTAGCGGATTGAATGTGGTTTACAAAATTTTGTCTATCTACTTCAATATGGCATGGAGTTTTGAAATAGATAACTTGAATGCTTGAACTATTTGTTATTTCTAATTGCTACTCCTATAATTGAAAGCTGAAAATATATGAATGAATTTTTTATGGACTGTAATTCAAAATGAAATCGATCAGTGTCTTATCCTATTGGGAAAATGGAGTCAAGATGTAAATGATATGTGACCTCTTTTTGGCTTAAATGATATGTTATTTCTAATTGCTACTCCTATAATTGAAAGCTGAAAATATATGAATGAATTTTTTATGGACTGTAATTCTAAATGAAATCGATCAATGTCTTATCCTATTGGGAAAATGGAGTCAAGATGTAAATGATATGTGACCTCTTTTTGGCTTAACTTGAACTATTTGGAACTTTCATATGTTTATACTTTGTATAAACATACAAGGTTGTTAGATACCAGGTTCTTACACAAATGAGAGTTCAAGGCTTGGAATGATTGGTACACACTATTGTGGAAGTAAGGAATGAAAGATCTGAGATATTTCTTCTGAGGAATTAGTGGGTATAATACTTTGCAAGGGGTCTTTTAGGCATGCGAGATAGTCCTATTGTTGCAGGATCCTGCTGCAATCATTTTGGATTATGTGAGCAATGAGCTCATCTTCATCCTAATCATACAATAGAGGGTTTCATTCTATGGTAATCAATGTTTGTAGGGAATAGTTATCTTCCTCATCCAAAGTGGGCCAAATAGTTTTCTCAAGATCATCATAAGGTTGGGTTGAAGGATAGAGGACCAATTTCTTAGTCATTGTCCCATTAGACATTATCATATTGCCAGACCTACACCCTATGAGTGTATCAGTTGTAGCTAACCGTGGTATGCCTAGGATGAGTGGGTATCCTGCAAGATTAACCTTTGGCTATAAAACTATGAAATCAATAGTATATTCCCAAGGGTCCAATGCAATAACTAAATCTTTAATTATTCCTTCAGGCTTGACTATTGACCCATTAGCCAAGTGTAAAATAGTTTGTGTAGGTCTAAGGTTGGCTAACTAAAGTAAATGCATTATTTCTTTAGTCATAACATTGATTGCTGCCCCCAATTCTATCAAAGTGTTCTTAATAAGGGTCCCTTTAATCTTGATGTCCACTACTGTACTACCAGGGTTTGTGTAATTAGGGATAGTTATGTTCCCTAACATGATATCTACAAGGTTTCTCAAGACATGTATTGTCTAAGGATCCTTCCTTTTTCTTCCTGGTTTCTTAAGACATAGGTCCCTCACAATTTTAGTATAAATTAGAATGTCTTTGATAGCTTGGATGAGTAGAATATTGATGCTCACATATTTTAATTGACCCAAGAGGTCTGTCTCAGCCTGTGTGTGATGTTTTTGAATGGCTAAGCATTCAAAAAAAGGAGGCTTTAGACTTGAGGTAGTTTGGTGTGCCTGATTTGACTCAGGCTCCAAAGGTGTTTTGTCTGAAGCTTGAACTATAGGTTCCTCATCCTCCATCTCATTAATTTTATGGGATGAAGGTCTAGCAAGTTATTTTCTTGATCTGAGGTGGACATCACTCACCTCTACACCATAAGTGGGCTATTGCATAGATTCATTAGTATAAGCCTGTTGAACATGCTTCTTGTTAGGGTTAGGTGCAAGTTGGGCAAGTATTTGAGGTGTCTAGGGTGGCTTGGATGTAGGATTTGATGGAGGAATAATAGCTTGTTGTTGTGGTGGAGGAGGTAGCATAGGTTGTTGATAGTTCATTTTATGTTGCTGTCATTGTTGGCCTTTTTCCATTCAGGTTGTCACTAGTTCTACTATGCTGGCCATTGAGGATTGTAATTGGAACAATGGAAATTTTGTTGTGACCAAGAATTTGGCTGCTCTTGATTCCAATTTTGCTAGGGTTGTGGCCATTGTTGATGTTTTTTCCATTGATTTTGGTTTACTAGCCAAGGCTAAGAGTTCTAAGTAGAAAAGTTCTAATTTTCATTGGGAAAGAATGAATTGAATCTAAGAGGGTCTTGTGGCATACCTTATCTTTGTTACCATGGCCTTCTTTGAGCTATATAAAAGAGCTTTCCATCCTCTCCTTCAAGTGGTTGAAAATCAGGTTTCTCGACTTTATATTGTTGGATACTAGCCACCCTCTTGCATTTACAGTTTGCTTGCAACTTGGGAAGTATTCAATGAGAATTGCTTCAACTTCCTCTTGCTTCTTCTTGATGTGGATAGTATCCAACTAAGTTTCTAAGTGGCTGATAATGTCCTCCTTAATTTTGGACAACATATTACTTAATTCTATCTTTGAAACCCCTGTAAGATGATATGCCAATAATGGATGTCATATCTTCTCTTGGTCTTTTAGTGAAGGTCCTAGAATAATTCTTGCAGACCTTATCTCAGAGATATCTCCTTGTCTAATGAGGTTGAGAGCATCCACACAGTCACCATTGACTCCCCTCAAAAATACTAACTTGAGGGATTCTTCAGATAACTTGATCTATGGGTTTTTCTTTAAGGAAAACTGAAATATCTCCACATAATATTCTAATGGTTCATCCTCCTTTTGTGACATTCTTAAAATGTCATCTTTCCTCCTACCAGGTCCCCTACAATAGTCTTGGTACTTCTCCAAGAATAATGTCTTCATGGTATCCCAATTAGGAACAACATCCTTGCCTAATCCCATAAACCATCTTAGGGATGCATCTTTTAGAGTGGCAGGGAAGATTTTGAGCCTATAAGAATCATAAGTATAGTCATAACTTCTACACAAGACATCAAATTCAAACAGAAATGTATCTGGGTCCTCAGTCATTAACCCATAAAAGACTAGTAAGGTTGAAGGAGGGATGTTCTTCAACACTGTAGCCCTTTCCTAGTTAGTGAATGGGAAATCAAAGGTAGCATGTTCAGGATCATCCACTACATCACCCATGGTTCAGTATGTCCCCTTTGTTGGTGTGCTAGATGTTGGTGATAGGGAAAAAATTTCTTCGGTATTACCCTCGCTCTGAGTATTGGATTCACCAATTTCTGCTATGGATTCTTTGCATGTAGAGGGAAGGAATCTTCCCAAAGAATCTCTCTACCTCCACATACATAAAATATGGCTTTATATAGTAGTAGTCTTGCACAATGTTAGTGTATCTTCTGGTGTTATGAAAAAGAGTAAATCTAACAATTCTAATGCTGAAAAATAAAATGTAAATTATGAAAGCTCAGATAAATAAGTCTATGAAGATAGCACCATCCCTAACAATGGTGCCAAAAATGTAGAGTTTAAACTAATGTATTGTAAACTTGGTAGAAGCTACACAATTCAGATTTATAACTGACTAGACAGTCCACTCAACAATGCAAATACTACATTAAAATTCCAACCCAAGGTTTGTAAACTTGTGATGGTGTTGCACTGTATGTGCCTTCTGTGTTGTTAGAATATGTGGACTAATTAGAAAGTAAACTAACACACCAATGAAACATTAGATTGAAAGAAATTAATTTAGAAAACACAAATGCAAACTCTAAATAACATCAGCTCCTTCAAATGCATCCCATTGTCCTTTATCTCCAAGGATTTTATTCAAAATACTATCTCTCAGTTGGTTTAAGCAACAACTTGTTATAATGATAATTTAGGAGAACAAGATTGATGCAAAATGCATGTCCATTGCTAATGATTTAAGCTATGCTTATGAACTTGAAATGCTATGATATTGCTAAAATGCAAATTTGAATGCAACTATAGTAATTACACATAAAATCTAGGATGAAATCTATTCACAAAAAGGTTTTATTTATAGATTTTTGGAAGGCAAGAATCTAGTTGGCAAAGATCAATGGTTGAGTTTCAAACCTATCAAGATGAACGGTGTGAGATTTTGGAAGTTGAGAGAAAGATGGAAGGTTGAGAGAAAGATGGAGAATGTTTTCAACCCATGAAACTGTCTTCATTCAAAAATGGAGACAAACATGCTCTTTGTCTTTTCATTAATTGAAAAGTTAGTTGAAAGTTGAGGATAAATCCTAATTAAATAAATGAATTTATTTAATTATATGTGACATGTATTTTGGAAACTTCTATAATTAAATAATTAATATTTAATTATGTGAGAGGTGAAAAAGATGTGTAATTAAATATTTACAATATTTAATTTAAATGTGAACTGTTAGAAGAATGTTCCATAATTCGAATTTAAACATTCAAATTTTAGAAATAAAATGATAATTAAATAAATAAATTATGAAATTATGAAATTTATTTAATTTAATTAAACGAGAATAGCAATAATGAAATAAACTTATTTATTTAATTTAAACTAGAAGAATTAGAAAAATGAATGATATAAATAAATAATTAAATTTATTTATATGTAGATGACTTTAGAATATTAATTAAATAATTCATATTTAATTAATTAACAGGTTTGACTTACCCTGACCATTTTTAGATGTATACATTTTGCCCCTCTTTGAAGTGATATGTTTTACGCATTGCTTCAAAGAAAAATTCAGATTTCGAGAATTAACCCATGACTTTGAAAATTAACTGATGCTATATGCCCCCTCGAGAGATAAATCGCATGATTTGAATGATGATGAGGATGATTTGAAAGAATTTAAATGATTTTTTGAGAGAAAATGTCAATTTATCTCTCAAAATAGCGCTATGTATAGTAACAATGAAAATAACTTCCCTTTATTACCCCCTTAAAAGGTGGAACAGGTGAAAAGTCATTGTCATTTGAACAATAACTTGTGGTAAATTTCAGAGCTCTAAGAGAGATTTTCACGATGTCGATCCATTAAGAGCACCACCGATTTGAGTGAGCTCGCCGGTATCAGAGACTAGCTACATATGGACCTTCGATAAGATAATTTGATCCTCTTTCATGAATTTGAAATCATATTTTTGAAGATTTTTTGAATTTTTAAATTTTTAAGATTTTCGCAGTTCTATTTTAGCGCATAGGTTTTAACTTTAGCACACACGAGCCTTTAGTTTAGCGCATAATTTTTAGTTTAGCACATTCATGCCTATGCAAAGAATTACTGATTTAGCACATAGGATCCCAAATTAGTACATCGATGGATAGATTAGCGCATCGGCCAAAATGGCGCACCGGACCTGATAGAATAGCACATCCCTTGTTCAAATAGCGCATAGGCTAGAATAGCGCATAGATGGAACATAGTAGCGCATAGACTTGATAGATTAGAGCTTTGATGAAATAGTGCATTGAACCTCTGTTTTAGCGCATCCATGGATAAAGTTGTGCATTGATGATTTGGCACATTGATGGACTGTTTTAGTGCATCCATGAAATTTTGCCGAATTTTAAATTTGAAGTGAAATTGATATGTGCTTGATGATTGTTGCTAGATTAGCCAGCTGATTTTATGCTTTTGAATAACATCAAGGATAGATTAGCCTGATTTGATAAATTTGTCTTCGTGTTTGAAGAACAAATAGTAATAAGTTTGATAAATTTGCTTTCTTGCTTGAAAGACAAATAGTAAAGAATATTTTGATAAATTTGCTTTCTCAATTGAAAGACAAATAGTAATGATAGATGTTGAGTCGATTGACTGTTAAATTTGTTTCCATGTGTGAATGAAAAACAAATAGTAGAAAATCATAAATTTGCCTTCCTGCTTGAAGAAGAAATAGTAATGATTGATTGGATATTGATTTGTTGCAATTGATGTTTGTATGATTTGCTTGATGTTTTCTTGATTCCTTGCTAATTGATTTGATGTTGATGTGCTTGATGTATAGGAGGATTTTAATATCCTCTAAATCAAAGAGCGATTTCCCAGACATGGGACATGATTCCCAGACTATCTCAGGCAGAGATAGGGGTTATTACAAGATGTGGGTTGGGGTCTCTACTTAGGATCCCACTATATAGGTTCAACATGGCACTGTTGACCGCACTAGCTGAGAAATGGCACAGTGAGCATAATACCTTTCACTTGCCGACTGGAGAGATTACTATTACACCCGAGGATGTGTATAGGATTCTAGGCATCCCGGTAGTTGGTGAGCTTGTGATCTATGATCACAAGGAGATTGGGGGGACAGATGCCTTGCAGAGAGTGTTTCAGGATCCTCATGTGGGTGGATATGAGATTGCTTGGAGAGATATGGTAGAGAGATATGCCCCTTTTCCATTAGTTCTAGCAAGCTTCATTGGTGGATTCTTTTGTCCTAATCGCAGGTCAAAGGGACTATCAGTAGGTTGGGGTCGGATTCTAGAGGACATGATTCTCCATTAGACGAGATATGCATGGGGATCATGCATGCTTTCCCATCTATACCATAATCTTCATCAGGTGGTGTACACAGATGGGAAGAGTATCTCAGCAGGAGTTACTCTTTTACAGATTTGGGAATGGGAGCATTTTGTTATTACTTGCCCCATTATTTGGAGAAATCGCCCGCTAGGCCACCCTTATGTATATGCTTACACAAGTCCCCTTGTCTAGCCAATGCTGGGCAAGTTAGAGTACTGGCGGAGGGTATTGGATGACATGGATATCGTCATCTGGAGACCGTATCTTGATTGTGAGGCCTGCGATGAGGACGACATAGAGCTTCCTTACTGTGGGATAGCCAGGTTCATGATTGGCCAGACTCCCTTCATCATCGAATGGTTTCTGTTTTTGAGGGTATTGAGACAGTATGGTCGGGTATAGATGATACCACAGGGTGTGGCACACTATGCTAGGCATCGGGAGGATGTGCTAGAGTGGGGTCCGTTTATCACTTTTGAGGTAGCCAGGGCTGAGTATTTGGATTTGCAGACAAAATTTTGGGCTATTCATCATGAGGTTACAGATGCACATATGACGAATGACTATGCCACTTATTTTTATGCACATCCCTTTCTGAGGTTTACCAGTTCAGATGAGCCTACCCCACAATTAGGTGGGCCAGTTATACGACGAGCACAATGGTAGCCAGAGGTAGAGGCATAGGCAGGGTCAGGCACATGCAAGACAAGCTGAGGATATAGGTGGGGTGGTGATGGAGGTAGATGAGGAGGATGATGAGGATGAGGAGGTGGAGTCAAACAACTTAGAGGATAGTGGTGATGACGGGGATGACGGAAGTGGTGGGAGTAGACAAAGATTATTTTTTGATGTTCCTTTCAGGACGAGACCTCGCACAGCCAGAGTGGTAGATCAGTTGAGTACTTCAGCTCCACGTATCACTATTAGAGCCCTGTCACAGGGATAGTTGGACAGCTCACAGGAAGAGGTTTAGACTCTTCGAAGTCAACTAGCATAGGCAGAGGCTACCATTAGTCAGTTACAGGCACAGGCTGCACAGCCACCACTTCCTGGCCCACAGATAGCTCAACTCATAGCAGAGCGGGATAGCTTCAGAGAGCAATGTATTCAGGCAGAGGGAGTAGTAGAGAGACTCCTCAGGTCAGTTGAGAGTACCTCCATTGGAGAGGTTGTGGTAGAGGGAATGGAGACTGCTCAGCAAGAAGAGTACTACCGGATGAGATACTTTGAGGCAGTGTCGCCCAAGTAGAGGATAGCATATGCGCAGTCAGGCACTCAGTCACGGACCCACTCACGTAGTCACACTAGGAGTGCCACCAGGAGTGTGGTACAACCTATTAGATGAGAGATTGGGGCTTTAGGCAGCAGAGATCCATAGAGATCGACCACCTCTGGAGGTAGCAGTAGCCATGTTCCACTTCTGGATTCCCCTTAGTGATTGAGTGATTGATACATCTATTCATTGTATTTTATATATCTTGTTAAAACATTTGATATCCTTGTACACCTGGACATTTGTTTTGATGGGATTTATGATATGCAGTGGTGATTTGATATGCATGTGTTATTGATGATTTATGATGAATGATTATGTATGCATGTTTATTTCTATATGTTATGATGTTTATGATTTTATGATGATGATGCAATGATGATGCAATGTAAATGATTTTAAGATTCTACATGATGTATGGAGCATGTATGAACACAAATGAATGTGCTATTTATTTTTCTCAATTTATGATGATGCAAATAATGTTTGATGTACATGGATAATGAAAATGATATAAATGAAATGAAAAATTAATGATGATGAAATGAATGAATGATACGTAAATGATAATGAGTGATGAATAAATGATAATAAATAGTGAATAAATGATAAAAGGAAAATGTAATGCTAAACGATAATGATATGATAATAAGTGATATTGGAAAATGATAACGAAATGATACATAATGTAACAATACCTAATGATATGATGTAATTGACGTAAAAATGATAACCTAAAATGATGATATGAAATTAATGAAATGGATGCAATCTTTCTTTTATCAATGTATATTTATATAAAATGATGTGAAATGAATGCAAATGCAAATGTTGTGAAATGATATAACATGAGATGAATGATCAATAAATGATATGTACTACATGAATAATTATGCACATGAGATGAAAATGATATGATATTTAAATATGGATAATGATCATGATGAACTAAATGAGATAAAATAATGATGACAATGATAATAATGATAATGAAATGATGTAAAAATGGAAATATGTAAATGTAATGATAATGATACCTGAATGAATAATCATGGTGAAATGAGATGTAATAAATGACAATGCAATGAGATGCAATAAATGTCCAAGTGTACTCAATTGTTGTCTTAAAAGATATATGAAAATTTTTCCACCCTTAAAAAATCTACTTAGACAGCCTCCAAAATGCAAATCTAAATGAATCATGCAGTCCTAGAATGTAGTAATGAACCATTCTCCTATTTGTCATTCCATTAACCAATGCGGCACGTGTTTTTCATCATTGAGCCTTTTGATATGTTGAAATTTAGTACAAGCATCAAAGGGGATATTAGCACCAATGATGACCTGAGTACTGCTTTCATAATGTTTGATGACCTTGTGGTCATGGGTTCGAGCCCCACGGTGGGCGCCAAAAATGTGTTGTTAGAATATGTGGACTAATTAGAAAGTAAACTAACACACCAATGAAACATTATATTGAAGGAAACTCTAATTAAGTAAAACAAACTAAATATTCTTTAAAGTCATTCCATTTGTCCTCTATCTTCAATGTTTCTACAAAAATTATTTTCTCTCAGTTGGTTTAAGCAGCAGCTCAATAGAATGACCACTCCAAGAATGAGTATTATGCAAGCTAAGAAATATAGACTCCTATGCTAAATGATTGTAAGATGATACAACTTATTGTGTAGCTAATGAACATGATTAAGCTATGAGTTGAAACTAGATTACTGTACTTGATTGCTGGAGATATTTCACTATAATGCTCTTTCTATGCAACTAAAATCTATATTTTGGAAGAGAAAGGAGGATGTATTTATAAATTTTCAAAAGGAAAAAGCTTTTCTGGAAAGCTTCAATGGTTGAGATTTATCCTGGAAGAATGCATGGTGAGAGATGGAGAGGTTGGAGAGAATATAGTTGTTGGAGAGAAAATGATGGATTGTGTTTTCAACCCACAAAACCTCCTCATTCAAAAATGGAGACAAATTGCCATTTGTCATGAAGTAGTTTTGTTTGTTGAAGATAATTGCTCAATTAAATAATAATTTTATTTAATTTCTTGTGACATGTGAAAATGGAAGCTTCCAATTAAATATAAATAATCAATTATATGTTTGGAGAATATTTTAGAAGCTTTCTTAATTAAATATGAAATATTTAATTAAGTGTATGGTTATGGGTTTTGATTTTTGAAGAAATGTATTTACTTTATATAATAAAGTAATGTGATAATTAATTAAAATAAATAATGGTATTTATTTAATTAATTAAGAAGACACAAGTAATTGATAATAGTGAATGATTTATAGAAAAGGTGAACATTTATAAATAAATTATTAAATTTATTTAAATGTAATTGAATCAAGAAGATTAATTAAATAATGCGTCTTTAATTAATTTACCAGGCTAATATGATGTGACAATTTTTAGATGTGTACATTTTGCCCCTCTTTGAAGTGATGTGTTTTACGCATTGCTTCAAAGAATTTTCAGATAACAAAAATTTTACCCCTGATTTTGAAAATTTGACTCATGATGCTATATGCCCCCTCAAGTGATGAATCAGATAAAGATGATTTGATGATTTTTTATTGATTTGCTATCCGACTCATCAGTTGATAAAGATGATTTGATGAAAACCACTATTGAATTATTGATATGAAATGATGACGATGATGATGATGATGATGTTTTTCAATTGATTCAGCATGTGATAGTGAATTTGTGATAATTGATTGATTATGACTGATAAGAATGATAGGATGATTGATAAAAAAAATTCATGATTGATGAAAAAAAAATAGTAAGACTGATAAATTTGCTTTCATGATTGATGAAAAACAAATAGTAAGATTGATAAATTTTCTTTCATGATTGATGAAAACAAATAGTAAGATTGATAAATTTGCTTTCATGATTGATGAAAAAAAAATAGTAAGATTGATAATTTTTCTCTCATGATTGATGAAAAGAAATAGTAAGAGTGATTTGATTGATTGAATGATTAATTGATTGGATTGAGATGATGGATCGATTAGATTAAAGGTGAGATGAGGAAGATGATGCAAAATGATGGACAAGAGAGGATGATAAGCGATATGAGAAGAAAGAAAGCACAAATGGATTCAAAAATAAGTATGATGTTGCCCCAGTCAAACTACAAGCCAATATGGATTGATGATGATGATGATAGTTTTGTTGATGAGGGAAGGATACATCCCGAAACAACACAAGGATAGGGAAGGATACATCCCAATGATGATGATGATGAGAGTGTTGTTGATAAGGGAAGGATAAATCCCGAAACAACACAAGGATAGGGAAGGATACATCCTGATGATGATGATGATGATCAAAGCTTGCAGTAAGGCTAGGAACAAGACCAAAGGTATGATTAAATGATTTGTTCTAGATTGAATGGATTGATTAGATGAGATTGGAAGAAAGGATTGGATGAATTGATTGAGATAAGATTGGAAGAAAGGATTGGATGAATAGATTGAGATAATGCAGATGAGATGTGATGGATATGATAATGCTCATGCATAAACTAAGATGGATGCAATCTATCTAATATGCAAACTAAAATGCAAAGTTGTCATTTTGTGAGCTGCTTTATACTTTACGTTTCATCATTGAGCTTATAATATGTTGGAAGTGAGTACAAGCATCAAAGGGGATATTCACACAATTGATGACCCTAAATCTGCTTCCATGATGTTTGATATAGCAAGTTAATACAAGTATCAAGGTATAATTGAACCAAGATGACCTGAGTATTGCTTGCATAAATAGACAAGAGTTAACCTTTTCCTTATGCAAATCCTGAAATGTCATCAATGATACGTTGTAGAGCATGTCCCATGAAAAATTTGCATAGTAATGATCAAATCATAGACAACAGACAAAGAAAAATCATACTCCTTCCTTGCGACTCTAATTCAATACATCATTGAGCCACTCCAGAGATATGATGTCATCAAATTTCAAAAAAAACAATTCAACTTATGTTTTAAGTGTTCCATTCATTGTATTCAGATTAAGATCATCCAGTTTGTTTCAGTTTTAATGTGTGACATGTCTCAAAGCTGTTTTGACCAAACTTAATTAGATATTTGATTGTTGATACTTGACGCGTGTTGTTGTTTGTCTACTCAAAAAGTTGATTGCCCCTAGTGAATACAGGATTTTTCCCCCAGTCTAGGGTGAGACACGACCATTTTATTGATGAAAGCATACGATTTATTGATTTTGTTTTATATTTTGGGAAATATTTTGATTTTGATTTTGATTTTTTATTAATTTGATGTTTTTTGGATATTGATGTTTTTTGATATTTTTGCAAGGACATTTAAGATGGAATGGGATGACCAATTGAAGAAAAAAGATGCCCCACAATATAAGAGAATATTCATGATGGAAGATATGGTATGGAATATTTGCATGAAGTGAATAGAATAAGATGCATGATGTTCAAGAAGATCCTTAACCTTGTCAAGATCAAAGGTGAAAATGAGGATAATGACCATGAATGATAAGAGGAAAATGGAAGATAATATATGGATAGGGAGATAGATATGAAAGATAATATTTGCATGATAGGGGGATGGAGGAAGGATTTAAGCATCAAGTTTCATGACTAATATCCCTTGAATATGCACTCTAATAGACCATGGGAATGGGAATAAGACTTATAAATGTTGGCATGATAGTAGAAGCTAAGGACTTATGCAAAGCTTTGAATTAAAGGAGGAGAATGGGGATTGGTTGTTGGATAATGGATAGGAGGTTGGAAGGCTTGGTGATGGATAGATGGAAAGGATGTCAAGATTAACATTGGCACACACCTTGAAGGGTGGTGGAGTGATGGAGGAAAAGTGGATTTGGAAGGTGATATTTTTTTTTATGGGGAGAAGCTTTCAGATTAGAAAATTTGGATGCCAATTTGGATTTTATTACTTCTATGAGACTTTTTAGGAATCCACATGACTTTTGATTTTGATATTTGCTTTATGGGCCTTTGTGGCTTTTGAGATTTTTCTCATTGATTTATGGACCTTTGCGGTCTTTGAAATTTTTCTTTTGACTCGATGAGCCTTTGTGGCCTTTTGCATTTTTATTTTGCTTTGATGGGCCTTTGTAGCCTTTTGAATTTTTCTTTTGACTTGATGGGCCTTTGTGGCCTTTTGAATTTTTCTTTTGATTTTTGGATCAAATTTTCTTTTATTTTTGCATGACTCTTCGAGGAGACATGTTGATCCTTTGATACATGTGGATTTTTATATCGAAGCTTTTGACATTTGGCACCCAAAATTGCTTCCAAGAGCAATGGGATGAGTGTATTGAGATGAATGATATGAAGGTATGATGGATGAGTTAATGTAGGAAGAATTTTGAAAGTGGATCAAGGATGTGTGCCTTTGTTGTTCTTGAAGAATAGGAGATGGAGAAATGTGGGACCCTAATATGGATGGAAGGGTTGATGAGCTAGGGTTGGGATGATAAGGACCAGGGATAGATGGAATGTTTGATGGACTAGGATAAGGACCTAGGATAGAGGGAGTGTTTGGTGGACTAGGATAAGGACCTAGGATAGATGGAGAGTTTGATGAACTAGGATACCTAGGTTGAGCATGAGGTATATAACCAAGGTTGTGAGAATATGGATGTGCTTGGACACAAAGGGGTTCTAGGATACCTTGTTCATGAATTCCTAAGCCTTTTCCTTTGTAATTCATAATTTCACACATTTGTTTACCCATAGGATATGCACTATTTGTGAAACAAGATGTGAGTCCATTTTGAGGAAGATTTGATATGGATGAAAGGATAGGTGTTGGAAGTAAACCGGAGTGGATAAAGGTGGAGGATCCCAATTTATAGGTGTGGGGTTCATGAATAGCTTCAAGAGGTGTGATAATCCCTTGACATCAGGATGATGGGATACTTTGATCTTCACTAGGAAAACAATCATTACATGAAGGAGATGGAGTAGCTTGATAATCAGATGGAAGGGAATATTTGGATAGGATGGAAGAATTTTCATGCTCCTGGGATGTGATTGAGTCATGAGAGGGTATGGATTCATAAGATGGGGTGGAGGGAGGACTTGGAAGAATATTGTGTTCTTGAGATGGAAGAGGATTATCATGGGTGAATAATGAAAGGAGGGGATCATCATATGATTCTTGAGAGATGGGATCTTGATCAAATATTGGAAGGATTTGTAGGATTTTGGTATCATGGGATGGAGTGGAAAGAATGTTTTGATCAATATGTGTAGATTGAAATGAATCATTGGATGTAGAGGATATGATAGAAGAAGGTGATTGAATGGAATCGTTAACTTGGGTGGAAGAATCATGAAGTTTATTTTGAATTATGGGGGATGAAGATAAATGCATGACATGAAAAGATTGGTCAATTTTATTTGATGTCTTAGATTTGGGCTTCCCATTGATCCTTTGCAAAAAATCAAAAAAATTGAATTGGGATGATGTTGTTTTTGGAGGAGAAGAGGTTACATTCATATTTTTGTCAAAGTACTTTTTAGTTGTTCCCCCTTTTATTTCCTTGGTTTGTCTTTGGATTGCTCTTACTTGTTGGGTAAGAGTACTAACATTGTTTAAGGCAGTTTCATTTTTTTTAGGATCCTCTTTAATTTTCTCCATATTGTAGTTAGAGGGCAATTTGGCACCTTGGTTTGCCAATAAAAGGAAGTATACTTCTTTATTTTTCTCTAAAATATTTTCCATAGCTAAGAGAAACTATGGATCTTGTTCAGCTTCTTGAAGCATTTCATCAATTATTTCATCATTTGAACTATTTCCATGAATTCTATGAACAATATTTTCTTCCCTATCACCCATGTTGTAAAGTAGATATCTTCTTTCGTCTTCTTCTCTTTGTTTTCAGGAGCTTTTGGAAATAGGAATATGCTTACACCAAATTTCAACTAACTTTGATCACAAAATGAGAGTGCAATTTATGGGATATCTTAGTCATAATAGAATGAGAATTCTATTGATATGACTAAAGAAATTTCTAATTTTTTAGCTTGTGATTCCCTGGTTGGAAGGATGATGATCCTGTTGTGGGAATTAAACTAGAAATCAAAAATAAAGGTGATGTTGCACTTTGTGATGTTTTAATCGTAGTTTGCGAAAATAAGGATTTTGCAAAAGCCTAATGTTTCCAAGTTTTTCTCTATTGTTGATTTCCAATCCCTTAACATAATTTCACAGTTTGATTTGTCAAATTCTTGTGTTTTCTAGATGATCTTATTTGAATTAATGTTTTGAAAACATAATATGCAATAGGAAGACAATTGTTTTTAAAGACATAGAATCTAAAACATTGAGTGTATGTTCAAGGATCGAGCATGACCCTTTTTTATTTTCAGTGGTATTTGAACAAGAATACACTTCAAGAAGACTCACTCTTAATGGTCAAAGGGTCATCATAATAATCATAGCCCACATCTTAGAATTGTGTTGACTCACACAGCCATGTCACCCCCTAGAGGGGACCTATGTTTTTGTCTTTTCCAGGTGCGTACTCAAGGTTAGATTTCTCGATCCCTTGAGCAAACAATCCATGGCAATTATATGGTGAGTGTCTTGGGGGTAGATTCTTCCCTCCCCTTCCACTATGAATATTATGATGTTTGGATACTGACACGGTTGGATTTCTACACTATGGTTCATAGTAAAGGTATCTGTTCAGCGTGGCAATAGATAAACTCCCTCATGAGACCTCCCAATCTTTAGAACAAATATTTTGGGGATGGTTATTGTTACCAATTTCTTGCTACAGCTCAAATGGTGGAGCTGATTTAAATACTCTTATATTTTGAAGTGAAAAATGTAGTTATTTCTGAATATGTTTGAGTGTTGTTGCACTTCGTTTTAGTTCATTAAGTGACAGTTATGCTTTGAAAAGAGGAATCAGAGTTTCAAAACTTGCTATTCAATGCTTAACAGCCAAATGAAGTATAGGATTGAGCATTAATCAATAAAGCTTTTCAAATGCATTCATTTATTTCACAAAGTGGTTCATATTTACAACATAATTCATTTGATTGTGAGAATACAAATGCTAGTACAAATTTGCATTGAGATGCATTTTTTTTTTTCAAATAAAAAGCAAAAAGAATGAAATCAAATATCCACACAAGCCATGGATGTGACTGTCATAGTGCATCATAAACAACACACTACACTATGGAAGATGCATAAAAGGAAAAATCACATAAGTACAAAAATAATCATCATTGCCTGATTGATTGATGACCGACGCAGAAGTGGTGCACCATTTGTCTTCTTCGACCTTCATTGACTTGTAGGAAGGGAAGAGAGGGATGTCAAAGGCTCCGACTATGAATATACCTATATAAACCATCAACAATAATGTAGTATGCTACTAATCATGCATTGAAACAATCAAGGAAAGTGCAGAGACATGAGTTGAAGGAGAAACATCAACACGGTCATGATATATTAATTTTTATGTTGACACTATTTGTTTCCTTGTGTAGGTATAGGAAAAGCCATGTAGCTATTTATCTTTCGAAGACCAAGCATGTGGGGAAAAACAGGCTCTCACAAGGGTAGAGCCTAGCATGCTGCCCTTATATGTTACAAGAGGGTTGAGAAAGGAAGATGCAATCATCATGCTCTTTTGAGCTTTACAACTGAACAAGTGATCAAACTACCATGCATTTATAACAATCACATCAACATATAGAAGTGAAAATTGCAAATGGATGCTAATTGGACAGCTTGTTTTAGCTAAAACTATTAATCTGTCATGTTTTGAGCTATTGTTTTACTATTTTTAAGACTGTTCACTTTGAAGTGATGTTTCATATTTTTTGTTTTGGAACAGCAGTGTCCTATCTTTTAACAATGATAGTGAATAGTGCAAGTTATGGGGTTATGTCAAGGATAGGTAAGAATGTGAAGAGTTTTTTGCCAGAATATATAGAGCATAAGATGCATGAAGAGTGCCAGGTAGAAGAGCATACTTTTAAAGGGAATTCAAGCATGGAGACATGTGAAGAGTCTCAATTTCCCATTAGAATGAAGGATTACAAAGATCAATACAGTGACTAGTCACCAACTGTTTAATTAAGTGAAGCAAATGACAAACAAAACAGTCAATTTCAGTTTGGCTGAGAATGCAAAATGCCTCACTATTTTGAAAGGAGGACCATCAAAATTTATTGTTTTGGATATCTGTGTTGTTCTATCAGTCAATTTTTTTGTCACTCAAACTATATCTTCAAAAAAATTACAATTATCAAGCAAGTTTTCGAGGATTCATATTCATAAGGATTATCTTCAAAACAAAAACCATATATACTTTGGACATGGTATGGATGAGGGTTTGGAGTGCATAAGAGACAAGGTGAACAAGTAATTTACAGATTAGATCAAGAAGATTTATGTGTGCAAGGAAGAAATAGCATGGAGATGACAATTGAAAATATAAACAAAGGATACATTTTCAGAATCTCATAATCCTGTATGAGGGCTTTCAACAGTTACACAAAAGGTAAATATGTGTTCTAATAATATTATACACCCAGGTGGGGTTATTTTTTGCAAAAAAACAGAATTTACACAGTGTTTCCATGGTCGAGTTGATATAAAAATATATATATACATTCAGAAAGGCATTTTCTTCACAAATAACAAATACCCACATACAAATTTTTTGCTCAAAAAACAAAGTTTATTCATAATTAATTAAACTGTTTTTGCCTTAGGGATATAAATCAAATGAATTTTATGAAGAGTCAATAGGTCAATATGCCTTAGGATTAAGAATAGACCTAGGGTTCATTTTATTTTTTATTGTTTTTGGAGACAAGAATGAAAACATGCAAGGAGGAATATGGTATTTTTATGATTTTTTATAGAAAAATCAAAACTTGTAAAGGAGATATAAGGTATTATATGCAAAAGATTTTTAAATCTTTAATTGTAAAATGGAATAATTACAAAACTGCATCATGTAAAGTAGAAGCAAAGCAATGCTTTATAAATTGCTTTGTTTTCTTGCTATTTTTTTAGCAGTTGAGCATTGACTTTCTCCTTGGTCGGAATTGAGTTTTCAGTTGGAGAGATAAGGTGTTTTTCTTGCTTTAAAAGTAGTTTTTTTCTTTTTTTAGAAGCCTGACAGTTGATGCATGAAAAAATTGTGACTTTCCACTTTTATGTCGACTTGTTGCACAATTTTTGGGACCTTTCCCTTGAGCTTTTTCCAAGAGCTCGGATTAGGGTTTGAGACATATATCTTTGGAGAAAACTTAGGGTTTTCTAGTTCAGTCTATTTTTGCTCTTACACATTTTTGAGCTGAAACTGTTTTGTACTCAGTTGAGATTATTTTTGGCATACTCCTACAGTGAATAAAAAACAACATTCCTACCTATCATTTTGTGTCTATTTACAGTTATAGTTTTATGTTTATCTTGTGATTTCAGTTTAAGAAGTCCTTGTTATGTCCTAGGTTGTAGTTTGATGCAGAAAAGTGCAAGGATACAGGTTGCATGTCATGTTTTGAATAGATCTTCATGCAAAGTACTTATGTAGAATTATTCTTGAGAGGTTGTGAAATTTGTGTTGGTTTTTTAGCACTGTTTGTGAGGAAAATCCAGAATAGTCATTAGTTCATCATCTAATATTAAAAAATCATTTCAAAATAATAGGTTTTAAGCTTCTATTTTCTCTCTATCCTTTTCCCAAGAAGTTTTTTAGAATAGGATCATCATACGGAGAACCAACTCGCTCTGGAGATTCTCTTTCCTTATAGATCACCCACGTCTAGGAAAGAGTTTCAATGTTGCAACAGATAGTCTGATTTTTTGCAAATCTAACGAGGTGCATATCTGATTGCTAACAGTTTTTGGCATGCTCGATGGGACAGTCTGAAAATCAGTTTCAGAGAATTTTAATTTCTAAACAAATTGTTGTTTGGTGTATGCAGCAGGTTTCTCAGCCTTTTGGAGGCTTGTTCAATATATTTGGCGACTCCGACTTTTGATTTTTTACATGCAGATCTAGTGCAGCCCGCGCATGAGAGGTACAAACCAGATCAAGTGCTGCACCTTTTCGATACCGACAGATGTTCCCGCCACAAAGAGTTAGCAGAACAACGAGGCTATTTGAAGTGCCAGTGAGGTCAAAATAAATACCACCTATTTTCAACTCTCTGGTTTTATCACCAGGAGTACTAGTTCCAATATCATAGATACCGTCGATGGTAATGCCAAGGCAACATCCGTCTGCACCTTTTAATGGAGGCAATCCATTAGACATTGCTCAACATGACGACATCCCAGTTGCAACCCTTAGAAGCCTGCCATTCTTCACTGGAGAAGATCACACAACACCTGTGGAGCACATTCATGATGTGTCTATCTTATGTTCAGGTCACAACATCACGCAAGAGAACGTTGCGTTAAGGCTCTTGGCTGCATCGCTCAAGGGTAAAGCATTACAGTGGTTCAGAGGCCTTGCAGCCAACTCTATTGCAACATGGGATGTGCTAGGTAATGATCTATACCAAATTTTTGTTGATAAATCTGATAATTTATCCCTACTAGAATAGTTGAGCACTATTCAGAGAGTGTCGCATGAACACTTGGCGGATTTCAATCACCATTTTTCAAAGAACTTGGGCCAAAATTCCTACAACGGTAAGGCCTTTACCAACTCACGCTTTTCTGTTTTACTTGAAAGCTTTGAACTGTAAGATTTCAGTCATGACCCAGTCTATGGGTGGGCATACGGTCCTTGATGCTTACGATATCGCCATTAGAGCCAAAAATTGGCTTATTCAGGCTGGAGATATAGCTCCTAGACCTCCTATGTCATTGTTTCCTGAGATACAGCCACCTACCCCTACTGCTTTACCTCCCTTAGCTAATGTTCTCATTGTCCTAGCAATAGGTTATCAAACCACAACACAACAAATTGTTGCTCCAGCCCAAAACCAAGAAATCCAGGAGATTAAAAGTATACTCAAGACCTTTGGGAATGATCTTGTGAGCATTAAGAAGCAAGTAGGTCATGAACATAAACCTTATCAAGCCACTTATCACCAAAACTAGCCTAATAGGCCTACTTTTCAGAATGATTATCAAGGCCAAAAGAGAAATTTTAACCCAAGACCTTTCCAGCCATACAACCCAAACACGGCCAGTTTGTCAAAGGAGCTCATACCTCAAAATAATATTGCCCAGGATTGCAATTGGTGTCATCCATGCAACCAGCCCCATAACCAATCAGCGTATGATAATGGCATGAGAAATCAGGCTTTAATGGTTCAAAACAGCTATGCAAGTTCAAAAAGCGTTTCAAATCATAGCTTGGAACAGCAAGAAGGTTTTGAGGTTGCTTTGCCAAACTGGTAGAGTTTTGAGTTTTGTGGAGTGAATGACCAGGATCAACAAGTTTCTCCTGTCGTAGCCAACACAAGATCAAAAAAAAGAGCAATGGATCTAGGTCAGCAAGCTGGAGGTTCACAGTAGCAGCCTATGAAAGATAAGTAGCCTGTTTCTATATCCAGTACTAATGTTGCAACACAATCCAAGGTGCAATTTTTATAAAAGGGCCAAGAGATACCTGGCAAATAGCAGTCAAATACACATTTGCAGCCCTTGCAGAAGCAGAATGATGCTGCTGTCATAAAAAACCACCAGAAGGTAAATGCTACTTCTTTTAATATTGTTGAACACCTTAGAAAGACTACTATCAACATGTCTATATTAGATGCTTTGCACATCCTAGGTCAGAAAATTTTGTTGCAAGACGCTTTAGCTGAGTTGTCTATTTCTGATGATACTAATCAAGGGGTTACCAAAGTCGTATTGACTAACAGTTCAAAAGGTAAAAGTGAGCAGAAAGGTAAGGAAGTAAAGCCTCCCCCATTTTATTTTTTGATCATTGGGGATAAATTAGTGCATAATTGCATGGTTGATTCTGGCACAAGTAGCTCCGTTATGCCTAAAAAGTTAGTTGATGCGTTAGGTCTTTTTTTATGAACCCAACCCTCAGAAGGGTGTAGTTCAGCTAGATGGGTCTTTTGTTAGAACTGTTGGTATAGTCAGGAATTTAACCCTTACCTTGCATGCATCCCCTAGTTTTGTGATTCATCGAGATATAAATGTAATCGATTTGCCACCACACTTTTCCATTTTCCTATCAAGGGATTTTATAGCCAAGTTGGGGGGTTTCTTGTCATCTGACTGGTCTCATCTATTTTTTAGAACAAGGTATGGCACAAAGGTAACCATAAAGTCTGATCCTTTAGCCAAAGACCATATTGAACCATACGTTCTGAGCCCTATAAATGCTAACCTCTACATCACCCCTGTATTGGAGGAGCAAACCATGACATCAGACCACAGCACCCATGTAGAAAATATAACTCTGGATGAATGGGCAGTCGAGGATCACGAGCTTGATCCCTTCTAGCATACAAATGAGGTAGGATTAGGGGTTTATATGATTCGTGAACCTAATTTTGATATGCCTAATCTGATTAAAAGGGAAGTACAACTTGCAGGGCAGGAAAATGAACTTTGGAAACTCTATTTTGATGGTTCAAGGAGCTGTGTAGGTGCTAGTGGCGGGGCCATGCTGATTTCACCAGAGGGAGAAAGATATTATTATGCTTTCAAATTTGCATTCAGTTGTACAAACAATACAGCTGAATGCGAAGCACTTGTACATGGCCTAGAATGGGCCCGAAGAAGAGGTATTAAATGTTTGTGTTTTTATGGTGATTCTGAGTTAATCGTAAATCAAGTCAGAAATCTAAATGCTACAAAAAATGACTTGCTTAAGAAATACAAGCATCGTGTATGGGATTTAATAGAGGATCTTGATGCTTTTAATATCTATCGAGTTCCTAGAAATGAAAATGAGCATGCAGATAGGCTCGCTGCTATAGGGGCTCAGTTTGATATTCCAAACAAAGTTCACAAAGTATAGGCACGTCAATATGTAAAGATAGTTGTCAGACCTTTTGTTCCTGAAAATAATGTGAGTTGGAAGGTTTTTGACAGCGATGAGAAAATTGTAAATTTTTTAATTGTTGAAGCTGAGTTTGCAGATGGAAACCAGCAAAAGTGGCAGCAGCAGTATGACAATCAGATTGTACAGCTGAGGACCAACAAGTTGCCAAGGGGTTTGGTGACCTTGGAATCTACGTTCAACTCAAACGACCAGATGAGGAGAGACAAGTGCAGCCTGACTGTTAAAGAGGAACACTATGAAACAGTCGAAATCTTCAAAGGTAAGCTTCTCAAGCTGGGAAAGGTATGTAATAAAGAGGAATAGCAGGAGTTTATTCTATTATGTCAGAAGTTTAGCGATATTTTTGCTTAGGAGTAAAAGGATTTGAAGGGGTTTGACCCAAAATTATCCCAGAATACTATTGAATTAGAGCCTGCTGCAAAACTAGTAAGGCAGAAATAGAGGCCTCTCAATCCCAAATTAGAACACCTTATGAAAGTCGAGCTAAATAAATTAGTTGAAAGTGGTATCATTTTTCCCATCAAGCATACTTCTTGGGTGTTGAACCTAGTTCGAGTTAGGAAGAAAATTGGGGAGATCAAATTATGTGTTGATTTCCGAGATTTAAATAGAGCGTCACTGAAAGACCACTACCCACTCCCTTCCATGGAGCAAATTTTGCAGGTGGTTTCCAATTCTGACAGATTTTCTTTGCTAGATGGTTATTCAGGTTACAACCAAATTCTGGTAAAATAGCAGGATCAATTCAAAATAGTATTCATGACTAAGTGGGGCATGATGGCCTACAAAAGGATGCCTTTCGACTTATCCAACGCTGGAACAACTTTTCAGCGAGCGATGGATATGGCTTTTCACAGCCTCATGAACAAGGTCGTTCTGGTTTATTTAGATGTCATTACTATTTTTTCCAGAAATGCTAAAGAACATCTTGATCATTTAGAATAGATTTTTCAGAGATGCAGGGAGTTCGGAGTGTCTCTCAATCCGAAGAAGTGTATTTTTTCTGTGCACGAAGGAAAAATCCTTGGACACATTGTTTCAAAGCAGGGTATTTCCATAGATTCTACAAGGATTTCTGCAATTCTCGAATTACCATTGCCAACTCACAAGAAAGGCTTGCAAAGCTTTCTTGGAAGAATAAATTTTGTGAGGAGGTTCATACCAAATATCGCAGCTTTGCTACAACCTCTCACTCTTATGTTGAAAAATAATATACCTTTCGCCTGGACCAAGCAAGGTAAAAGGAGCTTTGATCAGATCAAAGAAGCTCTTGCAGTTGCCCCTACCCTCATTAATCCAAAGTATGATAAATATTTCATTCTTTACGCATTTGGAGGAGTTGATACTATTTATGTTATGGTTTGCCAGCAAAACGATAAAGGTTTGGAGCAACCAGTGGCCTTTTTCAGCCAGGTACTTCATGATTATGAGGTAAAGTATTCCTTTGTCAAGAAGCATGTGTTTGTTGTTGTAAGAAGTTTAAAAAAGTTCAGACATATGCTGTCGAACAACAAGATTCATTTGTTGGTTGTGCATTCAACCATTAAAGATTTCTTGTTGAACCATGAAATTAATGATAAGCGTGCTGGTTGGATAACCAAGGTCATGGAGTTTGACATAGATATCAAAATAACCAAGCTCATCCGAGGTAAGGTTTTGTGTGAACGGATTGCAAAAAACACAGCGGGCAGCAGCCTAGACGAGACTGAAAAAGTTGGCACAGTGTTGAACAACGATGATGCAGTTGTTGTTCCAGTTCCTGCTGCTACCTGGGTGCAGCAAATGATGCTTTAATTGCAAACTGGCGAGTGTCTCGAAGGTCTAGACAAAGAAAAAAGGAGGTATTACAGATTACAGTCTATTCCTTTCGCATTTATTGATGACATTCTGTATAGAAGAGATTTTCAAGGTGTTTTGTTACGATGCATTGAACCTGGCCGAGTTGATAAGCTTTTAGCAGAATTTCATGATGGGCCTTCAGGAGGCCACTTTGCTGCAAGAACAATAGCCCTGAAAATTATGCAGGCTGGTTATTATTGGCCAAATTTGTTCAAAGATGTCATTGCTTGGGTCCAAAAATGCGAAAAGTGTGCTCTGTTTTCAGGAAAACAGAAGCTTGCAGCTTTACCTTTGCATCCGATTCAAGTGGAGCAGCCCTTTGCTAAGTGGGGCATAGATTTTATAGGGTCGATCAACCCGCCTTCAAGCACGGGTCATAAGTGGATATTGACCGCCATAGATTATTTTACTAAATGGACTGAGGCGGTTGCTTTAAAGGAAGCAACTAAAACTTTTGTGCTTAATTTTTATCAAGACTTAGTGTCAAGATTTGGTACTCAAGATTTTATAATTTTTGATAACGGTTTGGCCTTCATTGGTTTAAGAATTTCTGATTGGTCAGTTAGAAATAGCATTTATTTGAATACATCTTCTAACTATTATCCGTAGGGAAATGGGCAAGAAGAATCTACAAATAATAATCTGATTCGGATAATCAAGAAGATTGTCGAGGACAATCAAGGAACATGGCACGAAAAGCTTAAGTTAGCCCTTTGGGTTGACAGAGTGACACCTAAAAGGGCCACTGGTTGTTCTCCTTACATACTTGCTTATGGTAAAGAAGCTAAGTTACTCATTTCTATTGAGCTGTCGACCTTAAGTTATGTGAAAGAACTGGAATTACTGAATGAGCAGCCTCTTGAAGTGCAGTTTGCATAGCTGGTAGATCTTGAGGAGACTAGAAGGGAAGATTTAAAACAACTTGAAATACATCAAGCTCGGATGAAGAGCTCTTTTGATAAGAGGACAAGACCACGGGAATTCATCATTGGTGATTTGGTTTTCAAATGGAATGAATATAAGAGAAGACCTGGACGACATTCCAAGCTCGATGCAATTTGGGACAGGCCTTATGTAATCATGGAGTGTAAGGAGCACAATGCTTTCCAGCTTTCAAAGCTGACTGGAGAGGTGTTGTCTGTCCCAGTTAATGGGATCCACCTCAAGCATTGCCTCTGAGATAAGTTCTATCTTGTAAATAAATAGAGTAGTTGTTGCAAATAAGTGTGTTACGCACATTTCTTTTCAGTAGTTTTCTTTCCCTAAGCGTTGTTGCGCATTGTTCTATTGGCCATCAGGGCCTGTTAGTTGCTTTCAGCTTTGTTTGTTTTGTTTTGCTATTGTTTTGGAGTTGCTGTTTCAGTTTTTCTGAGTTCATGAAGGGGCATTTTTCACTCCGCACCCAATGGAGTTTTCAAATTCAACTGATCTATGCTTAGCTGGCAAGCATCTAGTGGAAATCACCAAAATCTTACCAATTTTTCACTACAACTCAAATGGTGGAGCTGATTTAAATACTGTTATATTTTGAAGTGAAACAATGCAGTTATTTCTTAATATGTTTGAGTGTTGTTGCACTTCGTTTTAGTTCATTAAGTGACAATTATCCTTTGAAAAGAGGAATCAAAGTTTCAAAACTTGCTATTCAATGCTTTATAGCTAAATGAAGTACAAGATTGAGCGTTAAACAATAAAGCTTTTCAAATGATTTCATTTATTTCACAAAGTGGTTCATATTTACAACATAAGTCATTTGATTGCGAGAATACAAATGCTAGTACAAATTTGCATTGAGATGCATTTTTTTCTTTTCCAAATGAAAAGAGAAAGAATGAAATCAAATATCCACACAAGTCGTGGATGTGACTGTCACAGTACATCATAAACAACACACTACACTATGGAAGATGCATAAAAGGAAAAATCACATAAGTACAAACATAATCATCATTGCCTGATTGATTGATGACCAACGCAGAAGTGGTGCACCAGTTGTCTTCTTCGAGCTCCATTGACCTGTAGGAAGGGAAGAGAGGGATGTCAAAGGCTCTAACTATGAATATACCTATATAAACCATCAACGATAATGTAGTATGCTACTAATCATGCACTGAAACAATCACGGAAAGTGCAGAGACATGAGCTAAAGGAGAAACATCAACACAATCATGATATATTTTTTTTTATGCTAACACTGTTTGTTTCCTTGTGCAGGTATAGGAAAAGCCATGTAGTTTTTTATCTATTGAAGACCAAGCATGTGGGGAAAAATGGGCTCCCACAAGGGTAGAGCCCGACATGCTGCCCTTATATGTTACAAGAGGGCTGAGAAAGGAAGATGCAATCATCATGCTCTTCTAAGCTTTACAACTGAACAAGTGATCAAAGTACCATGCATTTATAACAATCACATCAACATATAGAAGTGAAAATTGCAAATTGATGCTAATTGGACAACTTGTTTTAGCTAAAACTATCAATCTATCATGTTTTTGAGCTACTATTTTTAAATATTGTTTTGTTGTTTTAAGACTATTCACTTTTTAGTGTTGTTTCATATTTTTTGTTTTGGAACAGCAGTGTCCTATCTTTTAACAATGATAGTGAACAGTGCAATTTATGGGGTTATGTCAAGGACAGGTAAGGATGTGAAGAGTTTGTTGCCAAAATAAATGGAGCATAAGATGCATGAAGAGTACTAGGTAGAAGAGCATACTTTTAAAGGGCAATCAAGCATGGAGACATGTGAAGAGTCTCATTTTCCCATTAGAATGAAGGATTGCAAAGATCAATACAGTGACCAGTCACCAGTTGTTTAATTAAGTGAAGCAAATGACTAACAAAACAATCAATTTCAGTTTGGCTGAGAATGAAAAATGCCTCACTGTTTTGAAAGGAGGACCATCAAAATTTATTGTTTTGGATATCTGTGTTGTTCTATCAATCAATTGTTTTGTCACTCAAACTATATCTTCAAAAAAATAATAATTATCAGGCAGGTTTTCGAGGACTCATATACATAAGGATTATCTTCAGAAAAAATAGCATGTATACTTTGGACATGGTATGGATGAGGGTTTGGAGTGCATAAGAGATAAGGTGAACAAGTAATTTACAGATTAGATCAAGAAGATTTATGTGTGCAAGGAAGAAACAGCATGGAGATGACAATTGAAAATATAAACAAAGGATACATTTTCAGAATCTCATGAACCCATATGAGGGCTTTCAATAGTTACACAAAAGGTAAATATGTGTTTTCATAATATTATACACCCAGGTGGGGTTTTTTTTGCAAAAAAATAGAATTTACACAATGTTTCCATGGTCGAGTTGATATAAAATAAAATATATACATTCAGAAAGGCATTTTCTTCACAAATAACAAATACCCACATATAAATTTTTTGCTCAAAAAATAGATTTTATTCATACACAGAGGTACCCACATGGGGTTTTCACAAGGGATGCAGATTTACCATCATTTTGCAGTTCACCCATATGGGTTTCAAAAATAAAGCAAAACAGTGTAGTTTCCAGAATACCCACATGGGTTTCTACATTCTAAAACAGAAATGCTTGATAATGCTTAGGTCGAGCCCAATGGGGAGTTGCAATTACTATTTCATCAAACAAGGAGAGCCACTTTCAAGTTTTGCATAGGAAAACAGAATCAAAGCACAGTATGCTTGGATTTCATATTTCTTCATTTGGGAGGTCATCAGTCAACTAACGACATGTCACGGCCTGTCAGGAAGATAATACATAGATTTTTCATAAAAATGAGCTTCAGCTTAAACACTCATGGCACGGCCAATCAATAGGCTTGCATTTCTTCTAAAGAGTAACAACCATTTTTGGCAAAAAATAAGGCTCGTAGGCTTCAATGTGAAAGAGGGAAATATAGAAGCAATATGTAGTGAAGAACTTACCCTTATGTTTGTTGTTCAAGAACCCACGGGCTGTGCCCAAACTTGTTTGGAGCTCACAATGCTAAGGGTCAAGCCCTCTCATGGTGCCCAGGGTGGAGACAAGGTAAGCACAGTGGAAGAATACAAAGAAAATCAGAGAAGAATGGAGGAGAAGTCGTGGCCTGTGAGGCTATGTTCTCAACAAAAATGCACAGAGAAACATTGCATAGGAAGTGACAGGTCGCACTTACCACAGAATGGAGGAGTCTGAAGTTTCCAAAGCTTCCCAAGCTGCAAGGTCGAGCATAGACATGGTGGCAGCTGCAGAACATTCTTTCCAAGCTCTTCATCCTCAAAGATGCGAAATATTTCCCTAGGTCGACTTTAGGGTGGTTGTTTAAGTTAGGGAAATTCATGAATATTGAAATATTATGCTATGATGGTCGACTAGTGAAGGCTAAGGCTTTTGTTCTATAGCCATACCTTGGGAAAGGATTCATGCCTTAGTCACATTTTTTGATTAATTTTTTAGAAATTAATTAAACTGTTTTTTCCTTAGGGATATAAATCAAATGAATTTTATGAAGAGTCAATAGGTCAATATGCCTCAGGATTAAGAATAGACCTAGGGTTCATTTTATTTTTTATTGTTTTTGGAGAAAACAATGAAAACATGCAAGAAGGAATATGGTATTTTTATGATTTTTTATAGAAAAATCAAAACTTGTAAAGGAGATATAAGGTATTATATGCAAAAGATTTTTAAATCTTCAATTGTAAAATGGAATAATTACAAAACTGCATCATGTAAAGCAAAAGTAAAACAATGTTTTATAAATTGCTTTGTTTTCTTGCTATTTTTTTAGCAATTGAGCATTGACTTTCTCTTTGGTTGGAATTGAGTTTTCAGTTGGAGAGATAAGGTGTTTTTCTTACTTTAAAAGCAGTTTTTTGATTTTTTAAAAAGCTTGACAGTTGATGAATGCAAAAAGTGTGACTTTCCACTTTTATGCCGACTTGTTGCACAGTTTTTGGGACCTTTTCCTTGAGCTTTTTTCAAGAGCTCGGATTAGGGTTTGAGACATATATCTTTGGAGAAAACTTAGGGTTTTCTAATTCAATCTATTTTTTCTCTTACACATTTTTGAGCTGAAACTGTTTTGTCCTCAGTTGAGATTATTTTTGGCATACTCCTACAGTGAATAAAAAACAACATTCCTACCTATCATTTTGTGTCTATTTATAGTTACAGTTTGATGTTTATCTTGTGATTTCAGTTTAAGAAGTCCTTGTTATGTCCTAGGTTATAGTTTGATGCAAAAAAAAGCAAGGATATAGGTTGCATGTCATGTTTTGAATAGATCTTCATGCAAAGTACTTATGTAGAATTGTTCTTGAGAGGTTGTGAAATTTGTGTTAGTTTTTTAGCACTGTTTGTGAGGAAAATCCATAATAGTCATTAGTTCATCATCTAATATTAAAAAATCATTTCAAAATCATAGGTTTTAAGTTTCTGTTTTCTCTCTATCCTTTTCCCAAGATTTTTTTTAGAATAGGATCATCATATGGAGAACCAGCTCGCTCTGGAGATTCTCTTTCCTTATAGATCACCCACGTCTGGAAAGAGTTTCAATGTTGCAACAGATAGTCTGATTTTTTGCAAATCTAACGGGGTGCATATCTGATTGCTAACAGTTATCTTGCTCACTTCCGTTGAATATGGGTTTCCCCAAAATTCACTTCTGATTAGAGTGGGTTGGAAAACCTAGCTTTGGTTGTTCCCACTTAGGTCATTCCCGTAGGGTGAGTACTTTTTCCCACTACGGCAGGCCTTCTAAAGGATTTAATAAAACATGAAATGCATAAAATGAAAAAGGTAAGCCTGGTGTTTTGGTCACCCAGTAAAGGGGAGAGCATAAACCTATTACCCAACAATCACAACAAACAAGTGGTTGAGTTTTAAATTCAAATGACAATTTTCTACACTAAGTGAACATGTAGCTCCACAACAAGCATTGGATTCATTTTAACCAAGATAAAATAATGTTTGGTGACTACCCTAGGATTCATAAATTCCAGATTTTAAATGTCTATCCTAGGATTGCTTCATTTTACTTTAAAACTAACAATAAAACCACTGGTCGCGGTCGCGTCGGATCCAAACAACAAATTAATAATGAGATTGTGTGCTAGAACAAAGATCATATGCGCTACATAACTCCCAAAGTGTTTTAAAAACACTTGTTACAATCATGTGATAATGTTTTTTCTTTCATTTTCATGCTCCATGGTCCTTTAAAACCTACAATACAATCTCTAAATGTTAAATGGGATCAAGAAATAAGAAGATATGAGGGTTAGATAAATGATTAAGCATAAAAACCCTAAAATTTAGACCAAGTTTCATTGTGGTTTGACATTAAGTGAGAATTTGGAAATTTTAACTTTGTCAAAGTTGATAAACACCTACAGCATTAGATATCTTATGAAATTCTACCCCATTTCAAAAAAAAAGTTCTGAAAAATATCAAAATATGATCAAGATATGGTCATTTTAAGATTGACTATAAAAGTGCTAAAACAGGTCTCATATGCGCTAAAAGAAGTGCCAGATGCGCTAAAATAGAGTCCAAATGCACTAAAACAGTTGTCAGATGTACCAAAACAGAGCTCGTATCCGCTAATCTGAGGCTCGTATGCGCTAAACCGAAGCTCCAGTTCATCACCTGTCAAAAACTTACAATAAAAATATTAAAAATGGGGCAAGGCCCCACGGTGGGCGCCACAAATGTGTTGTTAGAATATGTGGACTAATTAGAAAGTAAACTAACACACCAATGAAACATTAGATTGAAAGAAATTAATTTAGAAAAGACAAATGCAAACTCTAAATAACAACAACTCCTTCAAATGCTTCCCATTGTCCTTTATCTCCAAGGATTCGATTCAAAATACTAGCTCTTAGTTGGTTTAAGCAGCAGCTTGTTAGAATGACAACTTAGGAGAACAAGATTGATGCAAAATGCATGTCCATTGCTAATTATTTAAGCTATGCTTATGAACTTGAAATGCTATGATATTGCTAAAATGCTGATTCAAATGCAACTATAGTAATTACACATAAAATCTAGGATGAAATCTATTCACAAAAAGGTTGTATTTATAGATTTTCGGAAGGCAAGAATCTAGTTGGCAAAGATCAATGGTTGAGTTTCAAACCTGTCAAGATGAATGGTGTGAAATTCTGGAATTTGAGAGAAAGATGGAAGGTTGAGAGAAAGATGGAGACTGTTTTCAACCCACGAAACTGTCTTCATTCAAAAATGGAGACAAACATGCTCTTTGTCTTTTCATTAATTGAAAAGTTAGTTGAAAGTTGAGGATAAATCCTAATTAAATAAATGAATTTATTTAATTATATGTGACATGTATTTTGGAAACTTCTATAATTAAATAATTAATATTTAATTATATGAGAGGTGAAAAAGATGTGTAATTAAATATTTACAATATTTAATTTAAATGTGAAGTGTTAGAAGAATATTCCATAATTCGAATTTAAACATTCAAATTTTAGAAATTAAATGATAATTAAATAAATAAATTATGAAATTTATTTAATTTAATTAAGAGGAGAATAGCAATAATTAAATAAACTTATTTATTTAATTTAAACTAGAAGAATTAGAAAAATGAACGATATAAATAAATAATCTGAATGTGTTTTCTGGATTAGATTGTGTTGTTAATTTTTATCATCAACGTTTCGAATCACACTACGTGATCCATCATTAGGATGAATGAGAGCTGAAGGAAAAAATGAATTGTTGCAGACCAAGCTTGGTTAAAAAGATGACTTTAGAATATTAATTAAATAATTCATATTTAATTAATTAATAGGTTTGATTTACCGTGACCATTTTTAGATGTATACACCTTCAAAGACTCAAGGTTACCTAAGTTATCCTATTCGAGATGTTCTACTTGTTGAAAATTCACATAATTGCAAAACAATAAAAGAAAGAAACTAGCACTAATGGCTATAGGTGCCTACAACTTAACCTGTAATTGAATTTTTGCTAACTAAATATTACTGTATCAACTCAAAACTAATCAAAACTAACAACTCAACTAATTTAACCTCCAAAGTACTACTGGTTAACCAAATACATGCATGCTCATAAACAATCATTACTAATAAACAAAGTATGAGATTTTTTTTTTAACATACATGTAGTTTATAAAATAATGATAAACATAAAACAACTACTAAACAAAAATAAACAACTATAAATGAAGTGAAGAATAGTTACCTTTAGTGGCCTGCTCAAGTGGTTGTTCTCACTTAACTAGAACTAGATCTAACTATCAAATTCTACGCATCCATGTGAAATTGACTTCATTCATTGCATATCATGAAAGATTACATAAAATCTTCTTCACATATTGTATTCAATGAAAATAATTGTGAATAACCATCATGTATGTAGATAACTTGAAACTAAAAAAATAACTGATTGTGAAATACTAAGATCAACTAACTTATCTAAGGACTCAACCTTTGGCTATATACAAGCACGATGGAGTCTTATTCTAATCAACAACTAACTATAATCATTAACTTCCACTCCTAAATATCAGAGCATATAGTTAAGACTAAATTGTTCAAACCATAACTGAAAAGAAAGAGTAATCTTAATAGAACTAAAACTCTGTAAAATAGATTTGCATGTAAAACACACAAACATTTATCAGAATCCTATCAGAAAAAGAGTTCTTCTCCAACACTTTATTAACTTGTTATAGTGATGCACGTTCAATCTCCATCATGTGTCTTCAAACAGTAGTTATTGCATTCAACTTAATCTAGAACTCCCTTGTTTTGTTGTCTTAGTCTTCCTTTTGCTGTGGGTTACAACTTCCAGTTGCTACATGATATAGTTCCTCCTTGGCTGCAAAAAGGTTAATTCACAAAGCATGTACAAAAGACTAACTACCATAACTAAAACATAGAATTCCATCCATATTTCATGCATACTCACATATAAACCATGGAATACTATTATGTCATAACCATATTTCCATTATTATGATTTTAGGTCCAAAGTTGTATAATAAGTATGAAAAAATAACATAATATAGGAGTATTTTCTGAAGAGTGTATCTAAAAGTGTCTAAAATTATACATAAAAGTAACAAAAAATAGGTTAATAAAGGATCCCATCAGCCAGTGTGGGAGAAATCAACTAAGATGAATTCTAGAAGGCCCACCACCAAAACACTGAGTCACTAAGCAAAAGAATACTGAGATAAACATCAAAAGCTTGTTGAGAAACCATTGATTACCCTCAAAAGGGTCCCCTAAACACCCCATTAGCCTACAAGGACCAAATAGTAGGCTAACCACTACAAAGATATGGATACCAGAAAAAAGAGACATTATAGTCCACCTTCCCTGAGATTGCTTGTCACCAAGCAATCCTCACTTGAACAGCCAGACCCATCTAGAATGTCGTGATCCCAAACCAGTCTGTACAATGCTCCACCAAAACTCCACTGCAACCACTAGAGAAAGATATAGCTAAAATCAGCAACCTTGTCAATCACTGTCTAAAATAGAAGTAAACTACCAAGCATAGTGAATCTTGGATCCCTCATCCCAACTTGAAGTCTTTCATACTCAACACCTGTTAACTTCCACTATGCTACTCTGATATATTCTTCAAAATGTTGAAAGTGGTGAAGCAACTCATCAAGATCCAGTCAATCTAATGTGCCAAACTAGTCACCACCTGGGTCCAAACACATCTGACCCTCACATCCATCAAACATGAGAAGATGGAGGTAACTCAAAGTGCCAGCATCATAACACCTCACTCCAAACTCTAAAAATCTCTCATGGATGTGATGAGTACCCCTCATAGGTGTCAAAAAATGCATAGCAACTCCTCTTAGTTTGTTGATATGGAACAGATAAGAACCCTAATACTATAAGTGACCTAGGGGGATGCAAACAATACTGTCATTATCACCTGAATACTGCTCACTAATGATGAGGAGACGATACAGTTCTCCTCCAAGATCAAGTACAATTGTTGTCTTCCAAAAATTATGAATAAAATCCACGTCCCATGGAGTAGGACAACCGTCTCCTACCAAAATATGGAGCGAAACTCCATCACTATGGGTTGGTCCAATGATACCATCATGCATACTAGAAACACTACTCCCTTGTGTCCCCATATTCCCAAGTGTATGTCACACATGGGTATGTGCCTCCATCAGAAATCCCTAAGGCACAGAAGTTGCACTATATGTCAAGGAGATGTCTACATGATGAAACTCTGATCCCTATCCATGTATACAACCATTTGAAAGTGACAGAGTCGGAGAATCGCAAGTTCCAATTCCATCTTCCGAAGATGGAAGCACTCTATCCCAATAATGGGTGATATAAATCTCGAGCCCTCCATTGGCTCTCCCTCAAAGGTGACTCATGGTCACTATGGTACAAGCTGTGTGAAAAATCAAGAATGAAAAATCATTCCTATCCTCAGGCTCATGCATACCTGAAACCTCCTCGTGCTTGACCACCATTAGGGGTTCTCCCCTCAAAATATGAATGCCACAACTATTTGTAGGTGTCATAACAATCATAGAAGACTATGTATCTATTGTGGATTGAGAAGATTGAACCAAGCTCAGCTCCTCGTAGAGCTCATCAATCTAGACCTTTGATTCTTGAAGGGTCTTTTGAGTGCTCCTCAAGTAATCCTCCATGACAATAAGCTCACCAGTAAGCTTATCCACTTCCCTTTCTTTCCCCTTGAGTGTATTGTAGTAGATCTCAACAAGTTGGAGTAGGTGATCTCTATTTGAGAGTAGCTACATATAATTGGTCTTCATCTCTATTATTGCTTCTCTAAGAACATGTGAATCTGAAAGGGGAAATTATCCATAAGGTTCTATATGTTCTCCTAAAGACCTCCAATAACATTTAGCTATCATCATGAGGGTGTCATCAAAATGTTTGATGGCTGCACAAATCTGGTCTTCACTCACCTTCAATTGTCTGACCAACTGGTTGGACTCCTGAGACCCATCAAACTCATTAAAATTTTCTGATTTAGGATCAGTGCCATGCAACACAAATCAAATTTGTTTTTCATGGTTAGTTTCAACACCAACAGTGTCAACACCATCCCTCATGCACAACTGTGTAGAAAAATTCAAGACAACAGTATGGTCAACAATAGATACATCCCTAATAGGATCCATGTCATATGTAGGGACCATCATGCTTGAATCTCGTGTGCTAGAATGTTGATCACTCTATTCAGGAATAGTGATCCATGGCCTCCTCATGATCAAATGTCTTTGGGAATGAATATTTTTCCAACTCCCTAGCACGAGCATCATGATATTCACTCCTCTCCATAGGCTTGGATTGAGGCTTAAACCAAACACCACCTATAACCTCATCATTGAGAATAAATGTGGAACCATTATCATTTTCTAAACTAAAGGTTCCATCAAACCCGTTCACATTGTGCCCATCAATAGGCACTAAACTATGGAGTGTTTCACATTAGAAACCAATCTCGTTGCCTGCTACAACTCCTTTTCCATGATCACCTGTAGGTTGTGAATCACATTGAAGTAATTCATCCTCCTTATCCAACTGTTTAGGCTTTGCAACCTTCCTTAGATACCACTTTTTAGTATCAGGATCCTTCATTAGCTTATATAGTTCTTGCATCAATTCAAACAAAAATTTATGTGTAGCCATCTTTACCCTTCATTTGAAATTCCCTTTTTGCTAACCTCATAGGTTGACAAGAAATATTGAGCTCTGATACCATTGTAATAACCCCCTCTAATGTATAATTGTTTTAAAAAAAAATTATAATTTAATCGGGGTTTTGTCAGGAAATGCAAGAAAATGCAAATAATTGCATAATTGACAACTCAAGCAAATATATTAAACTAATAACTCAGATTTTTATTATTGTTTGAAAATTACATAAGATTCATACCCAAAAAAATAACATTAAATACAGGTTTGAAAGTGATTAACCAGCATTTGGAAACACCTAGAAATGGATGCCACACCTTTGTATCTAATTACCACACCTAGGAATTGTTGTAGTTCTCTTGCTAAACCCTACACACCTCCCTTATAGTTGTTTACAGCCTTGAAACATAGGCGACCTGCTCTAGACAACATCACACCCAACAAGGAGATGTACGACCTGTCATGAATGGAACGACCTACATTAAATGCTTCACACGTGTCATCAATAGGGTGTGAAATCTACCTTAAATCTCACGGCCAACTTAGGAAAGAACAACCAACAATTATAACCAGCCATTCAACTCTTGATTTGTCAATGAAACCATTTGCATTTGTTGCAAATGAATTTATGGAACAATCAATGAAGCCTTGGTAATAACTTATCTATGAGATTATCTCTCTGAAATGCACTTGGATGATCTTTCACACTTGTAGACACTGTTCTCTCTGAGGGTTTTTATCCTAAAAAATCTTCAATCTTCAAAACCAGCAAACCCTTGCTCAGTTTCTCCAATTTGCACAAGTTTCAATAAAATGATCTATGATAATGAAAAAGCAAATGTTTCTTGCTTTTTATACTCTCCAAATCCCCACTTGGCCAAATAATCATTAAATAAAATATTTTCTTTTGATGCTTTTAATACATTGGCTTTTTAATATAATAATTAATAAAGCATCATTTTAATATAATACTTTTTTAATTACCATTTAACCCCTTATAACACCTTATAATAAAGTCATCATTAAATAATAATATTATTAAAGTCAATTAACTTTAATAATATAATTAAACAATTTATTCCCATTAATTAACCAACACCAACTCAAAAGAGTGATCCAATCACATTTTTTGGATGTAGGCATGATGACGATTGATCTAGGTATGACTTATTATAAATAGTAAGTGTAAACAATATGACCAAGTGACTTACTATAAATAGTAAGTGGGAGAAATTGACCAAGATGACCTCTAGAAGGCCCACCACCAAAACATTGAGTCACTGAGCAAAAGAATACTGAGATAAACATCAAAAGGCCATTGAGGAACCATTGATTACCCTCAAAAGGGTCCCCTAAACATCCCATCAACCTATGAGGACTAGATAGTAGGCTAACCATTACAAAGATATGGATCCCGAAAAAAGAGGACATTATAGATGATTATTACATTGATTCTTGGCCAACATCATTTATGGATACTTTTGTGGTTACTATACACTCTAGAGATCCATTATCCTCCTTTCATGTTATTCTAGTGATCATGTTTTCTACTTGGGAGATCCTCCCATGGTCCATTATATATCTCTAACAATATTAGAGGCCCTTTATCTACTTGGTTTCTTATTGATCTTGCATGTCAATATAACATATGTACTAAACAATACTTATTTGACAATCATATTAAGCATATGATAAAGGCTGATGTGTCTCTAGTTCCTAAACCTATCAAGGGGCCTAGGGATGGAATCTTCTAGAGACTCCCCCCCTAGATGGGTTAAAATCAACTTTGATGGGGCAGCTAAGGGAAATCCTAGGTCTGTTGGGTGTGGGGGAGTGATTAGGGATGATAATAGTAATTTCATTTCAGTGGTGGCGCTCCCCTTGGGCACTCAGACCAACCACCTTGTTGAATCCATAGGGGCTTATCAAGTCCTTAACCTTGCTAGGAAGTTGAAGTACAAAAAAGTATGGGTTGAAGGAGATTCTAACAATATAATCCAATGTATTAAAGGGTCTCAAAAGCCACCGTGGACTATAGAAAATTGGGCTAATTTATCTAAGGAAAGTATTAATTCCTTTGAGAATTACTTTGTCACCCATGTCTATAGGGAGATCAATATGGTGGCGGACTATTTCGCAAACATAGGGGTGAAGGCGAATAATAAAGTGACATGGCAAAGGATTGATGGTCTTGAGGTTGACATCACAGCCTTAATTATGTATGATCGAACCCATGGGAGGGTTTAATTTCTCTCTCTAAATAATGATTAAGGTGAAGGCGGATTTTCTGAAGCAATCTTGGTACAGTTGTTTCATCATTTTTCTTCAAGGGGTGGAGTACCATGGATTTCATGGTTTTATTAATCTTTGGTGCTTCGCACACTTTTTGGGCATTTTTGCACTCACGAATAGAGGAATTTTGGAGTCTTCGAAGAAAGGTTGCATTGTAGACAGAATGGGTGGCGAGCGTTGCAGGTTGGAACCTTTTGATTGCAGTGAGCTGAAGACCAATGAAAAATTGTGGAGGGTGCTAGAGAAGGGTGGCATCACGAGCTATATGAAGAAGCTCCATGGTAGGGATCAGAAGGTTACCAGGATTTTCACGAAGGACTGGAATAATGGCAGAATTAATTATTTTGGAAGGAAAGTGAAGATTGATGAGCAATTAATTTCTGAGGTAACCAATATGTCGGTGGAGGGTCTCAAGTTTCATAGAGATAGGAAGATCTCCGACTAGGCGGTTAAGAATTTCCCTCGCACTGACAAGGAAAGGGAGGACCTATTGCGGGCTACTAAGAGTAGCTATGATGCTACGAAAATCAAGTTGTTGTGGAGGGAGGTGTTGAGGATTATCATAGAGTATATCACGTTGGATGGGAGATACACCAGAATTTTTGGGTATCACTTTGTGCTCCTAAACCATTTCAGGCACCAAGTTAGGGTCTCCCTTCCTTTTTACCTCTCTACTTTAAATTTGAATCTTCAAGACCATGTGTCTAATCCAGTCAGATATCCCATAATTCATGAGGGTTTACTTGTTCTAATCTATGAAAACTTTAAAGCTTTGTCGGCCATCCATCATACCCCTTCTCCTCACTCTGTCTCTGATAAGGAGGAGTTGGGTGATAGTTATACGGAAAAAGATGAGTGGGATACTAAAATGGAGGGGGAGGAAGAGCACCCTGTGGAAGCTAAGAAGAAGGGCAATGTCAAAAGCAAGTCTAAGTCTTGTGCCCTCCCTAAACCCAACGCAATGACGTCTACTAGCAAGGCCAAAATTATTTATCCTAGGTCTGACATTTCCAATTTGAAACTGAAAGGTACTCCCAGTGTTCCTCATTAGGGGAAAGGTAAAAGAAAATTGGAGGAGGACCCTTCCTTCCACATTGACCATGAGGAACCCCAGCACACCAATTCTTTTGAGACCTCTAGCTATCCTGCAACGGACAGGGAGGATAGGCCTTGGTACCGCAGTGATCTTAAGGAAGATGACCACTACTTCAAAGTTGAGCGCGAGTACCTTGGTGACATCCTTACAATTGCTCGCAAAGGTTTTGTTGATTTTTTTTGTCTAATCAAGTGGGTCTTCTTTGAGATAAAGGAGATAAAGATTAATCAAAGGGGTTATAACAGTAAGTTGGAAAAGTTGGAGGGGGTTGATAACACGAGCAAGGACAAAGGAAGAGCTAAGGACCTGTGGATGGAAGATGAAAAGAAATATATGGTTGAGTGCCTAAAGAAAACTGTGGAGGATTTGGAGCATTTCAAGAACAATCACAAAGGCAAACTTTCTGATATTGAGAGGAGGCTAAAAAATGTCAGAGAATCTATTCAGAAAGTTTTGGAAATGAGCCACAAAATTCTTAAATCCACTACCAATAACATGAACATGATGGTCGAAAATCTGGAAAGGGCTCATCAAGTAAAATCAGTGGTGGATGTGGAGGAGGTCAAAGATCCAGGTCAGGCGGAAGGGGTTGGGCCAAGAAAATGCACTAGAGTCAATCTGAAAAGGAAGTTGGACAAGCCCCCTATGGACATACAGGACATGAAGCAAGTTGTTATTAACATGGACAACCTGGAAAAGGATGTCGCTGAAATCTTGAGAAATCTGGCCTAGTGGTTGGTTTCCTGTAGGTGTTTTGCTGGTTATTTGTTCTGTGATGTCTCTGCGCTGGTCTCTAGTTTTTCTTTGCTGGCAGCTCTTCATCTTTTGTTGAACTTTTAATGCTTTATCCTTTCTCTATCTACTGTTAAAGGGTTTTGGGGCCCCTTCAAAACCTTCTTTTACCTTAATAAAAAACAATCATATTAAGCATCAAGAAAATGGATATTCTAGAGTATCATAGAAGAGTACTAATGGAATTTTGATTGAAATCTTGGGTTGCATTATTTTACATTTGAAAGATGGTTGTAAATAACTTCTAGTATTATGTCATGTTATTTTAGCTTAAGATGACATATTACTTCCCATGGACACTTTTGCTCCATTAGCCAAACAACCTATAGGCTCTACGGTTTCTGGTAGAGGACCCCACACTTTGGGGGTTGAGAGCTCCCTCTCTCATGCTACATCTCAAGATCTAAAGGATTTAAATGATGGTGATCGAGGAAATGAGTGGCAAACAATTTGGAAAAAGAAAAGAAACACTAGCAAATGTGAGGATGTCTGCAACAAAATGTAGCTGCGGTCTCAAACCAAATCTGGTTTAGAAGCACAAAAGAATGGGGGGGCAATGAGAGGCTTATAGTGCAGAAAAAGGAAATTAACACCTTCAAAATGGAGGAAATAAAGAATAAATTTCAATCACTTAGGCGCAAAAATTGTAAACAAAATTGAAGATTCTCAAGAGTTATGTAAGCAGTTGCCAAGATTTTAGCATTAACCTAGCATGATTTGGACAGATGCCCAAAATATTTGTTTAGTGTCTATCTTGGTGGGCTAGTTTTGTAGTTTGCCATTTTTCACATTGTTTATTCTAGTGTAGGTTTGGTTTCTGATAATCGCATCAAGAACAAGTAGGCAGAGATTTGTATGGTCCAACATGATTATGATTGAATAAATTAGATGTAATCTTAAATCCATGAGGAGGAGATCCCTCTACTATGATCTCCCTTGGTGCAGGCCAGGTTAAATTCTCGCAACAATATAAAACTCATCTCTTACGAAGCAAAAAAAAATGACATATTACTTGGTAGACCATGGGTTGAGCAATGCAAAGTAATGCCTTTGGTTTTACATCAATGTGTTAAATTTAGTCATGAAGGAAACATATTCAAATTTGACAGAGCTCATTATGTCATTATTTGATATGATTATATTATATTGGATGCATTTGTCAAGACATGTAAAGAAGTTCCATACTAATGAAAAGATGGTGTACATGAAATAAGCAAGAATTGTGAAGATAAAAGACTTAAAGATCCTTAAGTTGCATATACTATGGTATCCAAGCATAAAGGTTTAGATATATTTGCACTCCTTCCAATGATCCTTATGAAAAATAAAATACTTGTGTGTCAAGAGAGCAAGAAAAGAATAAAATAAATTTTAAAAACTCACATTTCATGCTAAGGGGTTGAACTTCTTCATGGGTTCCAAAGAAAATGTTATAATTCAACATATGCAAAATCTTTCTATGAAGCCACCTCCAAGGTAGCAAAATAAAATGGATAAAGAAATATTTTACAATTACACCTATTGATAGCATTTTACTAAGAGTACTAATTCTTATCAAGAGGAAGTCAAATAACCGAAAAAGAAAGTCATGTTATTGAGGATAAGAAACTTGTTGTTCAATTTTGTGATGAGGATGGCCTCTTGGATGAACTTGTGTGTGTGTGTGTATAACGCACTATATCATTTATTACTTTTCTTGTGTGTCCTTGTATTTGAGTCTTTTGTTTATGTCGTTTTTTTCCCTCTTCTCATTTTATTTTTTGTATTTATGCTTTATGTTTTATTTTTCTATCTAGGAGCATCTTCTTTAAGATTATTATGTTCTTCTTCTATTCTTGATAATATATGCTTATCCATGTTTATGATGTTTAGCTCCTATGCTTTGTATATTCCTTGTTTGCCTATGTATTTCCTATGTCCTATGCTTTATATATTCCTTGTTTGCCTCCATATCTCCTATGTCATATGCTTTATATATTTTGTGTTTGCCTCTATAACTCCTACGTTCAATGTTAGCTACTTATATGTCTACTTATTCCTTCTTATGTTTCTATGTTACTTGACTCTGATGTTACCATGATTCCTTATGTTTCATGATTATGATGTTTATCTCTTATGTTATGTCACTCATCATGATTATCTTTTACTTATAAATGTCTATCATATGTATGTTTATCATGCTTACATGTCTTACATGTTTATAACCCTTACCATGCTTATATCCCTATAACTATATGTTCATGCATCTATCATATGGTTACATGTTGATGATCCTTATAATGCTTATCTCTTACATTTCACTATGTTAATATGATTTTTATCCAAGTATGGCTAGCATTATTTGCCTTCATTGGGGGCAACAATGGGGCGCATCTTACCTATTCCATGCTATATGTACTTCCATGATCACATCTTCCCTTGTATATTTACATGTTTATCTAATGACAATATTTTTTTACCATGTTTACATACTTTTAGCTTACCTTTTTCTCCATTCCTCCAATTCCTTGCATTATTTGTATACAACTAATTGAAGGGAAGCATACATGTCACTTTCACTTGCGAGTTGTGTTGTGCAATGACAAACTCACTCACTCCCACCTTGAGAGGAGCTTTTATTAAACTATCTACAAAGTCAAATCATTTCCACATAGTCAAACCTTTTATGAATTTCCATAACAAGTGAAATTTGTCATTCGTATCTTTTCATTCTCACTATTTTTTAAGAACTTTTTTAGCAAGTTGTAACTATGCTCATTTTTAAATGCTTGACAAATGTTATTCATTACAATTTTTTTTTTTAATTTTGCAAGTTCATATGGAATGATCATTGTGAGAAAAAATCATGAATGGTTCATTACTTTATATAGATATGTATCTTAAGTGTCTAAAAAATATTTAATTTTCCATGTTGACCTTTTTGTTTTATTGTAACTTGCATCTGCTTAATCATTCACATACACATCAAAGTGGGGGCAAAAATATTATGGTGAACATTGCACCCATGGCATTTTTCCTTATATTTTGAGGTTACTTTGATTAAAAGTGTTGTAAATGTAATAATAAGTGTACAAATGAAACTCTTGGATGAACTCAACTCATGATCTATATCTTCATCCTATCATCATTGATCCCTAAAGGTTGACTTGATACCTAGATCCCTCATCTCTTGCCTTGGATCATATCCTCGAGTGCAAACTTGACCCAAGTCACTACTACCATCACAAATCTAAACCCTAAATTTTTAAAATCTAAATTATAACTGTCTCACCATTTTTTCCCCCTGGCTACTGTTAAGTAACCGAATGCACATTTGTGTTGATTTGTGTGCTTGGTTGCATATAAAAATATTCATTCATTCATATGAAATCATGTGCAAGATCACCTAGGGTTTATGCAAGGACTTGTCATGGAGCATTTATGATAGCATAACAACAAAATTATCAAAGCATTATATCATTGCATATCATCCTAGATCCATTGCATGTTTACTTTTCTTTTCAAATCTTTTGCTCACAACAATAAGTCGGTCCAACTAATGACTTGATTAAAGAGCATGTGACCCTTACAATTCAACAAATATTCAAATGTGTTTCAGAATACCATCACTCCTTAAACAAATTCAAATATGAGAATATATCAAGATAAGTGAATTCCAACAAGTCATCTACCAAATTGAGTATGCTAGTTACAATTCAAATTAACGCATCAAATTCAGACCTGCATTTATAGAAATCAAGTTTGCATGTCCATACATGAACTATGACAAAACACAATCAATTTGCAGAAATCTAAAACAATCATTTATGTAGTACATTAATTCCACACATCTTCAACTTGACTTACCTTCAAAATCTAACTAGTAAATATTTCCAACCTAAGCTTAAATTATTTAGCTGTTTATTTATAACATTTACTTATTAGCTTTCCCCTTTACATTTGCATTTTATGATTAAAGATCTTCATTCTTATAGTATTATATACACTTTTTTTATTCATTATATACAATTCCCTGAAGTGATTTAATTGTCTTAGTACAAGTAAAAGGCTATGGTGAACAGTAAACCAAAGAAAAACAATTGTCCAGCAGCCAGGCCAGATAGCCAAAAGTTAATTTTCAAATGTGTCTCATCCTTGAATATCCACGCATTCTGCTCAATCCAGGTGTACTGTAGAATATAAGCCAGAGCAGTCCTGACTGTATTTTAGGGTGTGCACTCAATGGGCGTGTTTCTCAACTTTTGCAATGCCTGTTCAATTGTTCATCGGTAGCCCTTGAGAATGCATCATGCCATTAGAGTTATTCTGTAAATTACGAGCATGGGTGTAGTGAATAAGAACTGGATAGGAAGTGGGAAATACTACGTTTTGCCTTTATAGTTTAAACAGATTGCCGGCACAATATCCTTTTCATTGCAGATATCTTGTTTTAATATTTATTAAAAATTAAATTTAAAATAATTATGGGTCAAAAGCTACAGGACGAGACCAATTCCTAACAGTCCAACCAACCTGGTTGTTGATCTGCCAGTAAGTACTATTGACAGTGACTTCCCCATGACTAGCAAGGTACCAAATAGTTGTCATCGGTTGCTTTTAGGACTGTCCAGCAGGCGAGTACTGGTGAATATGGTGATGGCAAACGCCTAAATTGCCTTATAAACCTCCTAGTTTCAGTTAGTTGTACACGCTGATTTTGAAACACAGTCAGCAACCACATCAATATCCTCCTGGCCTCCACAAATCTCTGAACACAAAAGTTGATGAATTTGGCGAGCACTCTACAATCATTGCAAATTACTTTTGCATATGTTTACAAAAGTTGGTTTTGTTTCCCTTTCAGATTTTCCAGTAAAGATGATCCTTGAAGAGCGCCGAGCAAATATGTCTAAATGTGCTAGTTTCTTGAGGATTGTGGGGAACGGATATGAATCCATCCACCACCTGAGTTTAATATGTTTCACTAATTATTTTGTCTATGGGATATTTGTGCTTGAGTGGTGTCTCCATGCAGTCTTCATGTTGAAGGCAAAGATTGAATAAACAGGTATCAGGATGCTCAGCTCTCTCTGCAATTTTGGCAATGTATTTAAGAGTTTCAGAATTGGATACGTGTTATTACAATCGCAGAATTGGTAATGTGATAGAAGAATCGCATAATTGGTAATGTGATACTCACACTCCTACCTTGAAGCATCATAATTCATGCGTGTCTTCTAGCGATACTGATGCTCCTACCTTGAAGCACCACAGTTCCTGTTTGTCTCCTACCGTGAAGCATCATAATTCCTATTTGTCTTGGGTTTTAGAGTTCTTTAATGTTGCTTGCAAGAAAAACTACACTTCAATAATCCAGCCAATCATGGGATTTAAATGTAATAAGAGTGATAATAAACAATGTAATGAGGTTGAAAAGGATTTACCACTCAACTTTCTAATTAGAGGACAATATAAGCACTTAAAAGTTAGGAATTATGCATGGTAGAAAGGCATCAATATATTAAAAATTTCAAATCTTTATTCTTAGTTTCGTTTTAGACAGCATTCACAATACATTCATGGATTTCCATCAATACAACTTCAAAACCTCTATACCGACAATGATAAATTCTCAGATTATATAGACATTTTATAGTGATTAAGTGTAGTGGATGCATAATCTCTGATAACATGCATTACTAGAAAATAGGAAGCAAGTACTAATATTTTTACAAATCCAGTGAACATATTCAGCAGCCCTCAAAGAAAATTGAAGAAGACATAAAACAGAGCATTCATGGGGATTTTAGAAAGATAAAAAGAGCAAAGGTTTCAAGCTGGATAATAACAGACTCTAATTAAGATAATAACCAGCGTAGCATACAAGTGGAAAAGAATTTGAAAACAAATTACTTCAGTAGTTTCATAACAAGGTTTGAGCAGTTTCCACTTTAGGACTTGCAATAACGCCCCATATGATAAACATGAAAAAAACTAGATTATTTGGTATGTCATAAATAGATGATTAAAATGTCCCCAGCTTAAAGCCCTCTAAAAACCAATGTGCAAGTTAGACTGCTTCAAGGAAGCAGAGCCAGCATTGCTAGAAGATCTACAGTTCTTATTTCAGGAGGCCAATTTTATATATATTTCTGTGTATGCCAATGTGCAAGTTAGACTGCTTCAAGGAAGCAGTGCCAGCATTGCTGTAAGATCTACGATTCTTATTTCAGGAGGCCAATTTTATATATATATCTGTGTATGTCTGCTAATATCCCTATCACAATGTTTGCTAGTTATGAGCATCCACCTACATACATAAACGTGAACCATCTCTTTGTATATCTATATTTTCATTTTGTCCAATGTTTAGTTCTGGTTTGCATAAAGTTAGTTATTTTGCTTTTCTCAACTATAATGTGGATTCTTTTGTTACGAAATCAGTACAAACGTCAGAGCAGTGATTAGAAGCATGTAGAGAGTGCATAGTCTCCGATCTTATACATTAACTGAGCAATATAAGCACGCGCACATATTTTTACAAATTTAGCAAACAAATTCAGCTATTGGCAAGGAAAGTTGAAAGATGACAATCTAAGAGAAATCATGGGTATTTTAGAGAGATACAATAAGTATAAGATTTAAATAGGATGACTAAAAGATCTGAATAAACATGACAACCAGCATATCAAATAAGCTGAAAAGGAAAATTGATCGAAATTATGCTTTTACAGCCAGAAGTCTTCAATAGTTCCATAATGAAGTTTAAACGGTTTAGCTTCAAGATTCTTGAAAGCAAAACAATGACGCCCATACAATAAACATAATGAAAGCTAGAGCATTTGGTTAGTGTCATAAACGGATGATTCAAACGACCTCAACAGCTGTGAGTCAGTGAACTGCCTACCATCATGGTGCACCATAACAGCTTGACTGTGGGAATTATTAGTTTGTGCCTGTGAGGTCCTGTGCATCAAGTCCATGGTGCGTTCAATATCTTGCGAAGTTGCTGCATGGGAACCCCTAAAATTATTCCCCTGCAACAACCCAAACACGTGTCCTTCATAGTTTCCAATACCAACAAGCGGTTCTCCTTGGTGTTCTTTATCCAAACTTACAGGAAAGCCGCTTGTGGAGGATTGGGAGCAATTAGTTAGCAACTTGTCTGGTGAGACAAGACCAAAGCTGCGTTGTGTTCCTTGCTGCTGCACCATGAGAGGCTGAGTAGTTTCTTGTATAAGCTGATCCATTGTAACACCAACACTTCGTGTGGTCATGTGATCAAATGAGGCTGATCCTGGAGCCCCCCTTGAGGTCCAGGAGTTAGATGACAGAAGAGAGAGAGCACACCCAGAGTCAGAGACTCCTGATAAAGTAGCCGATGCTACACCTAACCCTGCAAGATCTTCACCTGAGGAAGATGATGAAAGAGTCAGAGCTTGACCCACATGCCCCCCAGTGCTTTGCAGGTAGTGAGGAATGCCTTGATTAATAGCACCGCCAGGTACACCCTTATTGGAACTTTGTAGAAACAAAAGCAGCTTGTCTGTATTGCAACGAGAAAAGGGGCCTCCCATTACTTGTCCATCAAACGGTGGTTGGTCGCCTGACTTGACCCTTGGCCAACATCCTTTTCCATATCCAAGCTTGAAGTCAATGGAATCCCCCAGAATTGAACTTGATCCATATCGTGAAGAAATGAAATGTGATCTATCCATCAATATGTTGCTAAGTCGCCTGTCATCTGTTATTTTCATATGAGAGAGATGTCAGTTTACACAGTCTGTTATCCCGGGCAGGCTACATAACTATGTTTGTTACTTATATGACATTCGCTAGAAAAGGGCAGCAACAAAGAAATGAGTATTAGATTGACCAAGGAAATTTTAGTTGATACTTTCTTCGCTAATAGACATCTGTAAATGCTTTTGCCTAACTGAACATAGGAATTGGGGACATGGAGATGCTATGGTCAGAATTTTCTTTGTCCAAAGGTTTACGTTAATCTCAGATTTGCATTACCTCTGGTTGCAAATGTAGAGTCCCTAACTAGTAAAACAGATGGGCATGGAGGCGAGGAATTATATCATGCATAGTTGTAGAACTGAAATATCATTCACAACTGATTATTGTCTATGGCTAGTAAAGCTCTTAGTGCAGTAACATCATTCACGGCTGTAGAACCGAAATATATGCACTGCGAGCAAACAAAAAACACCAAAGCAATTGGAATCCTCTAGATTAAAGCACTAACAAGATGTTTTTCTCATTCCTTATTTCCACGCCATTTCTAGTGGCAAGAAAAGAAGACGTGAACTTTTAACAACTGCTAAAATTCAATCCAGGATATATAGCGTACTGCTAACATAGAAATAGTGGGGCACCTCAACATCAGCCACTGATCCCAAGACTATTTTAATGGTAGAGTTAAGTTGAATGATGAGATATAAGTTCTAAAAACTTATATTTTCTTTAAGGTCATGCTAATTGACAAAGCACCAAATGTGTAAAACAAGCAGACCTATAAGCATTCTTACCCACCACAATTTAATTTTGATTGCTGGTTTAATAAAATATAATTTAATCAAATTACAAATAGAGTATTTATGAAATGGATACAAAAACACATCTAACAATTTCAATTTATCCAGAGTACCATAGAAGGTGGAACCATATCGTGCATGATTTATTGCCATTGAATCTGGTTGAGGCTTCCTGCGTCGCTCATTGTGACCAGCTAGACGTCTCCTACAACTTCGTTTTCCTTCATCAAATTCAGGTAAAAGATGAAACCTGCATACCAGATACCAGTGTAAAGTAAATCATCTAATCATGCAGATGAAGTTACAATCTCTCAAGAACTTCCTCATTGAGTGGTTCTTATATGATCAAATGCATTGATTGTTTCTCGTAAAGATAAGTGTACATAAGTAAGAGAAAGTATCCAACCACCAAAATAAAAATTGTATTCTTATGACCTGTACCCTTCAGATAAGAACTTTACACGACACTAATACTATTACTGATAATGCATGAGACAATTAGATATTCAGTGGAAAGAGGAAGAGAATATTAATATGAAGCATTTCCATTACGTTATGAATGGAACTATTATTATAATGGTATTGCTTACATGGGCTAGAGTTCCTGATACTGTTATCTACCATACGCTAAAATGGAAATTGCTCAGAAAATGCCTATAATTCCTGCTACAGCATTAGAGTTGGATTCCATCAGCTTTGAATTGAAGCAGTCAGTCAGATTGGAAGAGAAAGACAGACAGATTATGATCACTAGAATTTCAGGCAACGCATCAGTGTATTTTCATCTCTGTTTCCATCTCTCATTATTTACCCCTTCACTGCATTTGAGACAAAAGATTAGTCAACATTTTACACTATAGACTTTCCAGATTAAATTGTATTATGAGTATTATCTACTATTTATTATCCTACGATCAGTCACATGTATAGTTCTATATAGAAATTTCTAGTTGTGCTTCGATTCAAAGGGCATATCATCTCCTCTGCTACGAGACTGGTGCTAAGAACGAACCGCTTCACATAAGTTAGTTATTAAAGATTATTTTATTTACCTAACTTAATTATTCCTAATTATCACATTCAAGTTTATACCAACACCAAGAGAATTACCTTACTAAAACTGATAATGTTGAAACTGCACTCTATTACACCTGTTTTAAGCCATGCCATTAATTTTGAAGACAAAAGGCTAGCCTAAGTTTTCCTTTGAAGATTGACGCATCTATGATCCCTACAATAGTGTATGATGGGCAATATCATCTCCTCTGCTACGAGACTGGTGCTAAGAGCGAACCGCTTCACATAAGTTAGTTATTAAAGATCATTTTATTTACCTAACTTAATTATTCCTAATTACCTTACTAAAACTGATAATGTTGAAACTGCACTTTATTACACCTGTTTTAAGCCATGCCATTAATTTTGAAGACAAAAGGCTAGCCTAAGTTTTCCTTTGAAGATTGACACATCTATGATCCCTACAATAGTGTATGATGGGCACTGAAATCTTCACTCAGTCAAGTGACTGCTCAAAATCTGTAAGCAAGATATCAAAGTACGAAGAGATCTGTATTTTCTTGTTTCACATCTGTTCTGGGGATGTGCTATTATAAAATAGCAACATCTTTGTCAATATCGATAGATAGACCGGGAGCAAGAAAGACTCCCCGAATACTGCTTTCGAATGTTTAAATTTTAAGAAAATCAATTTTAGTTCTAGACCCACATGGAGGAAGATTTAACGAATACTAGTTTAAGAAATATCAACAAAAATAATTTTAGTTCTAGACCCCATTATGAGCGAAGATGAAGGAAAAGCAATTAAAAACATGGACGGATGATAATTTATCTCATAACCCTACAGACAATGTGGTTAACTCAATTTAAGCAATTCTTCAGCATGCAACATACATAGACCGCGAGATGCATTAAGGTTCAAAATTCAGGAAGAAAAGAAGTCCATGGGGTCAGCTAGTCGCTCAGGGTTACGAATCCCTGGATGAATGCATCTTCTCCCACTAACAAAAGGTATGTCACGAAAATGATATACCAGTGCGTCACCTAGGCATTACCTAGATTGGATGAGCGCTAAGTGGACCATTCATGGTCAGGGGAGATGGATTCATGGGAACGGTCGACTAATCATGAAATATGGGTCGATGAATATTGACCGAAAACTACAGAGATTGAGGGGAAACAAGATAGATGAATCCCCATAATCTCATGTTTATACCACTTTTCGTTAACTTAATTGAATTACACCAAAGAAAGAGTCAACATGACCGTGAGATGATGCTAGTTCTAGTTGAAATTTTTTGTCGAGGGCAAAAAGGCAGTTGGTTTTGGGAGAAGAAAAATTAAGTAGAAGAAAATGAGAGATGCTAACAAGTGAGTATAAAACAACGTGAATTGAAGCGGGGGAAGAAGGGAAATGAAACCTGCTGCATTGCTGACAGAAGCGCTGCTCTAGTCCGCCGACGATTACCTTGGAGGCCTTCGAATGCGGCTCGCAGACCTTGTGGCGGCGGTGATAATCCTTGGCACCGCTCAGCTCCAACTTACACCCTTCCACCTGGCACCGGGAAACCTGTTGGGTTCCGCCCTGCTGCACCCCAGTCCGTTGTTTCTTCGTCGCTGGACTAATCGACGGCGAGGGCGATGCTGCTGGAATTGCCTTTACGGCCTCGAAATAAGTGCGCTTTCCCAACTTCAGCCCGATTACCGACTCCCCTGACCCTGCGGGAACGGCGACTGTCACCACTCCGCTGTGCTCACTGCCCTCTGGATCGCCCATGGTTCGAGTCTCCCTAGTCGAAGTAGTCGGAGGAGAAGAAGATGGTGAGCCTTGTTTCACCGTCTGCTCCTTCACTTTCCCATCGCCACTGCTGGCCTTGAGCCCACCATTGCCAGGAAATAGCACGAGGTTATCCCATTCCCAAGTGGAAGAGGTCTTCATTTTTGGTTTTCTCTGCTTGTTTGGCCTCAAATCAAACAGGCTAAATAGGCTACAACCACATTAAGCTCCCCCCTAGTAGTAGTACTTATGTTCATTCACAGGTCACCCCTCTCACCTGACGTATATAATAATGACCACCCACCTCACCTCACCTCAACCTTTTCAGACCACGTATGAAACTCGCGTCTCGGGAGGCGAGTTCGAATCCCGCTACAAAACACAAGAGCCGTGGAGTCCTTCCCCTGTACACGCTGGCCTCTGCCCAAGACTTAAAAATGAACACCTAAAATGGTCGTGGGCGTGGGCGCGGGCGTGCCCCTTAGATTTATTACTTACAGTGACTAATTTCTGAAAGCTACAAGTCGGGTAATGCGCGATGGCTACTGCAGATGATATCGACCTCGGTCTCTTTCCTCCCAACCAGGTCACCCAATCAAAACATATGAATTATTTAAGACCTCTTTGCTTTATGTTGTAGCAGAAACCAAAAGCAAGGGCAAGAGGAGCCCGCGAATTAAATCAAGGTTCCCAAATAACCTTCTCCCCCAATGGCGTCGATTCATTCCAAACGGTCCGGCCCAAATCTGACCGTTTCCCCTCCACAGTATGGCCTCCAAACTCTACGGCTCTCTACCCTTTTAGGTTAATGCTGCGTCAATGTCGGACGGACAATGATGAGAGATGACGATAACAAAAGACAAGAAAGGAGTAAGGGGCCGATGTCGCAAGGTAGGTGTAGGCTCAGTTAAATGGCCACGCAGCCCACGCACAGGAACTCTGCTGTACTACCTGCACCTTCTGTAGCCCAGGGCCCCCCCTTCAATTTACGGCTCCTTCTCCTTCACATAGACCGTAATGGGCATTGGAATCTGGGGCGTCACAGTCTCACCAAATTTTACATCAATTATACTTCCCGGCACCGGCGTTGCCTTTTCTCGTCAACGCCAAACTTTTTCCCTCGCCAATCGGAGTGGCAGAGCTTAAAGATAGCCATCATGTCCTAACGGAGACCGTTAGCATTCTGGCCTCTTCAGATGGGCTGCCCCGGGCCAGGTCGAGCCGGGCCGCTGCCAAATAAAAAAGGCTTCGTACGGATACCTTATAGCTTAGCTAAACTAGGTAATAGCCTCAATCACCACTTAGATCTCCCAAAGATATATCAATACTTCTACTCGGGAACCGGGACTTTGCCTTGGCCTTCAAACCAGCGAAACTTTCCATGTTAATTTTCACACAAACTAAATAATGGAGTTCAAAAAGATGTGTGTATACCAGCTAGCCTAATTTGACTGATCTTCTTGGGATGTGCCTTTGGAGTGCTCTCTCTTTCTCTTTTCAAAGAGTGATAATCACATTTTAAAGAGTAGTTCTTTGTAAAGTCATATATTAGTAGTTGTCATGTTTGTACTTAATAAATAGACAAAAAATATGTGAATATTTGTAGTATCATTGCAATAAAGTTATACATTAGTAGTCATCGTGTTTGTACTTAATAAATAGACAAAAATATCTATTTTTACAAGGTATATTAAATAAACAATTATTTATATGATGGCACATAAGACAATCTATAGTACATGTCTTGTGCACATGTTTTTGTCCAACTTTTTTTTTGAGGTGTTTTTGAACAACTCTATTGTTGTTGATGTGGCTATGTCATTCTTATCCAGAAGACCAAATAATAGCTTGAAGCTCTTAACTCGCTTATAAAATGTGCGAAAATTTTCACATAAATTTGACTTATCATTTAGGGGCTTGAGGGGTGCAAAGTTGTGGTGTGTAGCTACTAGGTCCTCTCACCTAATTAAATAAATATAATTAATTAGCAAACAAAGTAAATAATGGAGTTCAAAAAGATGTGTATACCAACTAGCCTAATTTGACTGAGCTCCTTGGGATATGCCTTTGGAGTGCTCTCTCTTTTTTCTTTTCATACCTAATGGTTGAAACTTGTACTCTTAAAGGAGAGGTCACAAGTTCAAATCTTGTAGGGGGAATGGTATGTACACCTCGTTTGTAGCATAGTTATGCTGGTACTTGCAAAATCCATGGCCACAATTGAGTTTTTGATGTCTTTAGGGTTCAAAATTGTGCACAGGGCTTAAACCCTTGTATCCTAAAACCCTAAACCCTAATTACACTAGCACACTTTTGTTATAAAATGATGTTGACCCTTTTGCGTCTCTTTAGCCTTGTGTTCATGAGCTTAAGTTATGTTTTATGTCCCCCATGCTTCGTTCTACCTAGCGCGACCACCTTTTAGAACAACCTTTATGCATGTGCTACTTTCCGCCTTATGTTATTTGCATCGCCCATCACTGAAACCATTTGCTCCATCGGTTTCATTTCTACGATGAGCGATGAATTGCTTGCATCACGTATCATTGTAGTGTTGGAAATTGGATTGCATCAAATGATTGTCATTAATGTCAAATGGTTGTCATTGATGTCAACACAATACTAAATGTATGAGATGGTTACTGAAAGCTATTCCCTATTGAAGATGATCGTTATATGTGGTCCAGTGTGTTGGTATTCCCTATTGAAGATGATCGTTATATGTGGTTCGATGTGTTAGTTGGTCTGGTGTGGTTTTTAGCTCTGGTTTCTATTGTGAGACAAGCTATGATTCTAATATTCGAAGATCTTGGCCGACTTAGCGTATGCAATATATTATGTGGACTAGTTATGTTTTATGGATCTTTTGACGACATAAGAAATGTGTTAACCTTATATGATGTCGACCTAATTAATGATTAAGATATGCTTGTATATATAAGATGTTTTGAGGAATGAGAAGAAGTGGTGAAGCAAATATGAAATGTGGAGTAAGTGTGAATGTGAAAAGGATTAAAGAGGTGTGCGAAGATCTAAGCCTAAATGCTTTATTAGTTGTGGATCGGTGTAGGGTGTAGAGCAAGTACTGTGTGAGATAATACTTCATAATCTGAGCTTCATTAGAACTGAACCCCGCACATTGAAGGTGTATCCTATCAGTTCAATCTTTTGGCAGTGAGCCACTATCCTTATAGCTTGCTGGTTAGCCATCTTTTGTATCTCTGGGTTGTAGCCCTCTGGAAAGTGAGTCCTTATTTCAAGCAGTGAGCCTTTTTGTAATTGGTTTTGATACTCTCTATAGTGTGAGTTAATCCTCACTATGGTTTTTCCCTCATTGGGTTTTCCACGTAAATCTAGTGTTATTATGTTTATGTGTTGGATTTGAGTTTTTGCATTGGTATTTGATGATTAATCGTTTAAGCAGTTTTAAGTATTAGTTTCAGTGATTGAATTAAAGGTTCTAAAATCTATGACAATTGATTCACCCCCCTCCTCAGTTGTCCTATTCAATATTTTTTTTTGCCTTTGTATTCTCTTTCAACAATGTGTGATGGCTTGTGTGTTCCTTGCATCATGTATCGTTGTAACCTTTTCAGCCTTCTATTTTATTTCCATGATGCACGATGGCTTATTCTTTGCATCGCTCATCTCTGAAGTCTTTTGGCTCGCGTAATCCATTTCTACGATGCATGATGGGCGAGGGAGATGGTGGGGTCCAATTCTAGGTGGTTGTAGCTCGCTAGCCCACGGTGACTTGGTGGACCCATTATTTTGCTCGACGAGGGAGTAAGGAGGTGACGCGTGGCATGGTGGAACCCGACATGGGTCAAGTGATGATGATCGTTGCATTGGGGAGACTCTGAATGGCTTCACTCTGATGTATGGTTGTCTCCTTGATGGTGTTTCTTAGCGATGAAGGGTTGTGATCAAATGGAGAATATCTAATGACAAAGGTTTCATCATGCCCTTGCTTCACATCGCTATTGTGAAGCAAGGTGATGGAAACATTTTTGTGATGTGTGTTGTGTGATATGAAGGTGATGGTGATCATGTGACCCAGATTTGAGGATGGAGATCAACGACCATGTTTTAAACTCTCATTAAGGATATGATCTCAGATGTTTATCTTGCATCCAACAGCCTAAATTCAAATGCAAATGACTAGGTGCCTATTTTTGTGGGTAAATAGTGCATAGTAATGGTGCAGCTGCATTTCAGCTACTAGATTGACTCAGAACAACTCTTGGTTGAAAATCTTCGCTCCTCCCAAGCCAAATTGATTGTTGAGTGGCGCCATTTATTTCTTGATGTGTTGCAAAGGTCAAAGTCTTTGTCAGGGGATTTTTTTCTTGATCTTACTTGTGGATTTCCTGGGAGTGCCATGCCTGTTTTCAGAAGCCATCAATGCTAGAGTGTGCTCGAGGTGTCAGGGGCCTTTATGGCTAGTTGTTGCTCTATTTTTGGGGGTAATTCTTGATGTTTGTAATCTGATCAGATTCTCATCCTTTTTGTAACTTTGATTGAGTTAGGGTTAGGGTTTGAATTTAGATTCTCAATTATGCATACACTATAAAGGCAAGCTTTGTTGTTTTTTATTTTGTTCGTACTTCTACTTTCTAACTTGAGTGGTTTTTGAGGTCTCTTCCCTTCCACAATTTTCTTTCTTGCTTTCTGTAATTCTTTGCTTAAGTCAAGTTGAATAGGGTAAGTATTTTGGACATAGACAAGGAATGTCATGAGCTATGCTATGTAATAACAACAGATGACCACCATGCAACATTTGTATTTTGCTTCAAATATATATGTCAATCTGTCATGTTCTCCAAATATTGTATATATTATATTTTGGATCAATATAATCAAGGGTTGTGTTGATTCTTCAACCACATTTGTTGTTTGAATTATTTGTGTTTGCTTATCATTTAAGGAGTGGTGTAATTGCTTGCATAAAGATAATAAGGGTAATGTTGATGCAATGTGGATTAGTAAGTAATATGTTGATTGTCCTTTTGTTGGTTTCATGCTACAAGGTAGTAGGCTTTGATGGTGAAAATGACACAAACAACGTTAAAACAAAATATTTCTACTCTATTTCTCCTGAAAAAGAAAGATAACATATAGTAGCCTAACTCCCAAGGTCCTAGTAGTTGGTTCTCAACTGTCTGGTGTCACCCAATTGGTCCATGCAACTGTAATATTCAAGGGGCTTGTGCTGGTAACAAAGAATGCAAGCAATGACTCATTTTACCAAACTGTTTTAGTAAATCAAGGGGTTTTCAAACAAAAGAAAAAGATAGATCAAAGGGTAAACCGGTAAACATGAACAAAACTCATCCAGCATCCCGACATATACCTTCAACAATGAATGTTTTCCAATCAGATCAAAAAAACCAAAGAATGATACAATTCACAGAATAATTTATACCATTGTATGCATCTAAGGTGCTTATTTTAATTCGCCTATCACAACTATTTCAAAGATTTTTTTAAAAGAACACACATTCACTCATTGCCAAGATCATAGATCAACTGAATTAAATAAATTTAATCCAATGATAATCTAACAAGATAATCCTTAAATCTGGATTCTTCTAATGACTTTCATCACATAAGAAACAATCATGCTTCAACACAATCACTGGCATATAGATAGATTATAATTCATCAGCCTTATTGAGTAAAACTTAATTCTAACACCATATTGCATAAACCTTTAATTTTATTTAACTGTAAAAATCAAGTAACAATGTATCTCTGTAATCACTACAAAATTCTATCTCCTAATATCAGGTGGCCAATTCTATTCTCTATCAGCTGACCCTTACAATATGATACCCAAAGGGTATTTATAGATATACAGAATTTGAACTCCACTTCTATTTTAAGCTGATCCACCCTTTTAGGAACTAAAACTCTCTTGGAAACTCAGATCAATTTGATCTTGAGTTCTTACATTAAACATTCAGTTAAACTGGAGAACAAAAAATAGAAGAGAAAAAGGAAGTCATGCGCTTCAAGAACTGTCAGTGTTGCATGCAACATGCAAAGAAGAAGAAAGCCATGCATGCAAGAGATTTATGCATGTGAAGCTGGTTCTGCAATAAAATCATCATAACTGGTGAAGACTTGTTGTAATACATCTAATTCTGGCCCATCAACCCAGCTATCTTCAAATTTAATTCGCTCCAATTCTACTGCAGCAAACCCTCTCATATCCTTTATCTTTGTCAACTCTCTTTTAACAGCCTTTATCTCTTCTTTGATGTCCATCAGTCTATCTATCAGCAGATCTTCACCATCATCTCCTTTCTGCATGAGTCCTTTAAACCTTTCGCCCCATTTCTCTTTTATCTGGCTCAAAGGCAGGCCTTCCTTTATTAGCATATTAACATCTACTATGATAGCGATGACCGCCTCCAACTCCTCAAATTGTTCAGTTAGATCCTTAACAGCATCTTGGACTTCATTTCTATGTTTGCACAAGAAATCTGTTCTGAATCGGAGTATACAAGAGGTCTTTTCCACAAAATCTTTATTATCCTCCTCAAGTATTGACTGTTCAAGAAGAGTAGTCAAAGGCAATGTACTAACCTTCTTCAATTTCTGACTATATTCTTTATATTCCTCTTCCTACTTCTCCAATGCTTCAATATATTGATGCATTTCCCCTATCAACTCTTCTATCCCTTTGTGAACCTCAAAAATTTTGACCAAAATTTCACCTACTTCTTGATTTAACTTGTCAAGTCACCTATCTAACATCTTCGCTTTGCCCCTTACTTGTACTGAGTCATCTACCTCCTTTTTGCTCAGTAAAATTGGAGTCTCAATGGCAGCTACCTGTTGTGATCTTGGAGAAGAGACACTTTTCAAAAAAGAATGCAATTGATCTAACTGAGCCTTAAGCTCATCTTTCTTCTGCTTATCTTTTAACATCCTTGACTTGGTTGTCGAAGCTACCACATCAATTAGATTCATCTGCTAATCTTTGGTAGGCCTTCCCAAGTTAACAGTACTTAATTGATAATCTATTAACTGCATGTCTCCTACCTCCTTTTTTGTCATCAGTATGGCACACTCAGCAATAATTTCTCCCTTGTCCGTGAGCCTGGTGGAGCTTAGGATCTTGGCCTTCTTTTTAGGCCTTTCTTGTTCAATCTCCTTCATCATATCCTCCCAATCGAGAGGTTGTGAAGGTGTTACTATTCTTTTCTGTAGGTCCAATTTCAACCAAGTGGGAGCACATGGAGCAGTAGTCATCATAGTGGAAGAAGAAGCAATAGTAGTAGTAGAGGGTGGTTGCACATTTACTTGGGGTTGAGAATCAACCCTTGGTTCCTCTTGTTGTTCTTGCACCACATGCATCTGTACAAGCTTTTCAGCCTCTTCCCTATCTTTTTGTTCCTGTATCTTCTTACCTTCTTCTTCCTTCTTCAACCTCTCTTCCTCCAATCTTGTTTTCTCCAATTCCTGATTTCTTTCTTCTTCCAATATTTTCTTTTCCAGTCTCTCCTTCTTTAATCTTTCCTTCTCTAGTTTTTCTTTCTCTAGTCTTTCCTTCTCTAAAGCTTCTTCAGCAAGCTTTTCTTTCTTTTCTTCTTCTTCTCGTTGCTTTCTAACCAGCTCTTCAGTGTCCTTTTCCTTTCGTAATTGTTCTGCTTCTTCTTCCTTTCGGTGAGCTTCCTCAACAAGCTTTAACTTGGCAACCAGGACTTCTTTCTCCCTCTGGTGTCTTGCCTTCTCTTCCTCAAGGTCATGAATCTTTTGTATTAATTCTAACTTATCATTTTCCTCTTTAACCTTGAGTTCATGCTCCTGTTGCCTTTGTTGCCTCTCTACTTCATCAGCTCTTGACTTAGCTTCAATTTTTTGTTGTTGTAGTATGGCATCAGCTTGTTTCTTGGCATCCCTTAACTTTTGCTTTTCTATTGTAGCAGCTTTTGCATCAGCATCCTTTTTAACTTCTTCAAACAATGCCCACTGCTCCTCTTGTGTCATTACCTGTTCAACATCCTCCTCTAGAGCCATATTCTCTTGCACATCCTTCTCTGACATAGTCTCATCTGAGTCTGTTCCAACATCATGAATCTCTACCCCTTTTCCCTTCATGGATTCAGCTATGTCATAAAGAGTTTCCTTGAGCATCTCTTCACTTTGCTTCTTTGCAAGTGGGACTTGAGTAGAAGATTCACCTAATGTAGGTGTTGAAACAACCGATCCCATTTGAGCATCTCCTTCTTGTGTTTCTGCTTCATCAACTGCTGCTTCAAGCTCTATTTCTTCAATGTTTGGAGGAAGGAACTCCAAAGGCTCTTTGGGAGGTGTCTTTCTTTTGAGCCTTTTATACCATTTCCCCTTTTTAGGAGTTGGTCCTTGAGGAGCTTTGGTTCTTAGAACCAACCATTGAATGCTTCTATCCAAGACTACTCTTCCTATCTACTTAATATCAATAGTTTCCTCACTATCCCAGTCAATTGGATCCAGAATTTTAGTTCCAATGTTTAAAGCTTCATAAGATGGATCCAGTACAACTCCATCATCCACCAATGTGTCAGGAATGTCATTTTTGACTCCAAACTTTGACATGAGTGCGATAGGTAATCTTTCATAATTCTTCTTCCTCAAATCATACTCATCCTGTCGATCACTCCAAAAATCTTCTAATAAATTGAAATGCTTGTCAAACACAGAAGGCAACAAGGCATTCATCTTACCCTTCGGGTCAAAATACTTACGAGTTGTATATAAACCTAGCTTTAACTGTATCAGCTCACTGCAAACCACCTTTGCTCCTACCAAATGCTGACAGCTATACTCACCCAACTTCATGGGGAACTTGTGACATCCTGTCTTATGTTTTAATCCGAACCGGGCATTAACCCCAAGAGCTTGATATACGAATTCCATTAACACTATCCTGTTGTTGCAACACCTTGGCAGCAAATGTGGATGGCCCTCAAAACCAGCTAACCTGAAATATGTAAACCTAGGGTATTGTATGTACCAACATCCTCATTCAGCAATAAATGCCATGGCCTCTTGACTCAATCTATACCCAACATCTCCATTGAGTTGGTTAATGACCACATATATGAATGCATCATTAACCCTTCTGAATTGAGTCTCAGCAACCTATAGAGACAGTTGGTTATAATGCTCCCACACCTTCTTCTGTCCATCTAACACTCCCATTATCCCTACTCTGTTTAGACCTGGGAAGATACCTAATCTTGTTGCTACATACACAATGTAAGAAGTCATAAAAAAAGCATTTAGTCTCCCTAATGTTGGTCAGTTGATCATGAATAGCATCTGATACAATCATCGGCCAATCAAACTGATGGGTGCCATTTTAAATTATTTGGATGAAGGGAAACATCCACTCCTTGAAATGAAAGGTATCTCTCTTCCCAAAAGCCCTAGATAACATCATTATTAAATCTGATACCTCCTTATAGAAATTTTCCCTCTTTGGTTGGTCTGCAAGCTTGGTTAGAGACTTCTTCTTTGTCTTCAACCATTTTTTGTTCAAGTGAGACTTATTGGATTTCTTATACTTTCTATATTTCTCTAAGGCCTTTGCCTCATCCAACTGCACCAAGTTCTTGGGATCCGGGACATTAAATATACTTTGAAACATATGAGGAGTAAGATCAATGGTTACATTATCTTGGGAATCCATGCATTGTCGGGTAGCTGGATTGTAAGCTCCTGTAGCTTTCAAGATCAACTCTGGGCATTGGATTGACAAAGGAAACAGAGTGATATGGGCCAAGCCGGAATCAACAATTCTTTGTGTCCTCCCTATTATATCTTCAGCAAAGGTTTCTAAATACAGCTCCTCAAAATTGTAGTGGCCCAAATTCGTATCGGTGATGTCTGACCAATCTAATTCTACTTTGCTTACTTTGACAACATGACTCCTGTGATTATACCTCAAGGTATAAGGTAACTATTCTGGCTTGATCTTCTTTGGTTTAGGTGTTGCCTTTGATGTTCCTACAGGCCGATTCCTTTGGGAGGCTTCTCCTGATGTTCCTGACATCCTTTTAGCTTTCCTGCAATAAAACCTCTAGTTAGATCCTTGAATAAAACATCTCAAAATGCGTCTTTAAAATCATACCTTTCAAATATACATCGGAGGCGGAACCAGGCAGCAAACATCATAAACAATCCTCTTCTAACATACTGTCGGGCTCGGAGCAAAACTGTTATTGACATTCTACTAACAAGAAGCGGGCTCGGAGTTGGAAGTGAAATAGTGATTGGAACTAGAACCGGAATGGAAACTGATTCGGTTTCCTTTAGAATTTATGTTTTCATATTCTGTTTCGGTTCCACTTCCGCTTCCGCCAAGGTTAACATTTTCATGAAATAAATCTTCTTACTACAAGCGGAGTCGGAAACGGGATGGAAAATGGAATTGACACTGATCATAAAACTCATCCAAAACTCTAAATCAATTCCGATCCCGCATTCGCCTATGTTGACCATGACGTCATCAACAATTTTATCAATTTAATGCATGACTTCATGATTAAAGACTAAGGTCATATTAAATGAAATAAGGCTTAAAATACATCATGAAAAGACCATGCCCATATGACCATGGGAGCAACTATATTTTAGGGCATCATATTTAATCATTTTAAATGTGATCACAGAAATGCATAAAACCCTAACCTAGAAAACGTGATATAAAACTAGGGCATGGATTTAACCCCTTTATTTTAACCAGACGAATGCGTAAATAAAAATCCTAAGTAAAAACAAGATCTTATAAACCCTAACTCACTGTAAAACATAATTTAATCTACATTACTGGCGAACCCTAATTAAATCTACATGTTTAAAACCTAACGCAACACGACGCGATCACGACAAAACGTGAAAATGACCGTGCCCCAACTCACTGAAAATAAAAATGCAAGCACAAAACGAAACCAAGAACAAAAAATAAAGAAAGAAAAACAAACACGCCAACCTACTGAGACGACGAACTTGCCCCTAAGATCTAAATCAAACAAACACAAACAAAAAACACAAAAGCAAATAAAAGAAAACCGAGAATAGGAACCCTACCTCGAACACAAAACTTGGCAAACCTTCTGAAGAAATTCGTAAGCAACTATCTCTTCCTCCTTCAATCGATTCACTCAGATAAACTCCACAGCTGCTCTATTTCACTCTTTGATTTCTTAACAATGATAATAATAATGTGTTTAATCCCTAATCAAGGTAAAAATTGGAGTTTCTACCTACGCATGGCAGTTGTTATTAATGCATTAAATGCAGTTAAGCGAAGTCAGAACTGGAGAAGAACAAACAATTCACTACAGTGCGACTTTAGTAAAAAGTCAACGACCAAGAAACGACGGGAGCGGAATCAGAATGGAAATTGATTTGGAAACTTAAGGAATTTCCCAACCTCATTCTCGTTCCGGGTCTAGGTCCACCAACAAAGCATAAAATAAAACCAAAAAACAAAAGTAAAATAAAAAGACTGACATAATAAAACTTAACACAAGGACTTAGTCTAAAACAAAAGTTGAAAAAGCGGAGGCGGAGATGGAATGGAAACTGACTTTGCAATTTCCAATAAACAACAACTTAACATCCACTTCGGTTCCGGCTCCGATAAAGACAAACAAAAAGGTCAAAAAGAAAGACTGTCGGGATAGGAATCGAAACGAGTTTTGAAAGAAGTTTCAGAACCCGATTTGGTTCTGGCCCCGATTCCGACAAACTAAACCAAAGAAAAACAAAGTGTTGGAAACAAAAGACTCTAGACTTTGTTTTAAAACAACAAAAGATAAAAAACACAAAAGGGGGACCCATTTTGACCAAGGCAAAAGATGGGGTGGTTATGCAAGGCATAACAGTAGGGTTATGAGAAGCCATGGTCGGGTTGTTGTAGAAGTTTATTTCATTCCTGACTCCATGTGGATTAGGCACTAGTGAAGGAGATTCACAAAGTATGAAGCTACGGAAAAATTGAATCTTTAATTCAAAAACATTTCCTTGCTTTCTTAGTTTAGATTTTCTTTCATGTTTTCCCATTTTCTTTCATGTTTTCCCTTTCCACACTACCAGAAGCCATTGATAATATAGAAGGTTGTGTAGATGATTTAGCCCATCAAAGGCCTTCCATCATTGTAGTATGATGATCTAATTCAAAATATAAGGATACCTACCTTGGTCATGCAAAGCCTAAAGTGTAGAGGAGAAGCTTTCCAATCAACCATCTCTTGTTTATTGGCCACTGACCTAGGGTCTCTAAGTATGAGTAGCTACCCTTTAGGAGATGTTAGACCATCAAATCGAAACACCAACAAATTGGTGACTCTGTTGGGGATGAACTCAAAGGTTTTGGTTGTAGACAGTCATGTCAAAGATTCATTCAAATTTGTAACCAGAGATTAAATATTATGGAGTCTTATTGGCCCATTTGAGCCACCAACAGATTGGTGACTCTACTGAGGAAGGAAGAACAAGAAGTGTAAGAATCTTTAGGTGAGAAAATGAAAATATGCTTTGCCTCTTTGTGAGTCATATGCAATGGTGTTTCCATTGAGGAAGATAAAGATAAGTGCATGTATCTCTAGGTGAGCAACTACAAATATGCTCTACCTTACCTGGTGATTCTATTAAGGAATATAGAGGTATGTCCATTTGGGAGAGTCAAGTGATTTGCTGATCTGAATTTTTGGGTCAGATGATTCAAAGGGACATGCATACTTGAAGAGGGAGGTTGTTGCAACGTTTTTGGTGTGTTCTTGAAGTTTGGTGCTCTACTGGTTGAGAGAACTCAGAAATACATTGATCTTGGAAGGAGCTCTTTGTTACTTGAGAATCTTTTCCTCTTTCAAATAGGTGGCGACTCTTCAAAAAAATTCACATTAGAAGAGTTGGTTGTAGTAATTTTTAGGTATTTTTCCTATTGCAACATTTTGTATGAAGGTTTGAACAAAATTTTTGGTTAATATTGTCCCTTATTCAATGCTTTAAGGTACTAGTTCAAAAGGGAGAAGAGAAATTAGATATTCTAAAATAGATAGTTTTAGAGGGTTGAGGCATTATTTTTCAAAATATATAATCAAATGGATTCCCCCTCTACAAGTTATTCTACCATGAGTGAACCACGGTCATATCCTCAAAGAAGACCTTTTTCTTTGCAGATATATAACCCTCTAGATTTCAGTAATGTCCATGGTTATCCACACACTGTTCCAAAAAGAGATAAAGGAGCATTTGCTTAAGTTTAGAGGTGGTTTAAAAGAATCAATATCAAGACATTTGCAAGATTTCATTGATATATTGGTGGAATCTTAGATAGAAGAAGAGGATGTTGTCATGAAGTTATTTGTAAGAACTTTAGAGAATGATGCTAAGGATTGGTTTTTTAATCTGCCTTTGCATTCTATTTATTCATGGCATGATTTTAAATAAATATTCATGAATCAATTTGGTGAAGTGAATGATAGTTATTTGTCTGATAGTAGTGTTCTGCACAGTCAGGAAAATGAAGAAGAATATGAATATGAGGTTGAAAATTTCTCACCTCTAGATGCATTATGGAGCATAGAAAGATATGGGGATGAATCCCCATCTAATTTTCATGATAAATTCATGAAATGTTAGTTTTCTATCCCAAAATCAAACAAGCTGGATGAATCAACATGTGTTGATTTATTTTGTGAAAAACTTGAGCCTGGTATGAGTATAATGCCACAAAGATGGAAGTCTTCATGAGTCGGAGAGATTGATGGTTGGCTTTCATTGATTGACAAGTTGATAAAGAGGCATGGATGTCACTTCCTATCTAGAATGTGTGATGGTACTTATTCTAGGTGTTTGGCCGGTATAAAAAAGAACAATGATGCATCTTGTAGTGTTGAAGATTCTACTTTTGAGTAGCCCACAAAGGAATTGTGTGCAGATGAGGGTTGTTATAATAGCAACCAAAATGTAAGGTATGATGAAGTGACAAAAAAAATTTATAACTTTTGCAAATGTTGAAACAATTGAGGTAGAGAGTTTTCTCTCTATATCAAATGAATTATATAGTATGTGTGGTGATTTTCAACTGGAAGAAAGCAACAATGATGAATCTAATGGTGATTTCTAGTTTGACAGTGTGGGATATGACTCTACTAGTTTTTGTAGCAGCAGGGAAGAAGAATATATGTCTATTGTAAGTAAAGAAAAAGAGATTGTTTCCTTGTTTGATCTTCACCTTCTTCTATTCCTTGTTCAAATTTTGAAGTTGTCACTGAATTTCTACATGAGGATAGCATAGATGTAGCTGTATGTGAAGAAGAAAATGAAAAGAATGTTGCTATAGCTGAGGATGTTACCTATGACGAGCATGTGCCTAATGAGTATGATTGTATGGATCATATGGATGCATATGAAGATTTATTTTTAAGGGGTTCAACTCATAGTCTTTCTCATGATCAGTGCACTTCATATCTTTCATGGTAGAGTTCTATTGCTGAGGTAAGTTACCTTGATGTGTCTCATAGTTCAGATTTTTGTGACACATTTTCCTCAACTAATTGTAAAAGGATTGCAAAAGAGAGACAATTTGAGGGGTATAACTCTTCACCTAAAATGTCTCATGATTTGAATGGATGTGTTAATGAGGTCTACATCAACATTGAGGACTCCAAGCATGCTACTTGTAGATGTGATGAGCAGTGGCAAGGTGGTAATTTTTTGGCTACTTATGTCCCTTGTGTGCCTGAGCTTCAAATTTTTCAGTTTGACTTGTCTGAGGATGAGATTCCCTCTGTATGTCAGCATGATGAGATGGCACATTTTTCTATGTGAGTTTGAGGCTTTTTCTTTCAGCCTGGATTCATGTGAGGTGGTCAACAGATATGAAGGTACATGGTTTCATATGGTGCTAGTCAATGTTCTCATTTTTTTTCATCGAATACAGAATCAAAAAATGCAACTGGTGGCAGTGAGGTGGCCTATATAATGTGGTTGCCATGTAGTAGCAAATCCAAACATGGAGCAAGTTCTCACTTGTTCAAGGGTAATCACATATTTGTAGGAAAGAGGTTATTGTGCCGCTATGGTGTGACATAAACAATTATTGGTTGAAGGAGATTAGCTCCTTTAACAGATTGGTGTTTGACAGGGGTGAATGTTAATTTCCCTTTTTCATTTGGTGGCCTGGAGCTATCAAATGAGGTGTTTTGTTTTAGGTTGACTCCATAGCCTAATAGTTGGCATGGTTTGCTTCTCTAGAAATATGAATTCTCACTTTGCTTTATCAAGCAGATGTCCCCAATTAGAGCCACTGGTGGTACTTGCAAAATCCATGGCCATTGTTGAGTTTTTGATGTCTTTAGGGTTCAAAATTATGCACAGGGCTTAAACCCTTGTATCCTAAAACCCTAAACCTTAGTTCTCTGGCATGATTTTGTTATAAAATGATGTTGACCCTTTTGTGCCTCTTTAGCCTTGCGTTCATGAGCTTAAGTTATGTTTTATTTCCCCCATGCTTCATTCTACCTAGTGCAACCACCTTTTAGAACAACCTTTATGCATGTGCTAATTTTTGCCTTATGTTTTATGCATCGCCCATCACTGAAACCATTTGCTTCATCGGTTTCATTTCTGCGATGAGCGATGAATTACTTGCATCACGTATCGTTGTGTTTTTTTTCCTTTGTGTTCTTTTTTAGCAATGTGTGATGGCCTGTATGTTCCTTGCATTATGTATCATTGTAACCCTTTTGGCCTTCTATTTTATTTTCATGATGTGTGATTGCTTATTCTTTGCATCACTCATAGTTGAAGTATTTTGGATCACTTTATCTATTTCTATGATGCACAATGGGTGAGGGAGATGGTGGGGTCCTTTTCCAGGTGGCGGTAGCCCGCTAGCCCGCGATGACTTGTTGGGCCCGTTGTTTTTCTCGATGAGGGAGTGGGGAGGCAACGCGTGGCATGGTGGGACTTGACATGGGTCAAGTGATGGTGATCATTCCATTGGGGAGACTCTGAATGGATTAACTCTAATGTATAGTTGTCTCCTTGATGGTGTTTCTTGGAGATGAAGAGTTGTGATCAAATAGAGAAATCTAATGGCAGAGGTTTCATCACGCCCTTTCTTCACATCGTCATTGTGAAGCAAGGTGATGGAAACATTTATGTGATGCGTAATGTGTGATATGAAGGTGATGGTGATTGTGCGGCCTATATTTGAGGATGGAGATCAATGGCCATGTTTTAAACTCGCATTAGGGATCTGATCTCAATCATTTATCTTGCATCCAACAACCTGAATTCAAATGCAAATGGCTAGGTGCCTATTTTTTTGGGTAAATAGTGCACAATAATGGTGCAACTACATTTCAGCTACCAGATTGACTCAAAACATCTATTGGTTGAAAATCTTCACTCCTCCCAAGCCAAATTGATTATTGAGTGGTGCCATTTATTTCTTAATGTGTTGCAGAGGTCAAACTCTTTGTTAGGGGATGTTTTTCTTGATCCTGATTATAGATTTCCTAGGAGTGCCATGCCTATTTTCAAAACGCCATCAATGTTGGAGTGTGCTCGAGGTGTCAAAGGCCTTTTTGGCCAATTGTTGCTCTATTTTTGGGGGGAATTCTTGATGTTTGTAATCTGATTGGATTCTCATCCTTTCTATAACTCTGATTGAGTTAGGGTTAGGGTTTGAAATTGAATTCTCACTTATGTCTACACTATAAAGGCAAGCTTTGTTGTTTTTGTTTTGTTTGGACTTCTACTTTCTAGCCTGAGTGGTTTTGGAGGTGTCTTCCCTTCCAAAATTATGTTTCTTTCTTTCTATAATTCTTTGCTTGATTCAAGTTGAATAGGATAAGTCCTTTGGACATAGATAGGGAATTTCATGAGCTATGCTCTGTAATAACAATAGATGATCACCATACAACATTTTTATTTTGCTTCAAATATATATATCAATCTATCATGTTCTCCAAATATTGTATGCATTATCTTTTAGATTAATATAATTAAGGGTTGTGTTGATGCTTCAAACACATTTTTAGTTTGAATTATTTTTTTGTTTTCCTATCATTCAAGGAGTGGTGTAATTGCTTTCATAGAGATAGTAAGAATAATGTTGATGCAATGTGGATTAGTAAGTAATATGGTGATTGTCCTTTTGTTGATTTCCTGCAGCAAGGTAGTAGGGTTATGAGAAGCCATGGTTGAGCTATTGTAGGAGTTTATTTCATTCCTGACTCCATGTGGATTAGGCACTTGTCAAGGAGATTCACAAAGTATGAAGCTAGGGAAAAATCAAAATTGTAATTCAAAAACATTTCCTTGCTTTCTTAGTTTAGATTTGCTTTCATGTTTTCCCTTTCCACACTACCAGAAGCCATTGATAATATAGAAGGTTGTGTAGATGATTTATCCCATCAAAGGCCTTCCACCATTGTAGTATGATGATCTACTTCAGAATATAGGGACACCCACCTTGGTCTTGCAGAGCCTAAACTGCAAAGGAGAAGCTTACCAATCGACCATCTCCTATTTTTTGGGCACTAACCTAGGGTCTCTAAGCATAAGGATTAGCTACCCTTTTGGAGATGCTAGACCGTCAACTGGAAAAACCAACAAGTTAGACGTCTCTTGCATGGAGTACAAGGCAATCCCATATATTGTAAGTCATTTTTAGAACCAAAAATAGATCACCTAATATTATGGACTATAAAAGGATCCATTTCCATTTCCAAGAGTCATATAATCACATTTCAAGAGCAGGTCTAGTGTCATTTTAGTAGTTGTCATGTTTGTACTTAATAAATAGACAAAAAAAAATATGTGAAAAGTTTTAGTATCATTACAGTAAAGTTATACATTAGTAGTCATCATGTTTGTACTTAAATAAACAAAAATATCTATTTTCATAGGGTATGTTAAATAAACAACTAATTATATGGTGGCACATAAGACAATCTATAGTACATGTCTTATGCACATGTTTTGGTCCAACTATTTTTTGAGATGTTTTTGAACAATTCTATTATTTTTGATGTGGCTATGTCATTCTTATCTAGATGACCAAATAATAGCTTGACACTCTTAACTCACCTATAAAATGTGTTGATATTTTCACATAAATTTGACTTGTTGTTTAGGGTCTTGAGGGGTGCAAAGTTGGGGTATGTAGCTACTAGGTCCTCTCATCTAATTAAATAAATATAATTAACTAGCAAATAATTAACATATGTAAAACGAGTTGAGATCAATAATTGTAATTATTCAAACTACATGTGGAATTGAACACAAATTCAAATATAATATTTAGTTAGATTTTGAGGTTTTTTTGGACAACTCAATTATTGTTGATGTGGCTACGTCATTAATACCCAGAACACCAAACTATAGCTTGAGGCTAAATGGACAACTCGCCTTATAGAAATGTGCTAAAATTTTCACATAAATTTGACTTATTGTTTAAGGGCTTTAGGACTGCACATTTGGGGGTGTGGCTACTAAGTCCTCTCCCTAATTAAATAAATATAATTATTTGGAAAACAATTAACTTATGTAAAATTAGTTGATATCGACAAATGCCATTATTAAAATTAAATATGGAATTGAAAATAAATTTAAGTTTGATATTTAGTTGGATGTTGAAAGTGGAATATATTGTGTTAGATGCCAAAATTTGATTTGTTAATATTTTATAATTTTAGGATTAACACAATAAAGATCTCAAGGTTTGTAAAATGATCTTTTGTTTAAAATCATATATGCAATTGTAAACTTAATCTCTGCAAGTGCATAACTAAACTTGATACATTAATGTGACCTTGTAACTCACAAATGTTACAATCTAGTAGAATGTGCACTATTGGAATTCACTTTTCCTCAATTTATGTTCTCTAAATGTGCACCAAACAAGCAGTATTTAATAACACATTTGAGAATTTGTCATATTGTGAGGGTCATGTTCTCCTTAGTTAGACCTCTAACAAGTTAGCTTTACAACTTTAATCTAAGGATTGAAGACAACAAGCAAGCATGTAATAGATCTAAAGTCATGTGCTATGATACGTGTTGTTAGAATGCTCAATGAAAAGTATTGTGGCCTCCACATCATGCCCCCATAATTTCTTGTAAAATTAGGGACCCTCATTTGGATCTTTTCCGTTGACCCTTGTTGGTGCATTTGGATTTGTTTGGTGTTGATGTCTTTCATCTTTACCAAATTTGGATTCAATCATGGTGATTTGTATGTGTTTCCAATGTTTGTTTCTATGTTTAGAAGGTATTTGAAAATACCTAAGAGAGCATATATTAATATTCAACCAAGAGTTCTAGAGTCCATGATTTGAGTTTTAAATCCCATTAACTTATTTTCTTTAAGTTCTTGGATTTTGATGTTCAAATTTTGAAGCCCAAAGTTCTCAAAGTTTAGTTCCTAAAGGGTAGTGTACACTGGCTTAGGCTTCTATCTATTGGTGTGTTCTTTAGCTAAGATTCCTTTATAATTCTAGATCTTCAAGGGTCCTTAGACCTAGAACATCAAGGTAAGTGCCAATGGAGTTTGAATATTTCTATTTGAATTTTGTAAAATTAGTATTTTGTAACCAAACTTTGAAGTCCAACTCCAATGTCTTCAAATTTTGAAGCCTAATGGTCTCAAAGAAAGCCATGTCATTCTTTGAGCTCATTTTCATTTTTTATCACAAAAACCTTTGAAAAGACCCCACATTATGAATTCCAAGTTCCTTAGATTACAAACCCCAAATGTGGGTAAGTGGGAATTGAAGTGTTGCACATTCAAAAGGGTGTATACTCCAACCTTTAATTTCCAAACCATTCATATTCTTTTTTCAACTATAATCTGGAGCAACCCTACCTATCAAGCTTCTTGGATTTTTCACATTCTAATTTTAGTGTGTTGGTTAGAGGATCTTATATCATGATTTAAGTGCTTACCAAGTTTTTCTTCCTTAATTTTTCTTCGTGTTTTGGTTTGAGTAGTGATCCAAGGTGCCATGTCCTAAATTAATACTTGTGTGAATAATGTGAGATTTAAATATTTTAACAAGCTCTTATGAAAGCCTAGAATTTCTTTAACAGTGGAGCGAATAGAGATAAATTTCTAGAAATTTTCTTATTTTTTGATGAATTTTCAGATACATCATAATATAAGCTACAATAATAGTAGGTACAACAATTGCACAACAACAATGATAACCAAAAACTACATAAATTGAATCCATGACAAACAAAAAATTATACAGATTTGATTCATATTTACTCAGATTTTTGGATTCAATTGCGTAATAATTTTTGCATCAACGTTTTGGATCACACTCTGTGATCCATCATTAGGATGAAAAGCAAAGAGCTTAAGGATAAATGGATAGTTGCAAACCAAGACCAGCCTTAAGAGACAAGAGGAGGAGGGAGAGAGAAGGTTGCATGAGGGTCAAGGAAGACACGACAATTAAAATTAAAAACAAAAAAGAAGACAAAACTAAGAGAAGAAAAAGAAACAAACCAAATCTTGAACCGACTTAAGAAAAATTGAGAGAAAGGATCAATACACAATAATGTAAAGAAAAGATCAAAAAATTATTGCAATCAATAATAATTTGACTAAATATGATTAAAAATAGAAGACAAAGAAAGACAAAAAGGAAATTTATAAATACAAACATAATTATATACATTGATGCATACAAATATATATATAACCTGAACATACATATACATAAACACAAATATAAACAAATACAAATAAATACCTATACCTTCAAATACATACATACAGACATAAACATATGTAATTACATACACCTTAGAGGACCCAAACTTCATCACTATAAAGGACTTTATCTTCTCTTAATAAAATAACCACTCCTACTCCACCAAGTCCTCCAAAAGATTAAAGTGAGAAAAAATAGTCATAGCAACAAGATAGTTCATCTTCATCTTCATGTGTTTCATAACCCAATTTTATTGCATATTTATTATAATATGGTAAATTGAATTATTGAAGAAATTTAATATATATTAAAAGAAAAATTTGAAATTATCAAAATAGATTGAAAGAAGTTGACTGATGTTGATTATGTGATCTTTTGAAATTATCTTATATGTTAACTAGAATTGAACATTACTGATGAATTTTGCAAGTGAAAGTGTGTGTAGTTGCAGGGTGACAAGTTGAAGGACAAGAACACGGCTGAAGTAGGATTGTTTAGCTAAATCGAATGATAATCCAAATGGAATCTGGGTGCACACACCACAAATGGCATGACTTGCATTTGAACTATTTTACATAAATAGAAGAACATAATTACATAATTTGAATTGTCTCAATGATTGAAAATGAATGGCTTGTAGATTAAAATGTCTACCTAAATTCTGTGTTTTGAGAATTTGGAAGAAAACAAAAGTATGTATTTTAAAGTATGATTAAAAGAAGATAAGAGTTTCATTATGTGAAATTAAGTAAAAATCCCTTTTAATTCAAATATATGGATGCTCAAAGTGGAATAAAAGTTCTTTATTTAATTCAATGATAGCATATGGAACTCATAAACTCCTTCAAACAAACAATCTATACACACACACACACACATATATATATATATAAATATATATAAGATGAAGAACAAATATAGAAATGTGAATGAAAGTCATATAAATACATATATAAATATAAATATATATTATATATACATATATACAAATACATATTTATATTTCTTTTGAAATTGAATTCGATAACCGATATTATCCATATCCAATTGTTTGAAATCAAATGAATATCACGAAGGCACCCCATAAAGGATGTGGTCTACCATAAGCATTATGACAATATTCAAATCAAGATAGTGTCCAACGGAAATGGAAATAATGCCACGATGGTAACACCTCAACAACATGAAAAAAGAATGTTTCCATTTTGAATTCATACCTGAGAAAAAAGCACAGCGAATAGAATCAACTGGCTCAAAGGCAAAAAGTAGGGAAAAGAGCTCATGCAAGTGGAAAAATCAGAGGGGAACTTCACAAACAACTCAAATTTTAAGGTAAATTGATTTCTTTTAGAAATAAGCTTGGTTTTATTATCATTTCCGTAACATGCTAGCAATATTCTTTTCATTCTGTCAAATGATTCAATAGCACAGTAAAATGTAATTCTTTGTCTGTGTTTGTTATGGCCTTGAGTCGAATGTATGTGTAATGTCGACCACCTTTTGGGTCGCATGGCCAAATGGCCTGCCTTGCATGAATATTATTTAAGTTTAGAGCCTTATTGGCTAGCTACAAAGCTAGGCCGAGGCTTAGAGCCATTAATGATTTGGTTGTCACTTGATCTTGCACTATGGTGCTAGCCATACTATGGCTATCAAAATTTAATTATGATTGATTTTGTATTTTAGTATAGTTAAACCTTGTAGAGGATTGACTATCGATGCTATGGGAGGGGCATAATACCCTGTGTTTCATTTTCAATGTATTGATACTCAATAATGGTAAATGGCTAAAAAAAATGCTATATAAGAATATGTCATATGTATGTATACTATTGTTTTCTGACTCCAACATTGTTCAATAGGAACGATGGAGTAATTTAAGTCTGAGATTCATTAAGACCTTGTATGGTAAGATCTACACGTTTGATGAGATGTTTCTTTGAAATATTACGGATATAAGTTTGCATGTCGAATATGTATGGTGTAAAACTAGCAAGCCTATATGGGCATTCTCAAAGATGACCCTTGTTTTTCCAAGGAAGAAATGTATTAGTCATATCAGGAGTAGTCGCTCCTAGAGTGACCGATGAATGCTTTGCTTATAACCATGGAAGCGTGAGTTCTATCAAGAACCCCGAAATCGTCTGAGTTTTGTTTCATAACCAAATGATTTCTCAGATTTCACAATGATGAGCATGTCGGTCTAGTTTCATTTTACTCACATATAATGGCCCAATTATTTTTTAGTATTGTTTATGTATTTGAAGTGTTGAATAATGGACATTCTATTTTTATGAATGAAGCTAGGTTAGCTTGATTTATTAGTGATTTTAATGACTTTTCCTTGATATTGACAGTTGGGTTAGCTATAGACAATAATTGTTAATGGTATAGACAACATTGTTCATTATCTATTCATTGTAGACAACCCTATTTTGTTAAAATAGTGAACATTAAATTGAAATGGTATCGTTCTATAACTATTTAGCTGGAAACAACATAGAATTATTATAAACAGTGAAGTTTTGTTGGAAACGATATTATTTTGTCATAAATTGTAACTGTTTAGCTAGAAACAACATTGAATAGTCGTAAATAGTGAATGTTCTGTTGGAAACGATATTATTTTATTGTGAAAATGTATGTTAGCTAAAAATAGTCTTGTTCAATAACTATTTGAATGAAACAGCCTTGTGAGGATTCAAACTATGAACGTTCTTTATGAAACAACTTGTTCTATAACTATTTAGTTGGAAAAAATATTGTTCCGTTATAAGTAGAAAAGGTGCTCATATGTAAACTGCATAGTTGAATATTACAACTTGTATGAAACAAACAAAACAACAATATGTGAGAAACTATTAGAGAATATTTAATTCTAGATTCAATTATTCCTTGAATTTTGATAAATGGAAATGTCAAAATAGAACTTTATTAAGTGATAGCCCTTTGATTTAATGGTTTTAATTCAGAATGTATGCACAAACCAAAAACATAAGTAGGCACATATATGTGTATGCACATAGACTTCATCTTTGTACATACACATACTTGTGACATACCTTCTTTTATTCTTTTTTACTTAATTCATTTCTAAATGGATCATGCTCATGTTGAAAGTAAACATGGGTCATGTGAATGAAATGAAAGATTATTGTATTGCTCTATTTGAATCATGTATCTGATTTTTGTTTAGGGAGGAAATTAGTAATCCAATTCTTCTTTTTCATAGACATATGTGAGAAGAATATTATTTTACTTGAATATAATAGTGATACCCAAGTAGACTAGAGTACCTCAAGGTAGATGTTGCTAGAGGGTAGATAGTTGTTATGAAACGTATTGTAGAAAGTTACCTTCTAGAAGAGGTGCTTAAATGGAGTTCAGAGAGTATAGGTTTGCTTTACAAGAACCTATTGTTTGTTTTTTGGTGCAACATAATTTTTATGTTTGTACAAGCAATATAGTTTATATTGTATGTTTGAACTCTATGATATCACTCTCTGCCATTCCTAGCATAGATCTTTCATTTTCGTTTCGAACTTGTAGATAGAAATTGTATGTTGATGTATGGGAATGCAATAGATTCCACCTTATAGATTGTTCTCTTGCTAAAATTTCCATGCAAGGTCAGGTATTCTTCAAGTTGGAAGAATTTTAGCGAAGCGTAAGCTTTGTGATTGGGTGATAAAGCACTTCAACCATGTTCTCATCCACCAATGGAGGTGAGCGTCAAGAGGAACCGTAGATGCACACAAGACTATTTAGTCTAAAATTGTAACTTGATGTACCTTGATGTAAAGTTATACAATGTAATGACTTTGTGGCCTTGTGAGCCAAGTCAAACCTGATATTGTAATTTGACTTTTGAATTGAATATATGAATCTTTGTCTCATTTTAAATGGACATGTGTTGCTATGATTGAATAAGCTACTTAGTTATGTCTTTTTAATTTTAATATATCCATGTGTCATTTATAATAACATTAATTAAGTAATAATTTAGGATGGGTTACTACAAGGTGCATCGATGTGGTTTGATCAAGTTATATAAAAGAGGAAGATAGTGGTTAAAACTCCACTATATGATCAACTTCTTTAAATCATGTATAAAGGAAGGGGGCACTTTGAGAAGAAATCCAAACATGTGAGGGTTTGTGTTTGAGGTTGATTTGACCACCCACACAGTCATGGAGGATCCTGGTCCTCCTCCACATTGGAAGGTGCTCGGCTAGCAGTATGACCTCTCCTTCTCATGTCATTCTTTTTATTTTGTAGGCCTTTGTGGTCATTCTTGTTTTTTCTTTGCTTGCCTCTCTTTGGGATTGCTTACACCTACATGTGTGATCCTTTGGGGGTGTTTATTTAATGACGATCGAGGATAGGGACCCCCCGATGGGCTATCAAATGTTGGTGGTGATGGGTCTCAAAATTTTTCTCAAGGGATGTCATACAAAGATGTTGTGGCGAGTAACAAAAACTCTATTCCGCTCGAGGACAAGTTTGTGTTTAAGGAATTTGAAGATGGCGAGGTCGAGGGAGGAGAAGGACCAGGTAAGAACCTCTCGTCTTCTCCTAGGAAAGATGCTATAATTTTGAATTCAGTGTTAGATGATGCAATCCTAAATGAGGACAATAAATTGGTTAAATCGAAAAAAAAATCATCGCTATTGACATTGCTAAAACACTGGCAAGGAAATTTATGGACAAGTGGTTACATAATATCTGGTCAAGAAAACTAAGGTTTCAATTTTATTTTTGTAGAATGGTGTAAAAAGGGCTTTTTGTAAAAAAATTTAACAATCCAAAATCCCAAGAGGAGTTAGTCAAAAAACAATTTTGGCAAGTTGGGAGGTCCATGTTTTGAGCCTTGGCTTGGACACTGGATGCTATAAATGAAGAATTCTTGGCTCTTTCGAGCCCTAGATGGATTGTAATTAAACAAGATCCATCGAGGCTTTGGAATTTCATTCCTCTTCTTTTGGAACCCTACAAAATATAATTAGGGTTGATGACACCAAGTTTTTGCTTCTGCATTCAGATGTTAGGGTATTGGTATCAATTTACCCAGGGGTTGATATATCGAATGAATTGGTAATCAAATTAAAAAATTACTTTTTCATGTGCACTTGAAACCCTATGTAGATTAAACACCTATTATTTGTGTCACAAGGAGGGACACATAAGGAGAAACTGCTCACTAATAAAAAGGAAAAAAAATGGAAATAATTTGAAGGGGAAAATGCCTTTGTCTTAAATGGCATTGGTGAAAGTAACCCTATAAATGGAAAATAAAATTTGGGTAGCAGGATTAACCCCTCCCTTGCTCCTACAAAGAGTTTGAAAGTGGCCCCATCGAGCACGATCCAGGTTGAAGGTGTAAATAGAAACATCTCAAGTCAAAATTCAGTTGAGTGAAGAGTGAAAAGGGGGGCTAATGAGGCCTCTGGTAAAATTAATAATCAGTTGCAAGACCTAAATGCTGCTCTAGAAAACCATAATTCACAAGAGTCTCTGATAAATGAGGGCTTACACCTAGTAAATAATAATGAAGAAGGGGGACACATAAGTGGGACCTCGACAAAATCCCTTCTAATTAATGAAAAAAATGCACAACAACTAGCTTTACAAAAAATCAGGCAAAATGCTCATCAAATTGAATTGGAAAAATTTCTTAACATAAATAAAGAGAATACCCCAATATTTGTTCCCAAATTCTCAAAAAAAAGTCTCTCAAAAGAATTGAATAAAATAGACATTTCAGATTTATGCTGGTGTTATTACAAAAACTCCCTCACATGTCGAAAGATTGGTAAATGAATTTGAGGGGAAAACCCTCTATCCTACCTCACTCTTGATTGAGAGGAAGGTAACTGGAAAAATGGACAACTCCAGCTTTTTTAGCTGACCTACTAGTTAAGAAGATAAAGGGGTGGTCGCCTCTCTCTCCACTGTGTTCTTGGTAAATGGAAATGAGACTATGGATGAAATATTGGTGCATGATCTCAGGAAAGTTGAGTGCTCTGACCTAGATCATGAATATATGTCTATGCTCATGTTTGATGGAGTGGCATCTTCAGATGGGATGATTTCACATTTCGAATTAGAGATTGTAGAGGACCTAGAGGGACTCTCTACTAAGGATACCACAGATGGGGAGGGGGCTCCCATGGAGATAGTTGTGAATAAGACTAGAAGGTACAACAAAAAGAAAGGGTTGGGACCTACTAGCACAACCTCCAAAGAATGTCTTCCCCATGGTTTGGAGAAAAGGAAAAATAACAGCAGGATAATTCCAATCCCCATTTCCAAAAGGGTAGAAATGGAAAGCAAGCTCCCCAAGTGCTTTGATAGCTTTAAAAGTAGCCAAGAGCCCCCCCAAATCTAAATTTAAATGGAACTCAACTATCTATGAGATGAGGATTGTCAGGGTGGGTCAATTATGCTTGATCCATGATGAATTGAAGCATAATTTATCCACTAAACCTTAATCTCAAACAAGATCATTCAAATTGAAAGTTTAAACTAAACATTTATTGAAACTGAAAATTACAAACTACGAAAATAGTTAAATGTCTATTCTAACCCATTTGAAACTTATCTGGTTTTGGAATTGGTGTCGTGTTGATGTGAAACAACGACCCTTTCCCAATCTCGTGAATAGTGAGACTGTTTCAATCAATTCTATGGAAGAGAATCGATGAAACCATTGTGATAAATGGATGAAAACTTTATTTATGCTAAATTAAACATGATGCAAGCTAAATTAACATGATTTTATGCTAAAATTGATCTAACTATGCAATTGCTAAGATAATTTAAGCTACTTCTAAGCTAAAAGATGGAAACCCTAATTTATAAACAAGCTAAGATAGATGCATGGAAGCCATTAATGGATGTCTTAAGATATCATGCAATTAAAAATGAACTAAAACAAGCTAAAAGTGAGTAAATTGAGAGTGTGAATGCAAGTGAATTCTACATAGGTTTGCAATTGAAAGATGTATCCATTTTTCTGCAAATAGTGTTCTATTTATAGGAGAGCAAATGAGAAAGGGAGGGTTGAGATAAAAAATATTAATCAACAGTAAAGGATGGAGGAAATAGGAGGCATGGATCATGGATTCTCATCAATGGATGAGAATGTAAGATGAGAATTAATCAACGGCTCACATTTGTTCCAAACAAACACACTTTTGACCTACACACATAGGTCACAAGGTGACTTGCTCAAGAGGTTAAAGGTTTAGCTGGTTCAAAAAGCCAAGTGAGATGATTGGAGGAGAGAGAATATTCTTTGGAATATTCTCATGGGTGAGGATAAAGATATTTTGAAAATTAAAAGAAAGTTTTAATTGTACAAAAAAGGAGATAAGGAATATTCCATGGGAATATTCCCTTTTAGAGGAAAAATAGTTTAATTACTAATTAAACAAGGTTTAATCATTCAATTAGGAAACTGGAGAATTAAAGGGATATTCATTAAATTAAATAATTTAATGAATGGGGGAAAGATGAAATGATATTTAATTAAATAACTTAGGGTTATTTAATTAAATAAGAAGACTTAGGAAATTAAATTAAATATTTTGATGTATTTAATTTAATGAGATGAAATGTTAGCATGAAGGGGGAATGAATTAACCCGAGTTGATGAATTAGGTTAATGAATGAAAATGATGCAATTAATTAATTAGCTAGCTAATTCAATTAATCAAGCAAAAAGAGGATGGGTTTCAAGAGGAAATGATGTTAGTATACCTGTTTTGAGTGTATGATATCATTTAGGACATTTTTCAGTGTCTACACTATCTTTTGTGAAATGTGTTGGTTATTTTTTGAGAACAAAATTTGATCTCATTCACTATCTATGAATTCACCATAATTCAATGGTAAATAGTGTTGAGGATTGGCCAATGAACAAGTAGAGGATTGCTAAGCCTCTACTTCTACACTTCGGGCTCTATGAAACCCAGGAGGGTGATCCTGACAATGTTATTTGATACTCCAGTTTCATTTTATCATGAACATTGAAACAAACAAACAATTCTCATATAATGTATCGACAAATAGAATGTATCAAATAAGTTGGTTGCTTCTTAACAAAACTCTACATTCGAAGCATGAGAAAGGTAAAACTCAACACAATTGTAACCTATTTTAAGAATTTGATTTAATAAATGATTCATTGTTGAATTGACCAACTAAATGCTACACGAATACTTCACTTAGATCAATGCCTCATCCTTGGAATGGAGTCAATTCCAATACAATACAATACAAGCTGAAAACAATTTCATACATGACATTGATTAAGCTTTGAAGATATTGCATTATAGTATTTCAACATTATAATCTCAATCACCACTTCTTCTCAATATCCTAGCACTCAATTTGACATAAACCAATAGTTTCACCCAAGAATTTACATTAATTCTTTGAATTAACAAGCAAGAAAAAAACTACACATCCACTGGAAATCAATGGAGACAAATAAGACAATCATTGATTATATGATTCATAATTCATGAAACAAGTACATAGGAGAGAAGATGGTTTTGAATTTGAACTATTCTATTCTATTTGCTAGTATTGTTATAAAAATTACATATGCATTAGCAAACTCAAACCTAATACTTAACCTTAAAATGCTTAGTATTCTCTTTACAATTCATTTTGTGATCAATTGCAAAAAAAAATGAACTGAACCCCCTGTAACTGGCCTTGAATTCCCATTTATAGGAACATGTGAGCAACAAGCTTCAGACCAAATTACAATTTCACTCCCATTTTCATTTGACGTTCAATTTCATTTTAATTTCAAAGATCCCCAGATGGTTATATTTGCATCCAACAAAGTTGGGGGAAAAAAAATGACAAAAAATCATCTTTCCATCGCCAAAGATTCACCCACCCTTCATAATGCATCATTCTTCATTGTAGAAGCACCAAAAACTCTTGTCAACATTAGCTGAAAAAGTTCTCCCATCAACACTTAAGATAAAAACACGTATACTCGAAGAAGGCACACCTCTCCTTCACACTAGTCATCAAAAACAAAAACATAGAACCGAGACACTACCTCTGCAATGGCTCATCATCTTCAGAATCAGAGTATGCATGTTCCCTTCATGATTTTGTTGAAACTAGAGAAGCTATCTCGCCATCATCATAATCCTCTTGACCCACAAGTGTGAGAAGGTACCGGGCATAATTTGAGTCAGTATCAGCCTTATCACTCAAAGGAATAGCCCCATATTCCATGGTAGTGTACTCTTCTTCTTCTCCCCCCTAGACTTAGCCAATTTTCTTGACTTAACAATCTGTCCCTTTGAGGACACAACACTAGGCTTACTCCAGTTATGAACTACAACCCTTCTTCTCAAGTTGTAAGTTTTCTTGGACTCACCCTCCACAGACTTATTATGGGCCCTCTCTTCATCCTTTGGCTTCACAGGAGCTCCTAGTGTACCTCATTTAATTTTAGGTGTATCATCCTGGGGTTCATGCATATTTATCCTCCTAGACCTCGTTACTGGTTAGGAAAACTCGCCAAGCTTAAATTCACTCATTCTTATAGAAGAACAAGGCTAAGACATAAAATTTCAATTGTAGAGAAACTTCACTAGAGTCTATAGACCTTAAATTTGCAAGAAATCCCCATAGGCCTATGCTTTCATAAGTGTACTCGCAACACATAGAACCACCCAGACAATGCACAATCCCCACCAATTCAAAAGGAAATTACGCACAACCAAACTTTGCAAACCCAAGGTACTTAAAGCGCATAGAGTTTTCATAAATTTCTCAAACTAACCAATTGCGCACAATTGAAATAGAGCAGGTATAAACACCTACTTAATTGGGAAAAAATATCTTCAACACCTCTGCAATTGCTTGCCTAAGACCCACATGCTTCTTCTCTAGCTCTAAACTAATTCCTCAACTCCCGATGGTTACAAATTGTGAAGTAAAATAGTTGACACTCCTCATTAAGTAGAGTGACTGGAGCGTGTAGCCATTAATATTTAAAAGAAGGCTCACATGAGTGATATGACAACTAGCCATCCGACTTTGAATCATGATCATAAATCCCTTCAATTTTAAAACAAATTCAATGATGATCCTTGATGAGTCTAGTTTATGGCTTAAATATTGATAGGATTGTTGACTATTTCTTGCAGTTACATAAGACTTTGATGCTTGAAAGATGATCTTTCATAATATTTCTTTGAAACCATAGACCTTGGACATGGATTTATTTTCATAAGCTTTCAAATGATATTGATGTGCTATGTGGATTGTTTGTGTTAACTTTGCATGTGATTAATAAATGTCGCTTTAGGATAATTATGGATATGTAGTTATTGTGCATGCTAACATTTTCATGCAGATGATTTAAGACCTACGATTCAGGAGGACCCCGCTAGCTAGATGTGTGCTATATTGGTCAACAAGGTGGTCATTGAAGACTCTTGGCAGCTGGAGATTCCTCATACATCGAATTGTAACCACCTTGTTGTGATCTTCAATGTTGTTGGGCATGCACTATCGTTACTATTGTGCCAGATTTGAGTTAAGGCAATCGTTCCTGACAGGTTTTGTGCATGAGTAACCGCCCTTTCTCTCTTCTACGCTTTCCCTAATATGGAATCCTCTGCATTTGCTGGAGTTGACCACCTTGCTAGGTGGCTGAATAAATATGGGCTCTGATGTCCTTTCTGCTCTTGGTTAGAAGATTGCTTAATTGATGTAATCATAGTTGTGTTTTTTAGCAATACAGTTATGATGATTGTACTCATGTTTCTCTTCTGAATAAAATGAAGTTATAAGTTCATGCATTTGAGTCTATCTTAGTTTTAGGGAATACTTATCCAAGGGGGCCCACTTGGTGAGTATTCCATCCCATACCTTAGTTTAGGTTAGCTATTATTTTTTGTTCAGTAATTAGTTAAGAATATGGCACTAACTGTTCCTGCAACCACTAGAATTCCATTATGTGACTGCTCTTGCAGCCAAAGCAGACAAAGTAGTTTCCTATTTGTTTGTTCAGATCTTCATTTCTATCATGTATTTTAGTTTAATCTAGATGTTGGGTGATGTTCAACATTTATGTTATTTCCTTCCAAGCAATTTACTTTCAGCATTGTGTTTTTCTTAGCTGTAGGATAGATATGGCTACTTTGGATTCCTAGTGCATATACAGTGCTGACCCATTTCAAGTTCACATCCCTGGGTTGACAATTTAAATGTACCTTCATAATGATTGAAATGGCTATTTAGGTTAGATATCCAATCTCTGAATTATAGCTGCAAGGGATTAGTTGTTAAAATTATTATAGGAGGCCAACATTTTTGGTGCCGTTGCTAGGGATGGTGTCAAACTAGGTAGTTATTTGGAGTCATTGATAGTATTTCTCGCTGTAGTATTTTTGGAGTTGTTCTTAGTATACCCCTTGTTCGAAGAGTTATGATCCCCCTATTCTTTTACCTATTCTTTGTGTGAGTTGGTTGATAGTGAGTTGACACCGTATGCATAAAGGAAGAAGAAGAGATGCTCATGGGAGATTCCTTCCTAACAATCCTGATCTATTCCAGACAGTTAAGTATCAAAACTTGCCCAGAAACAGAGAAGAAGAAGAGACATACCCCTTTGCTGATACATTTCCTGATCTAACCAGTTCTAAAGTTTCCCTTGAAGATCAAAATCCAGTTGAAGAACCCTTTACTTTGGAGTTTCAACAAGTAGACATGGGTGATGCAAATGGAAACAAACCTAACAAAGCTAACCAACCAGATTTTCCTTTCCCCATTGCTCATCAGAATGAAGTAGACAACCTCAAAAATATCCCTACTTCAACTCTTCCTAAGTTCTGTGGACTTGTCACAAAAGATCTTGATACATTCTTGTTTGAGTTTGATATCCTCTGTAGAAGTTATGGCTATACCACTGATGCCCATAGACTTAAGCTATTCCCTGGCACCTTGAAAGAAGTTGCATTAAGATGGTTCATGAGCCTAGGTAGAGATACTATGGAGACTTGGGAGGACATGAAGACAAAATTCCTTGAGAAATACAAAGAGTATTACAGGGGCAGTGACATGAGAGGAGATGGCATTTTTCAGGATGCAGCAAAAGGAAGATGAGAGCCTTGAAGATTTCATTTCAAGGTTTTTGTTTTTCCTACATAAATATCCACACCATACACTCAATAAAGAATTAAAAAAGCTATTTTTATTGAGAGGAATTAATGATGGATGTACTGATGCCTTGGACCTGATAGGAGGAGGAGATATCACCCAAGTTCCTTGGGAGGATATCGGGAAAATATGTTAGAATTATTCTAGGGCAGCCTCAAAGAAGGGGAGAGCTTACCAATCTTCTGTGGGTAAGTCATCCACTAGTGGAGTTTCAAGGATGGAGATCACTCAGTTACTGGCAGATTTCAAGCAAGAAATCATAAACAATTTGGCTACTCAGCTGGATTCACTTCAAGCTAAGAAGAAACAAGAGGAAACAAAGGCAATGTTGGCAGAATATTTCCCTCATTGCAAACAAAAGAAGGACTACAGATGCAAGATGATAGCCAATATTGATAGCAAGTAGATGACACCTAAGTTCAAGCCAATCTAGGGAGAAGAGGATCAAGTCTACTATGTTGCACAAAGGAAGCCACGGGCTCCAAGACAGGGTATGCCACTAGATCCACTATCTTTTGCTCAGCCATATTTCAATTCTTATTCATCTAGTAATCAATGGAAACCCCCATATCCATCCAATTATGGAGGATATCCACCACAAACTTGCAACAACCCTCCAAATTCCTAGCCTAATCACCAAAACTCTCCACCGCAGTGGAAGCAACCTCAGGGGAATTGGCAAAGCCACCACCAAGAAACTGGCATCAAACATCTCAATGGAGGGGAGCACAACAATGGCCAAGCTAGACAACCAATTACATGCAACCACCTTCTCAGCCCCAACAACCTGCTATAATGCCTCCTCTGGCTAATCCAAGTTCAAATGTGCCTAAACCTACTCAACTACCAGCCCAACCCACACCTAACCCAAATAATAAACCACATCAGCAACCAATATACTCTGTTGATCCACATCAATTCCCTGCATATGATGTGAGTGTGACATACGTTTGTGTTTAGGAACTACTTTGCTAGCCCCTTCCACACCTATTATCATTGAGCTTCCTGTGGAAGCGGAGGAGCCTCTGAATATCCCTGTTCAGCCAAGTGCACCTAAAAATCCTTAACCAATTCTAGCCAAGCATATTGATTCTTAAATACCATTTCCCCAGAGGTTGGAAACTTTGAAGAAAAAAGAAAAAAAGGAAGATCCAACTTTTGATATTCTAGATCAGCTGAAGCATTTATGTGTCTAGATACCTCTATTTCAGGCCATCAAAGATGTTCCCATATATGAAAAAGCCATCAAAGAAGCATGCTTTAAGAAGCTAGATAGGAAAAAGAAAGACCCCACTACAATTCATGTGGTGGGACAACTTGTTGATATCACGCTTGGGAAAGTGACTGTTCCCAAGTACAATGACCCAGGGAGTCCTGTGGTAGGAGTTGTTATAAATGGGATGTAGATAAAGAATGCTTTGATCAATTTGGGAGTAGAAATAAATGTTATGACCAAGGACATCCTACAACAACTAAATATTGTGAGCATGAGACCTACCCCTACTGTCCTACAACTTGCTGATAGTTCTACTATTACGCTTGATGGTATAGTAAAATATCTAGTGGTAACTCTAGACTCTTGGGAGTACCCAACAAATTTTATGATTCTTTCTCCCAAAGCCACATTAGGCGGGTACCCCATTATTCTTGGAAGACCATGGTTAACTATAATAGATGCTTATATTGGATGCCAAACAACAAACATGACCATTTCAAAAGGGATGAGCACCAAAAAGCTTGTTCTCTACCTTCTTGTTTAGCCATCCCATGTTAAGGATGATTCAATATGGCCCCATGTTGGTGAAGAGGCCGATGAAGTTAATTATGTAGCACAACTTATGATGTTTGACATAAGTCCTTTCCTGTAGATTCAAGATGAAGATGAATTATTGTCTAACATACTTCAAAACCATTATGTGGTAGAGGAAGCATCATCTTCTCATTCTGTTGATATAGTGAAAACACTCCTGCAGCCGCTCTTCCTGCAACTGCCCTTCTTGCAACCACTTGTCCTATAGATGCCTTTCCTACAACCGAACTTCCTGTAACAACATGTATGTTCCACGCATTATTGCCACATGAACTTAAAGCACCAAGTATTAGTTGAGTATATATGGTTGAGTTAACTACACAAGTGCAGGTGTTAGAAGGAAAATATTTGAATATCAACAACAAATTGAGTGAAGAACAACAGTTGTCATTGGCAAACTTGTTGAAGGCCCACCAAAGTGAATTTGCATGGGATTATCATGATATGAAAGGATTGCATACTAAAATTTGCACTCACAAGATATATATTAGAGATGATTGCACACCAGTAAGACAACACCAAAGAAGAATTGACCCTGCATTGAGAGAAATTGTAAAAGGAGAACTACAGAAATTGCTTGATGTTGGATTTATCTACCCCATTTCAGATAGACAGTGGGTGTCCCCATTGGTGATTATGCCCCAAAAAGGAGGGAAGTGATAGGTTTGTATTGATTACAAGGAACTCAACTCTGCCACCAAGAAAAACCATTTTCCCTTGTCGTTCATAGATCAAGTTTTGGACTCACTTGCAGGAAATCAATACTTTTCTTTTCTTGATGGATTTAGTGGCTATAACTAGATCCAAATTACACCAAAGGACTAGGAGAAGACCACCTTTACCTGTCCATGGGGAACCTATGCCTACTTTGTACTTCCATTTTTCTTATGTAATGCACCAACAACTTTTTAGAGGGCAGTCATTAGCATATTTTCAGACATTTCTCATGATTGCATGGAGATTTATATGGATGATTTCACTACTTATGGTGCTGATTTCAATGAAGCATTGGAAAATATTAAGATAGTCCTACAAAGATGTGAAGACCACAATCTATCCTTAAATAATGAGAAGTGCTTCATGATGATGCAAGAAGGTGTAGTTCTTGGACACTACATCTCTCACAAAATAATTCAAGTAGATCTTGCAAAGATTTAGGTAATTACCAATCTACCTATTCCTACAAAACAAAAAGATGTTAGGAGTTTCTTAGGACATGCAGGTTATTACAGGAGGTTCATCAAAGACTTCAGCAAAATGGCAACACCATTGTATACCCTCCTCACTAAAGATGTTGAATTTCAATGGATAAAAGGCTGTGACAAGGTATTTTCTGACTTGAAAGCAGCTTTAACTCATGCTCCTATGCTCAAGGAACCTAATTGGGAGATTCATTTTCACATCCATACAGATGCATTAGAATATTCTATAGGAGAAGTCCTAGGACAGAAAGAAGGAGTTATTGAAAATGTCATTTACTTTGTCAGCAAAAATCTGTAAGGAGTTGAATTCAACTATACAGTGACAAAAAAAGAAATGTTAGCAGTGATCTATGCCTTAAACAAATTCAGACATTACATAATCGGCTACCAAATCTTTATGCACATTGATCATGCAACCATTAGATACCTTATGAATAAACCGCTCATTTCAGGAAGGCTAGCAAGATGGTTATTGTTGATGCAAGAATTTGACATCACCATTGTGGATAAACTAGGGAAAGCCAATTTTGTTGTAGATTTTCTTTCAAGGCTGACCACATCAGAAGAAAATCAAGTCATAGATGATTCTTTCCCCAATGAGCACTTATTTTCCATCAGTGTACAGACACCCTGGTATGTTGACATAGCTAATTTTCGGGTCACGGGGAGAGTCCCTCCTCACTTCTCTCCAAAGGAGAGGAAATTACTGATTGAGAGATCTTTCCCTTTCTCATGGATTGCTAGATGTTTTTTCTACATTGGACTTGACCAGGTTATGAGGAGATGTGTGAGGGAAGATGAGACATTTGATATTTTGCATGCATGTCACAATGAACCATGTGGAGGACATTTTGCAGCCAAGAGAGCAACAATGAAGATTTTGAACACAAGATATTATTGGCCCACACTTCATAAAGATGCAGGGAGATATATAAGGAAGTTTTCCAAATTCCAAAGAATGGGTTGACCAACAAAATCTGATGAAATGCCACTTTTCCCCCAAGTAGTAATCAGTCCATTTGATAAATGGGGATTGGATTTTGTAGGGCCCATTGATCCTCCATCAAAAGGTAAATCCTATATTTTAGTATGCACTGATTATGTAACTAAATGAGTAGAAGTTAAAGCCATGAAGCATGCAAGAGATACTAAGGTTGCATAATTTTTGTATGAGGAAATTTTCACAAGGTATGGGGTTCTAAGAGAAATAGCGACTGATCAAGGGACTCAATTAACTTCTACCCTTGTTAAAACACTGGTCAATGAGTACAACATTAGGCACATGAAGTCTAATCCTTATCACCCTTAGGCCAATGGCCAAGTTGAGGTGTCTAACAAAGAAATTGAAGCCATTATGACCAAAACAATGGCTATCCATAAAAAGGATCAGGCAAGTAGGCTACCAGAAGTTGTTTGGGCTTATAGAACCACCTAGAAAACAAATACAGGATTCACCCCATTTGAGTTGCTGTATGGAAAGTCAACCATGATGCCCATTGAATTTGAACATAAGACTCTTAGAACTGTAGTAGAATTGGGAATGGATATTTTTGAAGCACAAAGAGATAGAATCATACAACTGAATGCTTTGGATGAGATGAGGAAGGCAGCCTTGCATCACACAGAGATAGTATAGATTCATCGAATAAGATGGCATGATAAGTTTATCAAGGACAAGAGGTTTCAGCCTGGAGATTGGGCACTTCTCTATGACTCAAGATATCAGGATAACGCAAGAAAATTGCAAACAAGATGGCTCAAACCTTATGAGGTGGTTGAAGTATTTTCAAATGGAGTTGTTCAACTTACTACCATTGACCCTGCCAGGTTTAAGCTGTTGGTGAATGGTCATCACCTGAGATTGTATCACAAGCCAACTTCTAAAGAAGAGTTCCTGCAATAATTTACTGAGTGTGCAACACCCGAACTTCCTGCAGCCAAAGGAAGTGGACCCAGTGTCCCTTCTTTCGAATAATTAAGGTATGTCACTTCTCATAATAAATATACCCACTTTGTGGGTGTCCACTTCTTCACCCATCCGCCCATTCGTTCCACCTTTCTCTCTCTTCCACCTCACCACCATCATTTCACTTCACTTCTCATAATAAATATTCCCACTTTGTGGGGGTCCACTTCTTCACCCATTCGCCCATTCGTTCCACCTTTCTCTCTCTTCCACCTCACCACCATCATTTCACTCCACCTCATTCCACTTTGCTTTCATTCATTGCTCAACAGATTTCTTGAAAATAACCGGTACTTTCTCCATGATCTTCCACGAATTTAGGTACGTGCACATTAATTGTTATATCTTAATTATCTTCTAGTGCATTTATTTAATTGTTGTAAATTAATGCGAATGTTCGCCATAACATGTCATCATTTCCTACTCCTATCAAATCATCCTTTCACCCCGCATGTGAGGACACATGTGCAAATTTAGGTTTGGGGGGAACGTGTCAATGCCATATCTGCATGTCTATTTGTACTGATTCATGTCAGCAATATTTAAGGGATTAAGCGAATTTGAAATCTGAAATGAAGATTCGTATGTGTGAAATGAAAATCTTTCATCGCCATTTTCCTTAATCATAGCGTGCATTAATTACTCCTTTTTTTGCCTTAATTTTTCTTGTCACAATCCTAAACCAAAAGGAAAAATTCAAGCGACACCAGCATTGGAAATTCAACAGAATTGCAGGAAGGAAAGTTTGGTTTCCAGAAAAGAATTGTAGGAAGAAGATCTTGGAAAAATAACTGTTTGATTGCCAAAAATGGGAGGTGGGTTGATTCGAAACGAACCCATAGTTCATGATGTTTTATTGCAGGATGTGCCTTGCCTAACTAAGCTTACAAATTATGGTTGGATAGAATATTTATTAAAGCTCAATGGTTTTGATGAAAGTGTTGCATTAGAATTCGCTCAGACACTGTTTATTAAATTATTAGTTGAAAAATCTCTACATGATGTGTCCAATATTTCTTGGGAAGAATTTTTGAGAATTGACGAAATCAAACCAGAACATTTGTGAGATATGGTTTTTCCTCAACCACATAGGGTTGGTAGGAGAAGGAGCAATGTTGGGACCACCGTTGGTACCTCAAATTTTGACACAGGCCTTAGTGGGAACCCTCCTACAACCACATAAGCTATTGAGATTAGTTCCTCTGAAGAAGAGCATTCTGATAAAGAGAGCTCCTCTCTTGATTCTGAGGTTGATGTCCCTATTGGCACCCTGATGAAAACTAGGGCACAAAAGAGGAAGGTAGTGCTGGAGGAAGGAAAATCTATGAAGAAAATGAGAGAAAAAGAAATGCCATGCTCCAGGAAACAGAAAGTTGACATTGTTCCTCCTGCAACAAAGGAAATACGAAGAAAATCTCCCAAGAAATCAAAGTCAGATGGACCAGCCATTGGGATACCTCTTGAGGAAAGCCCTAAGTTTGGGAAAACATCATGGGAGGAAACAACCGCTCCAATGGAGCATGCAAATGTTGAGGAAAATGATGTGTTCGAAGAAGTAGCAAATTTAACACTAGCTGATCTTGCGGATATTGTTGAGCAAGTTGAAAGCCAGGAACGTGAAAGAAATCAGGAAATCCTGCAACAAGAGTTCCTGCAGCATGAGCAAGATCGGGAACATGAGGCCCTGTAGATTGAAATGAGAAAAGAAGGCCTAGAGCCCCTGCAGCCATAATTGGTCGAGCAAGAAGAAGCCCTGCAGATGGTACCCTAACAAGAACAAGAGCAAATTCCAGGTAAAATAATAGTAGGAGTATATAGGCCTTCCGATTTTTCAATGAACATGGTAATTTTGAATTTATGGAAGGAAATACAGAGAAGAGAGGAAGAATGGAAAGCAGAAAAGCGTAAGCTGAAAAAGGAAATTGAACAAAAAGATGAGGAAATTAAAAATAAGAATGCAAAAATTGTTGTTTTGAAAAAGAAAGTGGATGACATGGCAACTTTAGTGCCACAAATATTCAAATGTAGGGATTCCTCGAGGGTATATGCCCTATATTTAAAAGAAAAGAATCTTTCTTTCAATTTTGCAAAGATTGTTTTGGGTTTGAACCCATCAATTGAAACCACTATTGAATTTTTTAATGCTTTCTGAATTGCTTCCCCTAAAATAAAAAATATGTTGTGCGAATTTTACTTACTTAATTTTTCTATAACCAAGGATCAAGATTGGAATCCACTGCTATATGTTAGGGATGTCCAATTGTGGGCATTCATGTCCTAGGCACAAAATGAAATAAGCTAGGGAAAGAAATATAGGACTTACAAGCAAGTTGAATCCAACATTCCCCTTCTCGTTAGGGCTAAGTCTAGGTGGCCAGGAGATATTTTTAATGATTGGCACCGAATCTTATACCAGCCAAGCTATAGCTGCAAGATCTTGCCTAAGAGAGAGGCAGTTTACAAAGAGTATGAAGAAATGGCAAGGACCATAGGAGATTCTATGATGGGATACCTATCTCAGAGATGGAATACCCTATCTGATGATTTGAAGTAGGCAGAGCCTCATTCTACCCATAATTATGCTACAACCCTCAAAAGAATTGATAAGTATATTCAACTCAGAAGAACAAAAGGGAAATTCTGGCTCCCCCTAATTTTCCAACCTCCTATTCTATTGTGGCCAGTGTCAAACTATAGGTCTTATAGGTATGACATTGTTGATGAAATATAGAGGTGGAGAAAGCTGGAAAGGCAACAAGGATTCTATTGGGATCCTAACTCGAATACATCAGAAATAGATGTGGGGCAGCTTGTGGTTGCTAACATCAGGGCCTTGACCAAACAAAAGCTCAATTCTTCCTCTGCTAGAGGACCAACAAGACATTAGGTTGGGGGGAAATGATGAGTCTATTTTATGGCTTAAATATTGATAGGATTGCTGACTATTCCTACAATTACATAAGATTTTGATGCTTGAAATATGATCTTTCATAATATTTCTTTGAAACCATAGACCTTGGACATGGATTTATTTTCATAAGCTTTCAAATGATATTTATGTGCTATGTGGACTATTTGTATTAAATTTTCATGTGATTAATAAATGTCTCTTTAGGATGATTATGGATATGTAGTTGTTGTGCATGCTAATGTTGTCATGCAGATGATTTGAGACATGTGATTCAGGAGGACCACGCCAGATGGACGTGCTCTATATCGATCAACAAGGTGGTCATTGAAGACTCTTGGCGGCTGGAGATTCCTCATGCATCGAATTGTAACCACTTGATTGTGATCTTAAATGCTGTTGGGCATGCATCGACGTTATTGGTGTGCCAAATTTGAGTTAAGGCAATCGTGCCTAACAGGTTTTGTGCATGCATAGCTGCCACTTCTCTTTTCTGTGCTTTCCCTAATATGGCATCCTCCACGTTTTCTGGAGTTGAACACCTTGCTAGGTGGTTGAATAAATATGGGCTCTGATGTCCTTTCTGCTATAGGTTAGAAAATTGCCTAATTGATGTAATCACACTCTTGAGTTTTTCAGTAATACAATTATGATGATTGTACTCATGTTTCACTTCTGAATAAAATGAAGTTATAATTTCATGCATTTGAGTCTATCTTAGTTTTAGGGAATACTTATCCAAGGGGCCCCACTTGGTGATTATTGCATCCCATACCTTAGTTTAGTTTAGTTGTTATTTTCTATTCAGTAATTAGTTAAGAAATCTGGCACTTACTATTCCTGCAGCCACTAGAATTCTATTATGTGACTATTCCTGCAACTAAAGCAGACAAAGTAGTTTCCTTTTTGTTTGTTCAGATCTTCATTTCTATCATGCATTTCAGTTTAATCTAGTTGTTGGGTGATGTTCAACATTTATGTTATTTCCTTCCAAGCAATTTACTTTTAGCATTATATTTTTCTTAGCTGTAGGATATATGGCTACTTTGGATTCCTAGTGCACATACAGTGCTGACCCATTTCAAGTTCACATCCCTAGGTTGACAATTTAAATACACCTTCATGATGATTGAAATGGCTATTCAGGTTAGATATTCAATCTCTGAATCACAACTGCAAGGGATTAGTTGTTAAAATCATTATAGGAGGCCAACAATCCTCAAGCATCACCACTTAATTTTGTGATCGTACTTGGAAACAATGATGAAATCTCATATAGTTTCCATGTAGTCACCTACATCTTCACCATATCTTGTAAACCCCATCATTTATCACAATAATGCCATGAATTCATGTCTCAACTTTGGAAATGAGCGACAACACCACCAATAGAAAGCATATACTTCAACATACCCTAATCGTTGAAATACCACAAGGTTGAATTTGTGTTTTAGAGAGAAAAATTTCTAGTGATGTTATATCATAACCATGAGCCATCACATATTTCTATAACTGATTTAGAGTGGAGAGTGTCTTCAGTGATGGGTGAAACATGCAATAGCATTCAATTCTAACAAGTGGCATGATCACACTGCTCCATTCAAGACATTCCCATCACTCATTGCAGTAAATGAAAAAGAATCATGAAACACTTATGTGATGATGCGATATAAGGAAAAGATAATGGTCATTCATGCATCATAGTAAAGTAACTGAGGAGCTAAAGGACTTCAAGGATAGGTGATATGGAAAGACCCAAGAGCACATCGCTCATCACAATAATGAACCCAGTGATAGAAACAACTTCAATGATGAGCAACGACATACGTGACAAGGTAAAAAAACACGTGCACCAAGTTGTTTTAAGAGAGGGGACTGACTAGGACAATGCATGAAAAGGCCTCGATAGATTAATAAAATTTCTTGCAAAGTATTTAAAGGCCAAACAAGGCTGATTGATCAACCTTATAAAATAAAATAATTCTTGGACCTAGGCATACGAAAAGATCTGGTGATGGGTAGCAAGAGGACCTAACCACAAGGGGTCGATCACAACACAGACTTCAATGACTCAATATGTTTTACCATAATCAGAAACAAGGTAGAGTAGTTTATTGACAAATTATAACATTTGTCAAGGACACAAGACTTAAGGGGTTTTAGCAATATAAACCCTAAAGCATGATGGGGGATAAAACCCTAAACCCCAAGATATGAAAATAACTAATTTTTTTAGAGTTTTGAAATGGAACACAAAACACCCTAAGGGTTCCATCAGTGGCTCATGTTGGGGACATCTATTCCTTTAGAATAGAGCAAGAACCTATAATATTGGGTCAAAGCAGACCAATCACAATAAGCCAAACCCAGGCCCTGCCTAGACAAGGCAAGAATGCCAGACCAAAGAAAATTGACATATAAACAAAATTTACAACACTGTACAATGCGCTCCCCACTTCAAAATTTTCTCAAAAACCTTTTTTGATGTACAAAATGCATCCTACAATTTAACAAGTTTCGGCTTCAACTGGTGGCCCCAGTCCCCCAGAAATGAAGAACAAGTATCTACCTCTGTCAAACACTTTATTTTTTGTTGTTTGCACTAGACCAATTCTAAAAGTATTGTCATGAATTATCCACCAACTAATCCTGTTGTGGTCACTACAATTAACCATAATTACCATGTGTTTGAACCTACCATTGTCATCATTGACATTTCCCAACTGAAATCTATAATCATATATTAATTGAAATCCATAGTCAATGTGATATTCAACCTTGTTCAGTTCACTATCATTCTTCACCAAATGCTCATCCAATTGGACTAAAAATTAAAAACATTTATAGTCCACTTGATCATTAACACTATAAGGGTTGATATCAGATTCAATTTACACATCAAACTAAAAACTTTCATAAACACTTTTCTTAATAGTTCCATCGAGAAATATATGCCTTAACCCTCTGAAGTTAGATTGCAGCCCCAAATCCAAGCACTACAAATAAATTACACTGTCACCTGCCACACTATTTATGAAAAGTGATTTATCATGATCCATATTGTCTTTGCTATCATTAAGATTAGGGTCATCATGAAAGAGATCATTGTTGGCCTTACTGTTGCACCAAAAGATTGACCTGTCAATGCCCGATACAAGTGTCAGTTAAGATCCAAGGGAGGCAGTTAAACCATGTCACATGGGGCTCAATGCCCCTCGAGGGGTTCAAACCCATGACCAGCTCTGATACCAATTGTTGGCCTTACTGTTGCACCAAAATATCGACCTGTCAATGCCTGATACAAGCATCAGTTAAGATCCACGGGAGGCAGTTAAACCATGTTGTGAACTTGAAGGGAGATGCTAGTGGTTAGTCCAACAATCATTACTAATAATATCATATGCATCAAAGAAAATTTCCATTTCAGGTTCGATAGCATATTTTGATTAATCTTTTAGATCATCATTCAACTTAATACAAAATGTTTCAAAAGATGGCCCAAATAACTCATAATTAATAAGATCAACCATCAAGCACACATGCACACCATCAGTTGATAGGTGTATTGGCCCTAATGTGAAAAATTCATTATAATCCAAATATTGTTCATTAGCAATCAAACAAGCCTCTTCATTCCTTTTCTCATCAATACATTCCTCATTGAAAATAGTCATGTCCATTTGTTCAACAAAACAAGCATATTCCATCTCTACTCCAAATAAACATTCAAGAGTAGCAAGGACATGATTCTGCTCATTAGCGTCATGGTCAACACCATCAACATATTTATAATTTATGATACTGTGCCTTGGATCATGACATTAAACACATACATTCTTATCTTTGAACTCATCATCATTCATAAAGCTAGCATACTCTATTGCTGATATAACTAGATCACATTCTAAATATTCCTGAAATGGGATTTGTTCATTTATTTGCAAGAAAAGGATCTCATGAGCACTAATATTATTGCATCCCTCATGTGAAGAAAATGCCTCTAAATCATCCTCATAAAAAGATCCACAATCCTTAGAAAAATAATCAAAAACCTCACTCTCCTTATGATTCTCATCACAAGGAGATTCATTGTCACATATATCATGCTTAGAATGCTCAGAGTGAAATTCTATACTTTCATCTTCAATATCTGGATTACCAATTTGTAATGAGACATTAGGCACACTTGTAAGTGTATCAATACCCACATCTACACTACTAGATGAACATTCCCTTTCTGAGACATCCTTTTCACTCACTGGGATTGCTTTCTGAATGTTCTCAATAGGAAAGCCACTATTGACACTTTGAGAAATCATACTTTGTGTATAATCACACTTGGCTTCCTCAACAATCCTTATCCAATCAAGTATTTGATCAAAACCATGAGGCTTCAAGTACTCCTTTGGTAAAGTACTTAGCCCTGGCTCAAAAATTTCACAAAACAAGTCAATGCATACTTAATCCTCAGGTCTAAAATTCTTGGGGATTTCTAATAAGGCATCCAATAACCTTTCAAATAGGTCATATGACAATTCTCCTTTGTGCCTCTTTATCTCAGACTATCCTTGAACAAAAGGAACTTGATCAACATTACTCAAACTTTGATGATATTTCACTTGGAGCTCATTATGAATTATTGGTTGTAATAATGAATGAATTTGAACAACATAAGCATTATCATTTTGATAATCACTTATGTTGTCATGAACTCCATTTGCATGGGATGAGCTAGGATAACCAACACTCGCAACCATGTAACCCTTCATCATTGAATATTTCAAATTATTTTCAATATCTATGGCAATTTGATATGCTTGATGTACTGTTGTAGGTTCTTTATCTCTTAGAAAATATCTCATTTCTTCATCAAATGCACCTAAATACACAACCATGCACTCAACATTTTTAGGCCTTATGTTTGCAGGGATATTTTTTATTGCCTTTGAAAATATGAGATTAAAAGTAGGAACTAACTCATCTTCTTCTTTTTGAATTTTCATAAATTTTATCCTCAATGAGAATGGATCAATCCTCTCACCAAATTGTTAAATGAATGCTACCATGAATCCATTCCATGAAGAAATAAAACATATCGGAAAATATGAAAACCAATCTTTGGCATTTTCCTTCAGATTCTAAACAAAGAATTTCATGACAACATCTTCATGGTTTACCTCATAATCTCTCATTAAATCAAAAAATAATTGTAAATTCTTATAAGATAATTCTAAGCTTTTCCCTTTAAATGTTGGCAAATTTTCCCTAATATAAATAGGAACAAGGTTTGAGAAACCGTGAATACCATTTATTTTTAATGGTCTATACCTTCCAATAGAAAATTCAACTTAACAACATGATAGGGGCTGCCCATTTTGCCTGTTTTCACTTGGCATCCCACATGGATGTACAAGGGAATGATACATTTTCTCTAACTCCTTTACAAACTTAAAATATCAATCCCTTAGTTGATCATTCATTGTCATATCTCTTGATTTCACCATGACCCTAAAATGCATAACTCAAATACTTTCCTGCCTAGGATATCTCTAATGGGCGTTTTTCAAGAACAAACATACTTCATCAACACCATACAAAAAATTTAAATTATATCTTAGAAGTATGTAAAATTACCACTACCATTCCCTTTCTTGGTTCTTGCTTTCACTGAATAGGGAATCAAATTTCTTCCAGACTTTAACATAGGGTTTTCATGACAAATTTATGCTTCCTAAAACCAAAATAGGGGAAATACCTAGATATATGCTACAACTACTACAAAATTTCATCGTTCAAGCTAGAAATATTTGTAGATTTGACAATTTGATTAGGTTCTTTCCATAGAGTCGACACCTCTCTTCACATAGGACTAGAACTTCAACAATATGAAGTCCTTTAAAAAAAAATTCCATCTAGGTTTTCGCCAGCAACAAAACTCACTCATAACTTTATATTTTCTACAACACAACCCCTTCTAGGTTTAAAACATTCAATATCTGAACCAGTCATTCAAATTCACCCATTTCTCTAACTCTTTCCAAACAATAATGAAACCTTCTGAAATTCTCATCCTAGCTTCTCATCAAGGCGCTTCATCATAAGGGCTCAGAATCTCATTATACTTTCTCAACAAATTCCACAAATAATACACTCGTACTAGAATCTTGAAGTCGCCACCCACACTTAGTGAGAGTTATGAAAACATTTATGGAATTGAATAGATCTTGACAAAATTTGCAAGTTCCTAGAAAACACAACAAACTCTTAACAACCTTTTTGAGAATTAATCCACTAATTCCAAAGTTAGATGGAAAGATAAACTTGTATTTGCAAAGCATTTGACTCTAATAATTTTGATCAGGAACTAGAGACTTTGTATGGATTGTCCCCAATAGAGTCACCAATCTATTGGTTATTTTTTGAGAACCAAACTTAATCTCATTCACTATCTATGAATTCACCACAATTCAATGGTAAATAGTGGTGAGGATTTTCCAATGAACAAGTAGAGGATTGCTAAGTCTCTACTTCTACACTTCGGGCTCTGTGAAACCCAAGAGGGTGATCTTGACAATGTTTATTTGATACTCTGGTGCCATTTTATCATGAACATTGAAACAAATAGATAATTCTCATATAATGGCTCGAAAAATAGAATGTATCGAAGAAGTTGGCTGCTTCTTAACAACACTCTACATTCTGAGGATGAGAATGGTAAAACTCAACATAATTGTAACCCATTTTAAGAATTTGATTTAATAAATGATTCATCGCTAAATTGACCAAATAAATGCTACATGAATACTTCACTTAGATCAATGCCTCATCCTTGGAATAGAGTTAATTCCAATACAATACAAGATGAAAACCATTTCATACATGAGATTGATTAAGCTTTGAAGATACTACATTATAGTATTTCAACATTGTAATCTCAACCATCACTTCTTATCAATATCCTAGCACTCAATTTAACATAAACCAATAGTTTCACCCAAGCATTTATATTAATTCTTTGAATCAACAAGCAAGAAAAAAACTACACATCCACTAGAAATCAATGGAGACAAATAAGACCATCCTTGATTATATTATTCATAATTCATGAAATAAGTACATAGGAGAGAATATGGCTTTGAATTTGCATGATTCTCTTCTATTTTCCAGTATTGTTATCAAAATTACATTTGCATTAGCAAACTCGAACCTAAGACTTAACCCTAAAATGCTCAGTATTCTCTTTACAATTCATTCAGTGATCAATTTAAAAATAACAAATCGAACCCCCTTGTAACTGGCCTTGAATTCCCATTTATAGGAACATGGGAGCAACAAGCTTCGGTCCAAATTACAATTTCACTCCCATTTTCATTTGACGTTCAATTTCATTTCAATTTCAAAAATCCCCAGACGGTTATATTTGTATCTTGAAAAGTGGGGGGGAAAAAAAGATAAAAATTCATCTTTCCATCATCGAAGATTCACTCGCCCTTCAAAAGGCATCATTTATCATTGTAGTAGCACCAAAACCTATTGTCCATGTTAGCCAAAAAATTTCTCCCTGTCAGCACTTAAGACAAAAACATGTATACTCATAGAAGAAGGCACACTTGCTGTTGTGGTTACGGTGTCCAACACCCCTCCTTCACATTGGTCATCAAAAACAAAAACACAAAACTGGGACACTACCTCTACAATAATTCATCATCTTCGGAATTAGAGTATGCATGTCCCCTTCATGATTTTATTGAAACTAGAGAAGCTATGTCCCCATCGTAAGAATCCTCTCGACCCACAAGTGTGAGAAGGTATTGGGTGTAATCCAAGTCAATATCAGCCTTATCGCTCAAAGGACTAGCCCCATCTTCCATGGTAGTGTCAAGCTTCCCCATAGAAGAATCATAAGCCTTGTGGTACTTATTCTTCTTCTTCCCCCTATACTTATCCAATTTTCCTAAGTTATCAATTTGTCCCTTTTAGGACACAACACTAAGCTTACTTTAGTTATGAACTACAACCCTTCTTCTCAGGTTGTAAGTATTCTTGGCCTCACCCTCCATAGACTTATTATGGGCCCTCTCTTCGTCCTTTGGCTTCATAAGAGCTCCTAGTGTACCTCATTTAATTTTAGGTGTATCATCTAGGGGTTCAAGCATATTTATCCTCCTAGACCTCCTTACTATTTGGGCAGACTCACCAAGCTTAAATTCATTCATTCCTACAAAAGAACAAGGCTAAGACATACATTTTCAATTGTAGAGAAACTTCACTAGAGTCTATAGACCTTAAATTTTCAAGAAATCCCCACAGGCCTATGCTTTTAGAAGTGAACTCGTAGCACACATAACCACCCAAAAAATGCACAATCCCCACCAATTCAAAAGGAAATTATGCACAACCAAACTTTGGAAAGCCAAGGTACTCAAAACACATAGAGTTTCATGAATTTCCCAAACCAGCCAATTGCACAATAGAGCAAGTATAAAAACCTAATTACTCAGAATAAAATATCTTTAACACCTCTACAATTTCTTTCTTGAGACCCACACACTTATTCTCTGGCTCTAAACCAATTCCTCAGCCCCTGATGGATGCAAATTGTGAAGTAAAACAACTGACACTCCTCATTAAGTAGAGTGACTGTAGTGTGTAGCCATTAATGTTCAAAAGAAGGCTCACAAAAGCATGTTGACAACTAGCCATCCAAATTTTAATCTTGATCATCAATCCCTTCGATTTTATAACACATTCAATGACGATCCTCAAGCATCGCCACTTGCTTTTACGATCGTATTTGGAAACATCGATGAAATCTTAGTTAGTTGTCACCTACATCTTCACCATATCTTGTAAATCACGTCACTCATCACAATAATACCATGAATTTTTTTCCCATATTTGGCGATGAGCAACAAAAACACCACTAGAAAGCATATACTTCAGCGTATCCTTCATCACTTGTTGCTGAAATACCACAAGGTTGAATTTGTGTTTCAACGAGAAAACTTTTTAGTGATGTCATATAGCATAACCATGAGCCATCACATATCATCGTAATTGATTTTGAGTTGAGAGTGTCTTCAACAATGGGTGAAACCAACAATAGCATCCAATTCTAACAAGTGGCATGGTCGCACCACTTCATTCAACACATTCCCATTGCTCACTGCATTAAATGAAAAAGAATCATGAAAAACTTCTACGATGACGCGATATAAGGAAAATATAACGGTTCATCGCACATCACAGTAAAAGAATTGAGGAGCTAAATGAATTTAGCGACATGTGATATGAAAATACCCAAGAGCACATCGCTCATCACAGTAATGAACCCAATGATAAAAACAACTTCAATGATGAGCAACAACATAGGTGATAGGGAAAAAAAACATGTGCACCAAGTTGTGTTAAGAGAGGGGATTGCCTAGGAAAACACATGATAAGGCCTTGATAGATTAATAATATTTCTTGCAAATGATGTAAAGGCCAAACAATGTTGATTTGTCAACCTTATAAAATAAAATAATTCTCAGACCTAGGCATATGAAAAGATCAAGCAACGGGCAGCGGGAGGTGTTGGACTCAAGGGAACACTGAGAGGGGGGTGTGAATCAGTGTTCTGCAAATCTAAACATTATTAATCTGATATTTAGACCATTTCATCATTAAACCAAAGAAAGATACAAAGACACAAAGTAATCATCCACAACACCATAACACAAGGATTTTTGCATGGAAACCCTATTAGGGGAAAAACCACGGTGGAGGTTAATCCACAATTTGAGTACTCAAATATAAGTTTTTACAAAAGGGAATTCACTTGTATTCAGGCACACTGCCTAGAGCTCACTGCTCAATATAAAGGCTCACTGTCTTATAAAAATTCAAATTAAAACCATCTGAAGGGTTGAACTGAAGTAGTAGGATCTACTTATGCCAAGTTACAATTTCGGTTAGGCTCATGGATCAGATTCTAGACCTTCTCTCTGTTTCTACTCTTCGCTCTACTCTGCTCTTCTCTTCTCTGTAATTCACATCATATATTCATGCACAGATGAATTCAGACCACTATCCTGCTGAGTTTCACACTACTCACTCATATAATTCACATACTATACATTCGCTCTATGAAAATGATACTACCAATCTCATATATATATCCGCTATCAAGGATTTAATCATTCATATGTCGGCTTACACAAAACATAAAATACTTTTCAACTGTCGGTTAAATCCACCACTAATTCTTTATGCGCATCCTCCAAAGTCGGTTAATACATAGAGAGGACCCAAATAAACATGATCGAGCATAAAAGTATCTAACAAATTACTTCTTAAACATCTGCAACTGCTAATTTCTTCAAGTTGGCCTTCTAGCATAGATAACCCAAAAGATTAATGCATTGGATCACCTAGATCATTCACCAATGAATGCACATCAATATACTTCTCAAATAAGGTAATACATCAAACATCAACAAACCTTCCTTTGAGATCCAAAACTCAAAATAATAGTCTGGTGAGGTATTCAGATCAACATCTTTTCCTTTAATCGGATGCCTTGTTATTCATTCTATTTTGCCGATATGAACCAAAACTAAACTATAGATCAGATGCAGGGCTTAGGTTTCCATCAATGACAACACTAGAAGCATATGCCAACAAGAGGACCTAACCACAAGGGGTCGATCACCACACAGAATTCAATGAATCAAGATGTTTTACCATGATCGGAGATGGGGCAGAGCAAGTCAATGATGAATTATAACACTTTCCAAGGACACAAGACTTAAGGGGTTTTTAGGAGGGTTTTTAGCAATATAAACCCTAAAGCATGATGGCAGACAAAACCCTAAACCCCAAGATATGAAAATAGCCAAATTTTTTAGAGTTTTGAGATGAAACATAGAACACCCTAAGGGTTCCATCAAAATGTAAGGGGACTAGAAACCCCTAATAGGAAACATGTGGTAAGGAGGTTCCTTAACCAAAAAAATGAAAAAGATAAAGTGCTCCTCCAAGAGATGAAGGCTATTGACTTTGCACTAGATACCTCTCTCGATCTCATCTAGGGGATGTATATCAATTTTGTCACTAGACATTATAAAGGAAAAGGAGGTGTTACAATCCTATTGGATAAGGAGTGGGATTAGTTTGTCTTGGAGTCTGACATTTCCCCTTGTAATAGGGCAATTTGGGTTATCCTCAAGAGGGGTGATGCATCCTTTGGAATTTTCTCTATTTATGCTCCTAATGAGTACAATGATAGAAGTCGATTGTGGAGTTGACTCTGTAACCTGCAAGACATCCCCTAGATGATTGTGGGGGACTTCAACTTTGTTGAAAAAAGTGAATATAAGTGGGGAGGGGTGCCCTTGGATTGGAAGGGTAATGAAAGATTCTTTTGGCATTGATTGAAAACTAAACTAAATTTGGAAGATCCAATTAAAGGGAGAAAAAGGGAGTGTTCAAGAATCTAGTTCACTTGGTGCAATAGTCAAAGGGGTGGTAGGAGGATATACAATAGGTTGGATAAGTTCTATATAAATAAGTACTTCTTCTCTATTGTGCTTTTGAGGGATGGGTGTAAAGTGGAAGTAACACCCTACACTCTTTCTGATCACCATCCTATTAGGGTGAAGATCAACCTCAAATATGGCCAAGAAAAATAAAGGCCCTGGTGAAGGTTTTATCCTCAACACTAGGTTGCTAAAAGATGATGACTACAAGTGTGAAATTGAGGCCCTAAGGGTAATCAATAAATGGACGCATAAATATTTAAGTTCCATTGATAGGTGGGTCCTGAATATGAAAGGTTGGAAAACACTCTTCCAAACAATTGGTAAGAAGAGGGCAATGGATATAAGGAGGAGGGTGGAATGCATTCTACAAGAGAAGCTCCTCGAGGTTGAGTCTAAACTGCAAGAGAATCCTAGTGATGTATTCTTGAATGACAAGTTAAGTCTGGAAAAAAATGACCTGAGAAGATTGCAAGCCTTCAAAATCAAAGGTTTAAGGGTGAGATCAAAATTGAATTGGTTGGAGAATGGGGACAAGGGGTCCAATTTTTTTTTCAGATTCATCAAGGAAAGATAGATTAAGGGGAAAATTTATTATATATGGGCTAATGGTGCAAGCTTAACAAGTCAAAAGGATATATGGCACTAGTTCTTCTAAATATACAAGAGCTTGTTTACCTCAGAAGGAGGAAAGGAGGGAAACTTAGTGCTAAAGCCCTCATAAAACAGGTTGTTCAAAAGAAAATTAGCTCAAAAGATGCTGACGACCTTGGAAAATGCATCTCAAAAGATGAAATCAAGTAAGCCATCCTTTCTCTAAAGGATAGTAAAACACTTGGGGCAGATTGTCTATCTGCTAAGTTCTATAAAACCTTCATGGACTGGGTGTGTGATGATCTCTATAATGTTTATAACAAGGCTTTGGAAAAAGGTTCCCTAGGTAGGAACATCAACAAGGGGATAATAATTCTCCTTCCAAAATATGGGGATCAGTCCCTATTCAAGAAATGGAGGCTAATAACCCTTCTTAATGTCTCCTATAAGATCCTAGCAAAAATTCTTGCAAATAGATTGTTTTGGCTTACTCCCCTCTTTGATTAACAACTCCCAAATAAGATTCATAAAGAGAAGGTACATACTAGAAAACCTCATAACTAGTTGGGAAGCCTTGGAATGGGCCAAACATATAGGGAAAGAAATGGAAATGATCTTGCTTGACTTTGAAAAGGCTTATGACAAAATTGAATAGTCTTTTGTCCTAATGGTCATGGAAGCATTTGGCTTTCCAGGCTCATTTTGTGGCATGGTCAAAACACTATTCCAAGATGCAGTTGCCCAAGTTAATGTGAATGGAATTTTCACTAAGGACTTTAATTTGGAAAAATCCATAAGGCAAGGATGTCCCTTGGCCCCGACTATGTCTATGATTGTTGTTGATGCAATGCATTACATCCTAAGGGATGGAATATCTTCTTTGGTGGTAAAAGGAACTAGTCTCCCAAATAATAATGAGTTCATTGAAACACATAGTTTGTCGATTATACAACCTTGTTGATTCACATGGAGGAGGGGAACATGGTCAAACTAAAGGAAAATCTTGACACCTTTTGTCAAGCCTCGACTGCAAAGATTGCATTTGCAAAATATTGCATGCTTGGGTGGTCAGACTCCCCCCTAGATTGTCTAAAAAAGTATAACCTCCAATGGGATGGGCCTCACAATATTGTTGAGTGTTTAGGCATCCCATTTTCCATCGAACCCAATTTGAAAGAAATATGGATCTGGGTAAAAGAAAAGATTGAAAAGAAGTTGGACAAATGGGACAAGCAGTATTTGTCTTTGGACAAAAGACTACAAATCTAAAAAAATATTTTATCATCCTATACCATCTAATTTTCTTCAACTTGGTTTTTTAGTTTTTATCAAATCAATGAGGTGCATAAGAAAATACAAAATTTCTTATGGTCAGATGGAAAAAGAAATAGGAAAAAACACCCAAGGCAAGAGGTCGACTTGGCCTCAAGGACCTAAGGTTGTGTAAGAGAGGGGGACCAACCACTGGAAGGCCCCAGGTCACAAAAGGCCAAGAGCGGAAAGGTTACCCTAACTTACCTTAGTTAAAGGAATGTTAGGATGAATAGGATGAGAATGAGGAGGATTATGAAGTCCTTCAACCACTCTGCAATCCTGAGAACTGAAGGGAGGCTAGACGAGTCACTTTCCAAAGTCAAATCTACATCTCAAGTAGCTCTCTATTTGAGGACAAAAGCACAGTTTTGGGACAACAACATGATGCACTGGCGTCTCGTAGGTGTGCTGGCGTCTCATAGGTGTGTTGGCATCTCGTAGGTGTGCTGGCGTTTGTATGGCTAGAAAACCAGAGAGACGAGGTTTAAGCTCTAAGGAAGGACTAGCAACCTAGTTTAAGAGTTTCTAGAATGACAAAATAAGATCAATACGTATGAAATGTATAGATTAATGTGATAAAGGAAGTATATTACCGCAAGGGTGATGAAGATGATTTTGCACAATAGTCTTCTTGTCAGCTTTCTCCGAGATCTCTCCTCCTGCAAGCAAAAAAGGGGGAAATGTTGTGGCTGTTTAGGGGCCTACCTCACTTAGACCCCCATTTTGGTGTTTCCACCTCCACGGAAAACCAAGTTTTCAATGATAGGAATAAAGATAAAGAAAGAATACAAGCTATGTATACAAGAAAAATTAAAAAATAGTATGTTCTTACTCAACCAAATATGATAGAGGAGATGAGAGGAGCTTACCACCTCTGTCCAAAGCACTCAAGGCTTGTGGAGGAGTGAATGAGAGGAGATCAAGCCTCTACTGCAATGGAATTTGTCCTGTGCTCACACTATCGGAGTGATGGAGTGGTAGATTCTTGCAATGGAGTGAGAAGTGCTACTACAAAGCTTGAATGGATCAATGGAAATGGAGAGTGAATCCAATATCTTGTAAAACTCCCTGAATGAATGAGAGAGTGAAGAATATAAAGGAAAGGATTAAAAATGGCCATATTTGGGTCGACCAATCGAAGAGGAGCGTTACACTTTGACTCCCAATTGAGAGTGTAACATCTCTACAGTCTCTAGCCATAGGAATCTGCTAGGGACGTAAGCACACCACACAAATGTTTACGTGCCGCGCGGGCATCCCCGACAGAAACACTCCCACTGACACACAAAAAGGGTGCCAAGTGTGATGTGGATAGTGGGTTTAGTGGAATTAAGCCTCTGCCTTAGGTTCTCTAAAGTGTAAGGGGGTAAAGGGAATTTGTCTTAGGGTACAAATTCACGCTCATACATTTTGCCCCCACTTTAGTGAGAACGAGTATTGATGAGTGCTTCAGTAAAGTAGAGTAGTATGAAAGTTACATAGTAAGAGATGTATACTTGAACCAATGAGGAAGCAGAGCACGGTCTAGCAAACCTGGAAGTGCAAGGAAGGACTTCATAGTTCCATGGAACTACAAAGCTAAAGTACAAAAGTGCCTCATTGGCTTACGGTCCTGCAAGAGAGGTATCCTTCAAGAACTCTCACATGAAGGAAACTAGGCAAAACACCTTATAGATCCACAAACCTACAAGGAAGGTATCCCCCAAGAGCTCTCACATGAGGGAGACTGAGTAAAGGAGACTCCATAGGGTCTGAGAGGGTGACATGTTTGCCCGCAGATAGAACACATTAGGAAGCAACTGCATAGGCCAGTGAACAGACAGTCACGCAGACCATTGTTGAGCTGGAAAACTTTCAAAGGGGTCCCTCAGGAACCCTTCAAAAGGAAGGAGGGTTCGCTCAAGGGATGCGTTGTTTGAAAAGTGAAGTCTAGTCGGGCTGCCCCTAAGCTAGACGTAAGGATGCGAAGTAGGCCTAGTCGGGCTGCCCCTAGACTAGACGCCAAGGTGTGAAGTCGGTCTAGTCGGGCTACCCCCAAGCTAGACACCATAGAATATGTTAAGAGTTTTTGAAGGGGTCCCTTGGGAACTCGGCGTGAAAAAGATGGGTCCACTCAAGAGACACACTGTTAAAAAGCTACCATCTTCCTTCTTGAATCGATTCATCACCAAGGAATCCTTTTGAAATATGTTCACTTCATCAACGAATTCGAAAGGAAGGAGATGTGCTCATATGAGGGGAAGACTAAGACCGTTTCCACTTCAGAGGAGGGTTTCCAAGTCCTTTCTTTATGAACCCATGATGAAGAAAACATATTCTTCTATTGTTTCAAGTTGAGAACACCATTCTAACAAAGAAGTGTGTGGAGGGTCTTCGAGAAAAGACTCGTTTGGAAACGAATGAATTTTCTAAAGACCAAGTGATGTAGAAGAGGCGTTTTCGCACATGAAAGGGACAACTCAAGCAAAGAAGAGATAAAGATAAAGGGGAAGGTAAAAGAAAAGAGATCGCACACAAAGGGCATAGGGGGATCTAGTTTCATGAGGTCCAATCTTCCTTTATTTATATGTATATGAGGTAGCCATGGTAAGAGGTGAAAGATCATCAATCCCTAACCAGGTCAAGAAGAATGCATGAAAGACAAAGTGAAAATAACAAAATTTGGGGCAACATGGAAGGAGGCCTAAATTCTCCCAATGCTTTGCATCATCCCCAATTCAACTGAAAGTGAATCACAAACATGGAATAATAGTGATACATATAGAGGAAGGTTTAAAACACAAACACCATGCCTATATCCAAGCACCAATAGGGGTGACGAGGGTCATCTAGGAACATATAGCATGATTACGGGGGAATACATCACAACACATACACATCTAATCTAAAGATCAAGAAGAGGGTCTCCCCCTAACACTGGTCAACCAAGAGGTCATTGACTTCCCACTCTATATCATCGTAGGGGGAAGGATGATGAGCCTGTAGTGGTGTAATGTTAAGGGGAGGAGCTTCTGATCCTCCCACAACAAGGGCCAAAGCAGAGGTACCTGTGAGGTCTCTGTCTCTTAGCTCTTGTGGGTCCAAGGTCAACAACCTCAAAAAGATCACTAACAAGGTCAAAAATTCATCCACTGAGTTAAACATACACTTAACGGGAGTGCCATGCTTCACCTTAATGAACAAAGGAGTTTGTACCCGAGGTTCACCACTAGGCTCACTAAGAGATTCGAGAGCGGTGAGAAACTCAAGGGAGGCTGACACTGGTTTCATTACTAGGAAAGAACAAGTAAACTTGGGGCCACCTTTCAAAGAAGGTGGGCTCTTCTTACATCCTCCATTGCTGGAGGGGCCACACACTACCTTCTTCTTCATCGGAGGAGGTGAAATCCCCCAAGACGAAACAAGGAGGGTTAAGGGAGAAGAGGAAAGAACCTTAGTGGATAAAACCAAAGTATTAACCATATCAATGGGTTTTGGGAAAGGTGAGACATCTGGAATGAAAGTTAGTAGAGGTGGCTCTATTGAAGGAGCGATGAACACTTGCACCTTTCCAGGTGCACGTGCGTTCACAGTGGGAGCTGGAAAAGATTCAGAGATGGAAGGAGGGAAAGAGGAGGATGCAAAAGGAGGTGCAGTCTTCTCCTCTTCCTTCTTCTGTGAGGAGGCTTGATGAGCTAGGATGGCCTTTCTTTGATGCTTGCACTCATGTGCAAGGCAATTTCTACAACTCTTTGAATCGGAAGCCAGGATCTGAGAAGGGACAAATGGATTTTGTTTAGCTATGGGAGTGTCTTCCATAGTTGTTTCCAATAGAAGGACATAATCCTTACTGGGAGAAGGGGCAGGTTCAGAAATGGCAGGAGGAGTCAACTCTAATGCCTCAGTGACGAGCCTCTTCCTATTCACTATTTTAGGAACAGGGATAGTAGGAGGCTGCGGAGGCCAAGACAAAGGATTCTCCATGGTGGGCTTTTTTTCTTCCATACCGAACGGGCCTAGGCTCCGTGGGTAAGACATGAAGCTCAAGTGCAGGATGCTTGGCCTTTCACCAAGCAGGCACCATGGGATTCTCTTGCAAATGTGAGACAAAAGCATATGGTACCACAACAAGGTGAGAGGAAGCATTGGGCTGAACAATGGAAGAGGAAGAGGGAGGATCTTGAGATCGCTTCTCTTCTTCTCTTCTACGCACCTTGGAAGCATCACTATTAGGTTTTAAGAAAGCTCTATGTGAAACAAAATAAGGTGAAGGAGGGAACCTCACTTTTGGCCTAGCACACCCTTTCTTATAGTTTTGATATGTGCAGTGTAAGAGGTCCTTCCTAGTCGGGAGAGGACCAAGGGATGCAGGCCAAAAGTAATCTAAGGTATAGCTGCCACATGCAACCGGTGGTTTATAACCGATATCATGGAAAATTTTTACCAAACCTCCATGAAAAAAATTTAGACACTTGTGTATAATAGAGGGAACTACATTCATAGCTACTAGCCAGGGGATGCCTAGGTTCACTCTGAAGAGTTCAGACCCTGGGATGATGTCAAAATTAAGGCTTACAGATTTAGGTCCAATGAGGACTGATAGGACAATACTCCCTATAGGAGGTATGAAAATTTTGTCGTGTGCGCGGATGGTACTCTCAGGTGCATCATACCCATCCTTATGTAGTAAGTTAATCAACATGATCTCCTCGGTTATGATATTCACTTGAGATGCCGGATCAACGAGAACACCTACTATAGTATCCCCATTTATCTTTGCAGGAATGTAAAGAGGAGATGGATCTCTATTGAAGCCCATCGACAGGTCCTGTGAAGTGAAGGTTCTATTAGTACCATTATTCATAGTCTATGTAGAGGGAATAGGTTGATTTAAGAAAGAGGCCATCACACACAGTAACAATACTTCTACATAGCCTCTTAAGGTTTACGGGATAAGCCACTGACCCAATTAAGGTTCCGTCACACAACACCATCGGAACCTTCCAGCTACGCCTACTAGGGGTCATAGGTTTGGTTGTAAGGTAGAAGCCCTACAACACTCATACCTACAACACTCCTAGAACACAAGGAAAGGGACTTTCAGTATCACAAAATGGAACCAAAACGGTTCACGTCAGGTTCACTAAAAATATAAGAGAGGGGGACCAACCACCGCAAGGCCCCAGGTCACGAAAGGCCAAGAGTAGAAAGGATTCCCTAACTTACCTCAGTTAAAGGAATGCTAGGATGAATAGGATGAGAATGATGAGGATTATGAAGTCCTTCAACCACTTTGCAATCCTGAGAACTGAAGGGAGGCTAGACGAGTCACTTTCCAAAGTCAACTTTGCATCTCAGGTAGCTCTCTGTCTGAGGACAGAAGCACAGTTCTGGGATGACAACACGATGTGCTAGCATCTCATAGGTGCGCTGGTGTCTTGTAAGTGTGCTGGCATCTCACAAGTGCACTGGCATTTGTACAACCAGAAAACCAAAGAGACAAGATTTAAGCTCTAAGGAAGGACTAGCAACCTAGTTTACGAGTTTCTAGAATGACAAAATAAGATCAAGAAGTATGAAATGTATAGATTAATGTGATAAAGGAAGTATATTATCGCAAGGGTGACGAAGATGATTTCGCACAATAGTATTCTTGCTAGCTTGCTCTGAGATCTCTCCACCTACACATAAAAAAGGGGGAAATGTTGGGGCTGTTTAAGGGCTCGCCTCAGTCAAACCCCCATTTTGGTGTTTCCACCTCCACAGATAGCCAAGTTTGCAATGATAGGAACAAAGATAAAGAAATAATACAAGCTACATAAACAAGAAACACTACAAAATAGTATGTGCTTACTGAACTGAATACGATAGAGGAGATGAGAGGAGCTTACCACCTCCATCAAAAGTGCTCAAGGCTTGTGGAGGAGTGAATGAGAGGAGCTGAAGCCTCTATTGCAATGGCATTTGTCCTGTGCTCGCACTATCAGAGTGATGGAGTGGTAGATTGCTGCAATGGAGTGAAAAGTGCTGCTACAAATCTTGAATGGATCAATGGAAATGGAGAGAGTGAATCCAATATCTTGCAAAACTCCTTGAATGAATGAGAGAGTGAAGAATATGAAGGAAAGGATGAAAGACGATAATATTCAGGTCGACCAGCTGAAGAGGAGCACTGCACTTTGACTCCCAATCGAGAGTGTAACATCTTTGCAATCTCCATCCACAAGAATCTTCCCAGGACGTAAGCACATGACACAGACATCTGCGCAGCGCGCGGGCGTCCCTGACAGAAACTCTCCCACCGACACACAAACAAGGTGCCAAGTGTGATGTGGAAATCGATCTTAAGTGGAATTAAGCCTCTACCTAAGGTTTTCTAAATTATAAGGGGGTAAAATGGAATTTGTGTTAGGGGTGAAAATTCATGCTCATATAGGTTGCAAGGGGTTGCCCTTGCAAAAAAATGGGTTATTGGCGACTTGGAAGAAGATGAACCCTGTAAGGTCCTTATCAGATAGAATATTTTGAGCTTGGTCCCTAAATATGGAAAAAAAATGGAAAATCTTCCCTCTTTGTGATATTCTTAGTAGCCCCTCACTCTATCTCCCCAATAGGCTCCAATGTGTTGAAGACAATTTGAAAGGCATGGGAGATGGTGAAAATGAACTTATCCAATTGCTAGTTCACCAAAGATGGGAATAGAACTATCATGGGACACAGATCGATATGGTGGAATCTGGAGCATAAGTAGAGACCCCTTGCATTATTATAAGGAATCTCAGCTAAGGCCTGGGCCCAAAAAGGCATTAAATATTTTAATGACTTTCTCAAAGAAGGTCACTTAAAAGGTTAGAATGACCTAAGTATTGAATTCAATCTACTTCCAAGTAATTGGAGAACATACATAGTATTAAAGGAAGCTTGTAAAGGTATATAGTTTCTAGTGGAGGATGAAACAAATATTCATGAGTATCTGCAATATAAATGGATAGATGGTACCCCAATCCAAAAAACTAAGGAAAAAATAATTTATGAGGCCCTAACCGAACATGTTAGTATTATTGAGAATATCAATAGAATCTGGAATATTAATTTAAATAATAAACAGTGGCAAAAGATCTTGGAAAATTTTAGAAAAAAGAAATTGAGTCTAAAAAGGCTTGTTTTAGATGGTTTCTAATACTTCAAATGCTCCCTTACAAAATTAAGGATGATGAAATTAATATTTGTAGCTAATGCAGAGTGCTTGAATCTATTAAACATATTTTATTTGATTGCATTCTTGCTAAGGAAGTAAGGAAAATATTCGGTCAAGACATGAACACATGGGAAAATGACAATCTACCAAGTCTTGAAAAAAATTCTATTTGACACTAAAATGAATAGAGAATGCTCTATCTTTTGGCTATGTTTTTCTTTAGAATTTCTATGGGTGATTTGGAAAGCTCAGAATGATGAAATATTTAATGGGAAAAGGAGAGTGCTTATTGAGTCTTACAAAAGACTCATGGTGTACAATGTGGCTGTGCAGATAAATATTACCATTGAAATTTCAAAGGACAAGTTTTGGAAGTTCTTGGAGAGGAGGACAATTGACATTAACATACATGAAGCAAGGTATGGGAATATGTGGTAAGAGGGACATCCTAGTGTGGAGGTCTTCCTAAAGGCTCTTAAATAATTTTAGAAGGAGCTCAATGATAAAGGTGCATTCAGTAGGGGAAGGGAATAGGTCTCCAGTAACAGATTGGAGGAGCTAATTCATGCCGAGTAGGAAGCAACAAAGATCCTTGTTAGCATGAGGTCTACAGGGAAGAGTAGAGCCAGGAGGGGATAACACAAATATAAAATCTCTTTCCTCATAGAAGTGGATAAGCAACAAACCTTTTTATGGTTTAGTGGTATGAGACTATATATGGTAGGTTTCATGTAATCCTTTTTCTCTCCTCTAGGTGTCGGTTATGATTGCAGGCAGGCCTATGATTATAGGAAGTAAGGTGATCCAACTGGTATAGATCCTTTTTGGTAGTGTTGGTACCTTGTTTTTACTTGATACACATGCAAATGGCGCTGTATTTGGTTGTAGGTCAAAGGTATAGTTTACAAACAACATCAGGATACTCAGAGGAAGTCTCTTTTGGCTATAGAGAGTCTCTTTTGGCTACAAAATACTCACAAAAATCTTGTATAATTGTATATGGGCAATGTAAAAATTTGAAACAAATTTATAGATTTATAAAGGGGAAAATTAGTGTTGTTAGTAGTGCAAAGGGGGGGGGGTAAGTGCAGTAATAATGTTGATAATGATCTTGTAATACTATTGATTAACTATATCTAATACAAAAAACCTCCCCTAGATGATTCTTCTCAACTAGCTTCCATGTTTCCCAACCTGGCTCCACTTAAAAGAGCTAATGTAAGATCTTATATTATAACTGATAATTATGGAATTAAGAAATCATAAATAATAACACTCTTGTTAGACATTTTAGAGGTAGAGATAGAAATTTTATCCTATACAATGACTATAATTTATTTCAAAAACCATCGAGTAAATAGGGAAAGAAGCTTGCTAAATCATCACTCGAGTAGTTGATGTAGAATATGAACAAACATAGGACCACAAAAGATGAACTAAAGTAAAAATTATCACATCTTACTACATATATCGAATATTTTATGGGCCTATTTGAATCATCATCTTCAATCTTAGCCCCATAATATGTTTAGACTATGGAGAAGGAGATACTTGTTGCAAGAGAACTAGGAAATGTTATGAGGGAAACTTATGCATGGAATGCAGTGATTATAGGGCACAAGGTGACGGAGGAAATGGTAAATATAAAAAACACAATATTAATAGAGCTAGAGGCCATAAAATCACTACTAGGTGGAGTAAAAAATGAGATGAAGGCTATATAATTTTTTTCTCAAATTGTTTAAATGTTAGAGATAGATTTTTAGTACTTGATAGATGAGGGCATGCTATGTGATAAGGACCTAGCCATATATAAGAAGTAGAATTTTTCTTATAAATTATATATGAAAATATTGAATAGTTGTTAGGACAAATTCAAGAGGAATAATCCACAGTCTAGAACATGCTTCGGTATGTAATATTTGATAAAAAAACTACTATATATTACTTTTATGATAAAGAACATAATGTCAAATGAGTTATGTTGGTGATTTTTTATGAACCAAACTTGATCTTGTCCCTCACCTATGAACTTGCCAAGGTTCATTTATAAATAAGGGCGAGGATTGGCCAACACACAAGTAAGAATTGTAGAGTTCTTACTTCTACCCTTCGAGCTTTGTGAAACCTAGGAGGGTAATCTCATTTGTACTCATAAGATGTTTATTTAATCAAGAGTACTTCCATTCACATATGAATTCCCCTAAATTGCATATGGATAAAATTTACTAAAGGCTTGGCCAACCTTCAAAATGAAATCTACCAATAGCAAGGAATCATATGATATTACAAACTTGATACACTGATCAAATATTGGTTATAGTGATTTTTGCATCAGTTTAAGCCTCTAGCTAAATATGTAGCTAAACTCAACTAATATCCCAAAAAAATAAATGAAAAGGACCAGTGCCTCCTTCATGGGACAATAGAGTCACAATACAATTAACTAGTAATACACTAACAAATCATTCCACTAATTTATGGGCTATTGGCATACTATCTTATAGTATCCAACTCACTGTATTCAAAACATGGCTTCTTACCAAATCCCACATCACTTTCCTTATAAACTCATGACCTCACTTTAGCATTTAATCAACCCCTTGAATTCAATCATAAGAAAAATCATTCATTTGGTTTAAACAATAGAAGACAAATGAAACTATCATTAACAATTCCATTCATAGCTTGCAAAGAAAATGCATAGGAAAGCACATACTTTAAATTGATATTTTCTATTACTGGTGTCACTGTAAAACCATTTTAAGAAAATTAAATCATAACAGTATATCTAGAACTTTACTCATGGTATATACATTAATCTATCTGTATACATTATGCTCCTTTTTAGAGGATAGCATTTTCTCCTAGACCTTTTAGACTTCAAAAACTAGAACCCCTGTAATCAGCCTTGAAATCCCCTTTATAAAACAAGGGAGCAACAAGCATCTATCTGAATTACAATGCATTTCACATTCATTTTAAAACAATTTCAATAGAATTCAAAAGATTACCCAAATGATTACATGCAATCATTGATAAAATAGGGGAAGGAAAAAAGACAAAATTTTAGATAAGTTGTCAAGGGACAGTAGCCAAATCACCATAGAGAAGTGCCGGTCATCGCAATAATGTCCATGTCACAAAAAAATTCCATTATGTTAGCCAGAATACTTCCACATCAACATGAAAAATGGAAGAGTAAAAGGTCAAAATCATAGACACCATGAAAATGGTATCATCAAAAATAAAAACAAGGCTGAGACATCACTCTGATTCCTCAGAATTAGAGTATGTTCATCCACTCCTTGTGCATGATGCAATTAGAGGAACCATCACCACCTCCTCATCAGAAACATTGTATGACACCAAGGAGAGCAGGTACTGGTCGTACCCTAAATTAGTGTCACCTCCAACATCCGAAGGGCTATTAGAAAGCAAAATGGGAGAATCTTGTTTCCCCAGGTAGGCCTTTGGATTCTTATCTCTATCTTTCATGGCCTTTTTTGCCGACACAACTGGCTCCTTTCCTTTAACTTCCACCAATTCTTCGTAAATGGTCATGTTTTGTAATTTGTAGGTACTTTGGAAAATTGTATTCTTCTTCTTTCAACCATGGGTACACTCATCTTACTCTTTGGAGTCACAGGAGTCACTAGGATCTCATGTTCAGCCTTAGGAAAATCCTCATGACACTCAAAATCACTAAGATGACCAAACCTCCTAGTAGGCCGAGTTGGCACACTATACTTTCCCATTTCACAAAACCCAAACAAAAACTAGCAAGTTTAAAATGAGGAGAAAACCTAACCAACCTAGAGACCTTAGAACCAAATTTGCATTAAAGCACACCCACAACCCTAGACAATTACACTCAATCCCATAATTCTGAAAATTTAAGACACACTTAGAATAAGGATTTCAGAGAGCTCAAAAGACTATCAACTTACCCAACATTTTCACATCAACCTCTAAGCACTCGAGAACTTATGACCCACACCTCAGATTTTCTATAGATTGCAACTAGTGGAATCAAACGACAAACCATCCTACATTAAATAGACAATTTGAAGCATGCAACAATTAATGATTGAAGAACTCCTCGCGTGAGCAAATTGATAACTCAGTAGTTGGGCTTTGAATCTGAGCCATCAATCTCGACGAATTTAAAACATCATCAATGGTGACCACAAGTATCATTTTTTGCTTTTACAACTTGTTCCTAGAAAGTAGTGATGCCACCTCAAATACTTCCACATTGTCCCTTAATCTTCATTAGTCACCTATAATCTGGCGATCAAAATGCATCACCAACCCGATCCGTACCATTCCATTTATATCGGCGAAGTACCTAACCATCATTTGAAATGAACGCTTATTGGAGCATCAAATCACATGTCACTAATTTGCCTCACTCCCTCAGGGATCAATTAGTGACACTAGTATGGGTGCGATGAAAAATAGGTCGTTGGATCATTGCACCCCTTGTAGATCCTTGCTTCCCATTACGTATTGTTGATTCACTTTACCTTCAACAGGTTCAAGAAACGATGTAAAAACTTAGCACGATGAGATCTCAACCATTGGATCAAATATTCATCCTTGATCACAGTCCATCTCCATCGTGAATCGCAGATCCACATCCCATTCTCTAGATCACATCAGAAAAGGGTGAAGAAGAACAAGACACATGCACCTGCATGAAAAATATATGGCACAATAAACATCGCTCCTAAGAGCACTTTAGATCAACGAAAACACTTTATCACTCATCGCTCATTTGAGAAGAACACTTAAATAGTTATCTATGATGAGTGATGGAACAAACATTGAAGTCATTGCTCATCACCCTTAGAAACTTAGACCTTAGAATGGATTTGCGATGAGCAATAACAATGAGCACAAAATATCATCACACATCACTAATACAAATTGCCATAAAAATGAATAGTCAACAATACAACATAACCCATCGTGCATCACCAATTTAAATTTGAATATTTTAAACAAATATGTGATGCCTGATATCAAAGAAAATGAAGCTCATCACTCATCATGAATTCAAGCTCACAAACTTAAAGTGGATCAGCGATGAGCGATACAAGACCCTTGTGAAGATAATTACCACGTGATCAAAAGTTATTTTTAAAAAAGGGAACTGCCTAGGCTGATGAGTAAAAGGCCTTGAGGACATTATACATAGCATTTCAAAGGATGTGAAAGCCAAACAAGGCCAATCAAACAACCTTAAAAAATTTTAGATCAAGGTTTGAGGGGCCAGTAACCCTACAGACTCAAATGACATAAGACGTTATAAAATGACTGAGAATAGGCGACAATAGGTCAATGATGAATTAAAACAAGGGTTTTCTAAAGTGATATTTTGGCAACAAAATATTTGGATAATGATGATGAACAAAACCCTAAACCCAGTCATACTAAGAAATGACTGCAATTGGAAAAAATAACCAAGGAATTATGAGCCTTTTTTGAGAGTTCCATTAGTGGCTCCAATTGGGGATGTCTATTCCTTAGTGAATAGAGTGATAATATAGAATCCAGGTGAAGCAGACCAACCAAGGACTAGGAAGAAAACCAAGGAAAACAACATATTCACATTTTTTACATAAGCTACAAGGCCCAAGCAACCTAAAAATTGGCACCTGCCCCTGTTAAAAACCTTGTTTTCCACTGTCTGCACCCTACTAAGGTTGAGAACACCATCATAAATTACCCAGCAAACTGTAAAACTACAAGTAGTATACCCAACTATCTTAGATCTGTGTCTGAATTCATAATCATCCTTTTCATCCATGTCCCTTTGTGAACTGTAGCCAATCTAAAAAACCTGATCAAAATCATCCTCCCTCTGACACAATTTTCCATCACATTTCACTAAATGTTCATCCATTTGAAGAGGGAAAGTATAACATTCATACTCCATTTGATCACCATCATCACACAAACTAATGTCAAATTTATTTTTCTCATTAATTTGGAAATTCTCATATATATTACCCTTAGGGATTTTATTGTGACCAAACCCTCTGGAGTAATATCTTCATTTCATATCTAGAAGTCCAGGGTCATCATCATCTAACTCATATCCTAGTTGAGCACATATTCATTTTGTGTGAAGAAAAAAAATTTGTGATACACATGATTTTGTTCTAATCCATATTTGTTTTCAATTGAGAAATGAGTACTAGATATGCCACCATATCCTTCATTTCCTCAAGGATTCGATGCTATAGTCCCCATGGTACTTTTTCTCTTATCAGGGTTATTTTTCGTAGGAAGAAACAATCATAATTTTCCAAGTATTTGGAATTACTTCCGCTTCAAGATCATCAACACATTCCCCTTCTCCTTTTAGATCATTGTTCAAATTGAAATAAACTATTTCAAAAGATGAGTCTAGTAACTCAGATTTGATGCAATCAATAGTAAGATGTTCAGGTACATCATTAGTTGTTAAGTTATTTTTCTTGTATAACTTTCTACAACTTAGACATTTCTCATTTTCAGCCATACAAGTTTTCTCAACACACTCATTGAGAAATATGATTCCTACTTTTGTCATAAAACTTGTATATTCCACTTCTTTTTCATACAAACATCCTGAATCTAGACTTTGTTGATTATCATCCTCAGTTTCACTTTTTCTAAAATCAAGCTCAAGATCCTGAACATAGAGATTTTTTTCTTGAAATTCATTGTCCACTATATTTCCAAGACATTCCAATCTGAATACAATTTTATTGCAATTCAAAGCTTCACCACATGCCATGTGTTCAGCTAATGGTAAAGACACAACCTCATGATTGCTAGTATTGATGGATTTCTCAAGCCCAAAGGAAGTCTTCATGTTAACCTCATAAGAAGTTTCATACTCCTTATCAGAATTATCAAAAATTTGTTGTTCATTTCTTTGATCTTGCATCCTCAAAGGCATGTTAGCATTTCTTGCAAATGTAGCAATATCATCATCTATTTCACCAGATATATATATATTCTTCCTTGGGGATTTCTCTATCCCTTTCTTGAATAAACCCTTGATTTAAAATAATGGGAGGGGCACCCTTATCATCTTGGGACATCACATTCTGCATAAATTCACATTTAGTCTCCTCAACAATTTTGATCCAATCAATTATTTGATCAAAATCCTATGGTTTTAATTCATTAGGCAGAGTACTAAGCCCTGACTCATAGATGTCACAAAAAATATCAATACAAATAGAATCCTCAAGTTGTAACCTCTTAGGGACCTCCAACAAAGTATCCACAAATCTTGCTAGTAACTCATAGGGTAATTCCCCTTCATGTCTTTTCATATTATGAAGTCTAAGTAACATTTGATCACTCAGATTTTGTTGTAGTTCATCTTGTATCTTTTGATAATCAATATGTAGGGAGGATGACCCAAATAAAGCCTTAGGAACATCATTACTAAGGTTATCCTCTTCATCCTTATCCATGCCATTTATATGACACACATTAGTACAACAAACACTTGCAACCATATACCCCCTCATCATTAAATATTTCACAATATTCTCAATGTCCATAGCAATGTGACATGCCTGATGTAATGTTTTTAGTTCCTTATCCCTTATCAAATAACTCATCTCATTATCAAATGCACCTACATATATAATTAAACATTCTGCATCATCAGGCCTTAGGTGCTAAGGAATACCTCTTACTGCTTGTGTGAATCTTAAGTTAAAAGCCGAAACCATCTCATCTTTATCCTTTTGGATTTTCATAAGTCTTTTTCTTATCTCACTAGGATTAATCCTTTCACCAAAATGTTCCACAAATGCTATCATAAAACCATTCCATGAACCTATATAATGTACTGGTAGATATGAAAACCAGTCTCTAGCATTTTCTTTAAAAGATTGAACAAAGAACTTCATAACAACATCCTCATGGTTTATTTCAAAGTCACCCATCAAATCTATGAATACATTTAGGTGTTTAGTAGCTAACTCATCATTTTGCCCTGTGAATTTGGGCAGATATTTCCTAACATCATTGCAAATTTTATTAGGAAAACCATGAATACCATTGAAACATAATGTATTATATCTCTCCATAGAGAACTTCTTTTGATGGTAGGATAAGGGTTGTGTGCCTTGCATACCTATTCTTATTATTTCACAAGGGTATGTAGGGAAGTGATATAGTTCTTTTGTACCCTTATGCAGTATTTCAATTAACTTTCCACTACCTCATCTCTCAATCTCTATCATAATTTTAAAGCTCAAACATACCCATGCTTTAAAACCCTTTAAGAGGCATTATTCAAGAATAATCATACTTCTTCAAAACATATATGATATTACAAATTACACTTTAGAAGTATGTAAAATAACTACTATCTTTCCCTTTTCTAGTGCTTAATTCACTCAATAGGGAACCCAATCTTCTTCTAGATTCTTCAAAAATAGCTTTCATACAACTTTATTTAATCTCAAAAACTCAAACATAGAAAAATACCTGGAAATGTTGCAACCACTGTAAGTGCTTCCTAATTGGAAGTCATCAAAGCTTTGTTAGGTTCGTATGATAGAGTTGTCACCTCTCTCAGTAGAGGATTGAAATTCAAACAACATTAAACCTTCTCAAACTGAATATCATTCTGGGTCTTGCAACAATGGAGCCGCACACAAGTTCTTACAATGTACTGCAACACAACCATCATAAAATTTGGAAAATTTTTGGAAACCAAACCTGATGTTCCAATTCTTCTTGAATTTGCGATAGGGCAGTCTACAACTGGAGATTCACATTCATCCCCAACGGATTCAGCATTTTTGCTGGTGATTTTTTATGAACCAAACTTGATCTTGTCCCTCACCTATGAAATTGCCAGGGTTCAATTATAAATAAGGGTCAGGATTGGCCAACACACAAGTAAGAATTGTAGAGTCCTTACTTCTACTCTTTGGGATTTGTGAAACCTAGGAGGGTAATCCCATTTGTACTCATAGGATGTTTATTTAATCAAGAGTAATTCCATTCACATATGAATTCCTGTAAATTGCATATGGATAAAATTTAGTAAAGGCTTGGCCAACCTTCAAAATAAAAGCTATCAATAGCAAGGAATCATCTGATATAAAAAATTTGATACATTGGTCAAATATTGGTTATAGTGATTTGTTCATCAGTTTAAGCCTCTAACTAAATGTGTAGCTAAACTCAACTAATAACCCATACAAACTAATGAAAAGGACTAGTGCCTCCTTCATGGGACAACATAGTCACAATATAATTAACCAGTAATACACTAACAACTCATTCCAGTAATTTATGGGCTATTGGCATACCACCTTATAGTATCCAACTCACTATATTCAAAACATTCCTTCTTACCAAATCCCACATCACTTTCCTTACAAAATCATGACCTAACTTTAGCATTTAATCAACTCCTTGAATTGAAGCATAAGTAGAATCATTCATTTGGTTTAAACAATAGAAGACAAATGAAACTATCATTAACAATTCCATTCATAGCTTGCAAAGAAAATACATAGGAGAGCACATACTTTAAATTGATATTTTCTATTACTGATGTCACTGTAAAACCATTTTAAAATAATTACATCATAACAGTATATCCAAAACTTGACTCATGGTATATCCATTAATCTATCTGTATACATTATGCTCCTTTTTAGAGGATAGCATTTTCTCCTAGACCTTTTAGACTTCAAAAACTGGAACCCCTGTAATCAACCATGAAATCCCCTTTATAGAATAGGAGAGCAACAAGCATCCTATTGAATTATAGTGCATTTCACATTCATTTCAAAAAAAATTCAACAAAATTCAAAATATTCCTCAATCAGTTACATGCAATCATTGATAAAACAAGGGAAGGAAAAAAGAAAAAAATCTAGATAAGTTATCGAGGGACGGTAGCCAAATTGCCATAGGGAAGTGCCAATCAGTGCAACAATGTCCACGACACAAAAAATTTCCATCATGTTAGCCAAAATGCTTCCACATCAACACATAAAATGGATGAGTAAAAGACCAAAATCATAGACATCATGGAAATGGTATTATGAAAACAAAAATAAGGCCGGGACATCACTCTGATTCCTCAGAATTAGAGTATGTCCATCCACTCCTTGTACATGATGCAATTGGAGGAACCATCACCACCTCCTCATCAGAAACATCATACAACACCAAGGAGAGCAGGTATTGGCCGTACCTCGAATCAGTGTCACCTCCACCATTCAAAGGGCTATCGGAAAGCACAATGGGAGAATCTTGTTTCCCTAGGTAGGCCTTTGGATGCTTATCTCTATTTTTCATGGCCTTTTTCACCGACACAACCGACTCCTTTCCTTTAACTTTGACCAATTCTTCAAAGATGGTCCTATTTCATAATTTTTAGGTACTCTGGACAATTATATTCTTCTTTCGACCATGGGTACTCATCTTACTCTTTGGGGTCACAAGAGTCACTGGGATCTCCTATTCAGCCTTAGGAAAATCCTCATGACACTCAAAATCAATAAGATGACCAGACCTCCTAGTAGGCCGGGTTGGCACACCATACTTTCCCATTTCACAAAACCCAGACACAAACTAGAAAGTTTAAAATGAGGAGAAAACCTAACCAACCTAGAGACCTTAGAACCAAATTTGCATTAAAGCACACCCACAACCCTGGACAATTACACTCAATCCCAAAATTTTAAAAATTCAAGGCGCACTTACAATAAGAATTTTAGAGAGCTTAAAATACTATCAACTTACCCAACATTTTCACATCAACCTCTAAGCACTCGAGCACTAATGACCCACACCTCAAATTTTTTGTAGATTGCAACTGGTGGAATCAATCGACAAACCATCCTGTATTAAATAGAATATTTGAAGCATGCAACAATTAATGATTGAATAACTTCTCATGCAAGCGAGTTGATAACTCAATAGCTGGGATTTGAATCTGAGCCATGGATCTCAATGGATTTAAAACATCATCAATGGTGACCACAAGTATCATTTTTTGCTTTTACAATTGGTTCCTAGAAAGCAGTGATGGCACCTCAAATACTGCCATGTTGTCCCTTAATCTTCATTAGTCACCTGTAATCTGACGATCAACATGCATCGCCAACTCGATCCGTACCATTCCATTTATATCGGCGAAGTACCTAATCGTCATTTGAAACAAACCCTTGCTGGAGCATCAGATCACACATCGCTGATTTGCCTCACTCCCTCAGGGATCAATTAGCAACACTGGTATGGGAAAAAATAGGCCATTGGATCACTGCACCCCTTGTAGATCCTCACTTCCTACCATGCATCATGGATTCACTTTACCTTTAGTAGGTTCAAGCAATGATGTAAGAACTTAGCATGATGAGATCTCAACCGTTGGATCAAATATCCATCCTTGATCATAGTCCATCTCCATCATGCATCACGGATCCACACCCCATTCCCAAGATCACATCAGCGAAGGGTGAAGAAGAACAAGACATGTGCACTTGCATGAAAAATCAATGGCACAATAAACATCGCTCCTTAGAGCACTTTAGATCAGCGAAAACACTTTATCGCTCATCGCTCATTTGAGAAGACCACTTAAATAGTTATCTATGATGAGTGATGAAACAAACATAGAAGTCATTACTCATCACCCATTAGAAGCTTAGACCTTAGAATAGATCCACAATGAGAGATAGCAAGCACAAAAGATCATCGCACATTGCTAATACAAATTGCCAAAAAAATGAATAATCAGTGATAGAACATAACCCATCACGCATCACCAATTCAATTTTGAATATTTGAAATAGATATGTGATGCACGATATCAAAGAAAATATAGCTCATCGCTCATTGTGAATTCGAGCTCACAAACTTAAAGTGGATCAACGATGAGCGATACATGACCCTTGTGAAGATAATTACCACATGCTCATAAGTTGTTTTGAAAAGAGGGAACCACCTAGGCTGATGAGTAAAAGGCCTTGAGGAAATTATAAATAACATTTCAAAGGATGTAAAGGCCAAACAAGGCCAATCGAGCAACCTTAAAAAATTTCAGATCAAGGTTTGAGGGGACGGTAACCCTATGGGCTTAGATGACATAAGATGTTATAAAACGATCAGGAACATGTGACAACAAGTCAATGATGAATTAAATTAAGGGTTTTATAAAGTGATATTTTGGAAAAAAAATATTCAGACAATGATGATGAACAAAATCCTAAACCTAGCCATACTGAGAAATGACTGCTATTGGCCAAAATAACCAAGGAATTACGAGCCTTTTTTGAGAGTTCCATCAAGTTCAAGTTTTGAAAGATCAATTTTAAGAAATAACTAGAAAGGAATAACCTAAAGATACAAGTTCTAATATAATGTATGTCAACTCTCTAACAAGAATAAGCATATTTTGTGAATAATTTGAAAAAAAAATGGTAGAATTTACATAGGTACATAAGAAACTCCAAGACCTTTTCATGAAATTTGATGTAAAATTCCTACACTAAGATGGATTAGACATATCTTGTTAAGGTGAGATTGGAGATATTTTCACCTTATTTGTAGTAGTTTAGGAGGTTGCTAAATATTGGTAAGAGTATAAATATTTTGTGACACTCGTCCACAAGTAAAATTTTGGCTCACATATTAAGGCATAATATGAAAAAAATATCTTTTGAAGGTTTTGGAGGGAATGAAATTTATTCTTCCACATTACCAAATAAACTATAAATATGTCTTTATAACACATTCAAAGGGTTATTGTATATAGTTAAAAATTTGTAGCTTCACTTTGTAAGTTTTTAGCTTTTATTTTTCAAGTTGGAAAAATTTAAGTATTTTCATATGTCTTCACACATTTAGTTCAACAAACATCTAATAGATTTGATATGTGTTTCATATCAGTAACCACTTTCTAATTGTGAGAGGTTTCATGTGATCAACTATATCACATTGGTTTTTTGTGGATTTTAACATCTCCCATACATGTTCATTGTCCCTTAATAGATTGCAATTCTTGCAGGGTGATTGTAGAAATAGTTCAAGCAAGAAATGGTTATCACCATATTCATCTGTATATTGAATAATGTGTGGAGCATGGGAGTGGTAGGTTTATAATTCTCTTACTCTTTTCTCTTCTCCTTCATCTTTTTAATTTTTTATAACCACTATTAGTTTTAAAAAATGGTTTTATTTGTTGCTTTACATTATTTTCTTCTATATGCATAATTTGATGAAGTTTTAAAGCAGTTGAATGAAAGAACTTACAAATTTTGCTATTATTTATCATGATAATTAAATTATGATTTTCAAACCTATGATCAAGATTACGAATATTATTTATGAGAAAATTGTATGAAAATCATTATAAAACTACTATAATATATCTTATAATAACTATTTTCACATTATCTAGTAGATTTCTTTGTAATTCTTCATATTCTATGTGCCATGACATTGAAGCTTATGAAGGTTAATTCTTTGAATCTAAGAATAAGATTGATATAAGTTATCAATGTCCTTCCAATTTGTATCATCATTTTTTATGATTTCAAAGAATTGATGTAAATATTTCAAACCAATCTAGTCTCATATTAGACAAAAAATTATAATATTCTTGAAGTTTTTGGTTTAATATTTAATTGTAGATTGATTGGGTTGCTATAAAATTTTGAATATTGGGTGTTTTATGGTATGTTTCAAGTGATTAAATTATTTTAAAGGTGGATTTTAAAATTATGATATTTAAATAAGTTTATATTTAAATGAATTTATGAAGTCCAAAATTAAGAAAGCTTACTGAAAACTTCATTCCTAGGCTAAAATTTAAATTTAATCAAACTTTGGAACCATTTGTGGTTATATAAATACTATAGGCTATCAAACTAAGTTTTAAACTCTTGAAGATCCATTGGATCCCCTTGAAAAATATGGTTAAACAATTTACCTACCAATGTATTATAAATTATTATTTTCTAATAGTAATTAGAAGAAGACTCCTGGAATTGGAAAATAATTAAATTAGGGGAACTGACATTTCTCCAACATATTTATGTGTCAAAACATGCATACATAGATTTGGCACTAGAAGGAGGGTATAAACTAGAGCCAAAATTAATTGTGCAAACCAGGTTAAAGTCAAGTCAATCCAAATAAGGGTAACATTAACTAACTAACAATAAGATAAATAGATTAGAAAAGACTATAAACATAACAACTTCAACTACATCAGATTTGGTGGTATTTTATTTTCCATCTTTCAACACTCAAGAATTGAAAATCATCGCTATTGAACATTAACATTAATCAAGGTATCCCCCAACCTTCAAGTATTAAAAGCACAACTCCACCATCTCTCGCCATGTATATAATATATAAAGTCACAACAAAACTATCCATACACAAGGAAGAATGAAAACACATGCTCGATTGGGAGGGGGAAATTATCCTTTGACATTAGCAAGATTTTCCATGATTTACCTAATAATATTGATATATTTATCTAAGGTATGTAGATAGAATTAGGATAAAAGAGGAGCATATAGGGGAATTTAAGTATGCAATCATAAGAGCCAAAATCCAATATAAATATGTGTGTTTTCTTTTCTCGTATATTCTTGAAATAAAATATATGGATAGTATGTAGGAATTCCCAAGGTATATATAATACTTATAATTAATTGGAAGATTAATTTATTGATATTTTAGTACAATTCATCATAGCTTAGAGAGATGCAAATTTTCTAGAGGTTCCATAAACTATATGTTAGATAATCATATTATCCAATTTATCATGAAGATTATGACCCCAAGGTGCTAACATTTTATATTTAAGATAATTCATATAAGACACAAAAATGATTATGAGATATAATGTGGAATTGCAAGGGTATACAATATTCAACATTATATATGAGAAGCAATATGAGGCAACTAGTTGTAATCTCTATTTCTTCAAATAATTTGTAAATTCCACTTGATCCTTATGCTAGTAGCAACCCATATCCTCCCAAAGGATCATCATGATCTATTCCTTTAAAACATAATCAATCCTCTTATAAAGAAGGAAAATTATCAAATCCAAGAAAATTCAACTATAAATTAAATGAAGATTTAAAAATAACCAAGTCTAATATTTATATTTATGATGCAATTAATCTTAGTGGCCAATAAGATTTACTTGTTAAATATTTTTCTTCCCTAAATTTTAAAAATGATAGTGTATAGGAGTGAATTTGCACCCCTTGTGTAAATTCCCCTTTCAAATACCCCCACCTTAGAAAATCAAATCCAAAGGTGAAATTCCACATCACCCATCCGAGATGCATCCACTTGGTGTGTGTTTTGTGTGTCTATGGGGGAAGTTTTGTTAGGGACATGAGCACGATGCATGGATGTCTGTGTGATGCACTATCGTCCTTGATGGATTCCTGCATCCAGAGTCCACAGGGATGTTACACACCCGATTCTCTTGAGTTCACTCTTTCTTCATTCTCATTCCCTCTCTCAAGTGATTCTCACTCAATCTCTTCAACATTCTAGCACTCCATTTTCACAACTCCATTGTGTTGGTAGAATGAAGAAGAACGTCTAGTTGTGCAAACTTTGTGTTGTCATTGATGTCACCATGTCGATTGAGTCGTAAATTTGATCTGGTACTCTGAACTGGTATGAAGAACCACTTTACATCCTTTGGTATTTTGGTACGCAATCATCCACTAATGATTATCGTTGTCTGTGGTCTTGAGAAATGGTTTATGGATGTTGGAAGCTTGTAAGTTCAGAATCTTGTGTGCTCATGTGCTCGTATGGTGAGTTGGCATTATTCTGCCGATTATATTTTATTATTAGGTCTATCCCTAGCCGACCTAATGAATAGATGATATTGTAATGGATTAATTTGTGTTGTAGATATATGTGTGCCCTATCTTTGGTCCATGGCGACATATTGTAGCGTGCTACATGCTTGGATTATTTTTGGAGAAGTTTTGTACTAACTTGGAGCCGACAATTAGTATTTTTGGTGAACAAAGATTGCATCTAATTAGGCCGACCTAATTGATGCTTGTGGATGTACCAGCTATATATATTAGATTGTTTCAAAATTGTTGAAGTGGAAAAAATCTGAAGTATGGTGTGAATGTGAAGTGAAGTGTGTGAAAATGATGAAGTGTGTTAATTCAGTTTATTGAGCTTCAAAGGAATTGAATCAACACTTGTTAGGTGTACTCTTACCGGTTCATTTTGGCTATGAATCCACTTCTATATTGTAATCCTTTTGTAGGCAGTGAACCTCCTTGCTTGGACAGTGAGTCCTCTTTGTAACCAGTGAGCTTTTTTATCTGGCAGTGAGCCTTTTTGTATTCGATTTTGGAACTACAATATATTGTGAGTTAATCCTCATCATGGTTTTTCCACGTAAATATGGTGTCTCTTGTGTTGATATTGCTTTTTTTTATTTGAATTTAATGCTCATACTTGATAATAGATTAAAGTGAATGTGGAGTTGATAATTGTTTGAGATTTAGGAATAAGATTGGTGACAACTAATTCACCCCCCCCTCTTAGTTGTCTTGTGCATTTCAACAATTGGTATCAAAGCTTGGTTCCTTCAAAGAAGCCTAATAGCTTGAGGAAGATCCTAAAGATTGAACAAATGGATGATAAAGAAGAGCTCTAGGCTGCTCTTGAAGATCTTGACAAGGCTGAAAATGAAAACATAGATTTGAAAGAAAATATTGATGAGGCAGATGAATGTGTCTGGAAATTGAAAGAGAAATTGAAGAAATTAAAAGAAAGACATAGAGAAGTGAGTGAGCAATTGAAACAAGCAAATGAATATGTTATTGGATTGAAGGTGCTAGTGGAGGAAAAGAAAATAATTGAAGAATGTCTGAATATAGTGGTGCAAAGAAAGATTGATGAGTGAACTAGGCTTGAACAAGAAGTGGTGAACTTGAAAGCAGATATGGAGAAATCAAAACTTTGTGAAGATAGTTTCAAGACAAGCTCCACCAAGCTTGATGAATTGATTGTAGGGCAGAGACCTTCTAAAGACAAAGATAGTTTGGGAAATGAAGCCAGAGAAAACTCTAAGAATGTGCAGACCTCAAATCCAGTAGACAATCAAAAGACTCAAGATAAAGGGAAGCATGAAATAAATCTAAGAAACTTTGCTGAAGACCTCCTATCAGATAGCCAAATGCTCAAAGGTACCCATCTTTCAATGGTGTTTTCTTTTCATGTAATAAATTTGGTCACAGGGCAACTAAGTGAAGAAGTAGGATGAATTAGTTTTCTGGTTCCTTCTTCAAACAATGTTTTGCATGCAAGCAAGTTGGACATAGAGCTGCTGAATGTAGATCTCAGGTGAGGATGATTAGTCAGGTGATGATGAATAGGTTTAATGGAGGTAGAATGAATCAATCTTTTGTTGGATACTGCTATACATGTAACAAGTTTGGACACAAAGAAAATTAGTGCATATCAAGGGTTAGTGGAGGTAAAAAAAATCATAGAAATGTTGTTTGCTATAATTGCAACAAACTGAGACATATTTCAAGAGTTTGCAAAAGTAAAAGGGGAAATCGGTCTGCTCTAATAAAGAAGAATGAACCAGTGAAGAGAATTGAAAAGAATGAGGTTAAGCAAGAAATGAACAAGAAATGGAGGAAGAAAGAAGAGCCAAATATGACATATATGTCTGTGCCCTCATCCGGTGCAGATAATTTCTTCGGGAATTAAACCTAGCATGGTCTTAGGGGGAGCATTAATAGAGAATTGTTCAAACCCCTTGGATATATGGTGTGTTAGATGTTGGCATGAGGATATGTTGTAAGGAATGAATAGGAAGAGGTTATGTAAAAGAAATCATAAGAAAATGTACAAGAATATTCATTTGTGAAGCAAACTATGGTTTCTTAGTGCAATGAAGAAGGGTTTTTATCAACTTGAAACCTACCACATTTAATGTGAATTAGAGTAGCATGATGGTGTATAGAGAAAAATTCATAAGTAATTTTTGATCACTTGTGCAATTGAAGAATTTGAAGAATGATTTGGAGCAATCTTGAAGTGATCCTAAAGTGATTTAGAGTGATTATGAGGCAATATGGAGAAATCATTATGAATAATTAAGAATAAAAGATGAAAGTTTTCAAAATCATTTCTCTTAGTTTACAAAAAAGGGGAAAAAGAAGAAGTTTCATTGAGAAAGAAAGAGTTTGAAGAAGATAAGCACGATGATAGAATCTATTGATAGAGGATCGAGTGGTGATATTCTGCTAAGGCTAAAGGGAGTTGAGTTGGAAGAGTTTTATCATCAGAAGAAGAAGGAAATGGAACTAGGGTTGAAGAAAAGTGAATTGCAGAATGTAAATACTCTAGGTATGGATTTATGGGGAGGATTTCCTTGGTTTGCAGATAAAGAATCTATCTTGTTCCCATTAATTCAATTCAAGGATGGCAACATTATTTTGGATAAATCCTATCCAATCACAAAGGAAGCAATTGAAGCTATTACAGGTTTGTGCAGTGTTGGTGACCTCCCTGGGAAGAAAACAGTGAAATACAAAGAGTTGGAGGAGCTTACTAGCGTCGACAAAGACCCCCAAGCTCTATTGATAGACACCATTATTGATTGTGCAGTATAGTATGTTGCCTACAACATCACTTATAAATTCAATTTCAGAAATTGTGAAGGTTATACTTCATCTATTGTTGTATATCTTGCACATAAAATGGTGAATGAAAACAAGCAGTTTGATTTGTGTAGCCTAATTATGGAAAACCTAATTGAGAATGTTAGAATGTCTTTGGTCAAGGGTTATCCTTTCTAGTTTGGGTCTCTGCTTATATGTTTGGTATTTTACTTTTTGAGTTCGCTACTGGCAAGAGAGAATGTTAAGTGGGAATCTAGCATCCCTATTGGAAATCAAGTTTACATGTATTTGGAATGTATGGAAGATAAAGCAAGTGCATGAAAAATATATTTCTCATCCCTACACATGAATCTATGCTTCAGTGTGCCAGTGTCTAGTAAATTTGAATATGGTTCCTCTTCTAGTAAGAAAGAGTTGGAAGTTGTTATTGGTGGTTCCCCTCCAGAATCTAAAAAGAGAAAAAATATCACAAAATATGTCATCACTATCTCAAAAGAAAAGGAGAATGAAGAAGAGTCCCTGCCTAAATCTGATTCCTTCGATCTTGAAGACATTTAGACGATGTTAGATAAAGGTGACATGAAGAAGGTTGGTGAAATGTGGCATGCCTTCTCTCCAATCAAAATACTTAAAATTGATGGTGTGTTGATTGATTATTTGCTCATAAAGGGTATTACAGTTTTAGATGTGTCTGACTCATTACATGATGATCTAGTAGAAGTTATTGAAGAAAGAATATTACTGAAAGGACCCGAAGGACATAAGTTCAAAGCTATGATTGAGAGAAGATGTTCTAAATCCAAACAAAAGTTATCCAAACATATTGATGAGACAAGAGAATGCATTAAGGAGATGTCTGACATCTATAGGTATTGTCTTTGGTGGCCTACAACTGTTGATAATTTTAGAAACAAAATTGAAGCTATTGAATCTAAGATAAATAATATTGGAAAGAGTTTTGATTTCTTCAAAGACAAAAATGGAAAACAGAGAATAAGATTCGGTGAATTGCAAGTAGATTTGCTGATTGCTCAAAGACAGAGGGAAGACTTGGTTAAAAGTTTCTAGCTAGTTAAAGAAATTGTTGAGGTCCGATTGGATCATCTCTCCAAAATTCTTTCTGATGAAGATTGTGAATGACAATGTCTATCTTTAGACCAGGCATCCTCATTTACATTGTTGTCTTTATTGGATAGTATGAGTGCTAGAATGGGTTTGACAATGTTTTCTTGGAAGAGGATTCTTCTGATCATAGGAGAAAGGTACAAAAAAAAATTCATGTAAAAAGCGTTATTTTCACTTGAGTGTTTGAAATGGGTAGTGAAAATTTGTTTGTATAAATTGTCACCATGTACATATGTTTACATCCTATTTTTGGTCACCCTTTGTCCTTGATGTCAAAGGGGGAGATATTGTCATGTAGAAAGGGGAGTGTGAAGTGAAAAGAATGAAGAACTGTGTGAAGGTGTGTGGAGGGTTATACATTCTTTTGGCACATGTTGCCATCAATAAAAAATGGGGAGATTTTTAGAAGAATGAAGAAGAACATCTAGTTGTGCAGACTTTGTGTTGTTATTGATGTCACCATGTTGATTGAGTCATTAGTTTGATCTGGTACTTTGAACTGGTATGAAGAACCAGTTTACATCCTCTAGTATTTTGTTCCACAATCCTCTGCTGATGATTATCATTGCATGTGGTCTCATGAAATGGTTTATGGATGTTGGAAGCTTGTAAGTTCAGAATCTTGTGTGCTCATGTGCTCGTATGGCGAGTTGGCATTATTCTATTGATTACATTTTGTTATTAGGTCTATTCCTGACCGACCTAATGAATAGATGATATTGTAATGGATTAATTTATGTTGTGGATATATGTGTGACCTATATTTGGTCCATGGTAACATATTGTAGCATGCTACATGCTTGGATTGATTTGGGGAAGTTTTATACTAACTTGGAGCCGACAGTTAGTATTTTTGGTGAATAAAGGTTGCATCTAATTAGGTCGGCCTAATTGATGCTTGCAAATGTACCAACTATATATCTTGGATTGTTTGAAGATTGTTGAAGCAAAAAAAATGTGAAGTATGGTGTGAATGTGAAGCAAAGTGTGCAAAAATGATGAAGTGTGTTAAGTCAATTTATTGAGCTTCAAAGGAATTGAATCAACACTTGTTAGGTGTACTCTTACTAGTTCATTCTGGTTGTGAAGCCACTTCTGTATTGTAATCCTTTTGTAGGCAATGAGCCTCTTTGCTTGGATAGTGAGTCTTCTTTGTAAGCAGTGAGCTTTTGTATCTGGTAATTAACCTTTTTGTATTCAAATTTGGAACTACATTATATTGTGAGTTAAAAATCATCATGTTTTTTCCCTTAATGGGTTTTCCACGTAAATCTGGTGTCTCTTGTGTTGATATTTCTTTTTGTTATTTGTATTTAATTCTCATACTTGATAGCAGATTAAAGTGAATGTGGAGTTGATAATTGTTTGAGATTTAGCAATAAAATTGGTGACAACTAATTCACCCCCCTCTTATTTATATTATAGATTTCAACACATTGAGAATTACAACAACTTCTAACTCCATCAACCTCACTCTTGCATATTTGAGGCCACCATAGAAGTTGCGAGCTTGGATTCTTGTGAGACCTCCCTTCATGACCACTGCAACTATGACGATTTTTCCAAGTTCGTTGCTTGAATTATCCTTTCACTAGCCTTCAGAGCCTTTGGGTGGAGGTGGTAACACTTCTCTCTTCCTCTGTGATTTGATAGAGAAAATTTATCTTTTGTAGTGTTCAATTTACTTCTTTCAATCTTATTTATCATATTTTCTACTCCATTTCTTTTTGGCTATATGTGGAGGTGGAAACACCAAAGTGGGGGTTTGACTAAGGCGAATCCCTATACAACCCCAAAAAATTTCCCCTTCTTGCTTGTGTGTAGGTAAATGTGTGTGTGGAGCTAGCTAGTGAATTGGTGTTTCAAAAAGTTAATATTCATCACCCTAGCTTTTATCTACTTATTCTATCATTTACGCATTTAATTTTCTTATTTCATCATTCTATTCTTTTTGTAAAAACTAGTTAGTTAGGTTATTAGTAGGTTCCTGGTAGATTTATGCTATACTTTACATTTTTGGTCATACGGATGCCAATGCACTAGAGAGACACCAATGCACCGCACTGTCATCCCAGACCCATGCTACTGTTTGTGGACAAAGAGCTATTTTAGGTATAGTTCATACTCCAGTAACCGGCTTGTCTAGCTCCAACCATATTTTCAGTTATGTAGAGTGATTGAAGCACTTGAGAGTGCTCTTCATTCTTGATCCCCATCCCAAAACATTTGTTAGAGTGAGGTAAGTTAGGGCAACCTTCCGCTCTCGACTCTTCGTGACTTGGAGCCTTGGCATGGTTGGTCCCCCTCTCTTACACATAGTAAAGTTATAAATGCAAATATTTCTTTGTTTAAAGAAAAACTTGGAATTCCTACATTCTTGCTTGATATTAGATTTTTCAAAAGAACTTATATAATTATTTATTTGAATTAGGTGCATCAATAAATTCCATGTTGTATTTAATCTACCAAAATATTGGAATGACCTTAATGAAGACCAAAAAAATTGTTGTTTAATTGTATCAAACTCAAGTAGATATGATTAGAGAGCTCAATAATATCCCAATATAATTAGTAGAAGGACCAAGAATCCATAGAAAAATGATATACAAGTGGTCAACATTATAGAGATGAATGGTATTATTTTAAGTAGACATATTTCTCACAAATAAAATAAAATAAAATACCAAACTTAGTGAGAATACACTAAAGCTAAATATCCAAGAACCCAAAGGCTTGATCACACTTGTTGAGACACTTAAATTTAACACTCTCATAAAAGGTTCTTTTTTAGTTCCCATTGTCACTCTATACAACCCTTTGTTCTTTAGTATAAGTTGAATCTTAGTTTTCCACTGATGGTAATTAAAGAGAATTAAAGGAGTAATATGTAGATTTGAAACCATGCTTAAGTTAATTTTTTGTAACCAATAGAAGTACATAAAAGAATAATGGAAGGAAGTGCACACAACACAAGAATACCATCCCTTTATTCAGTAGTATAGACCCCCCTATAATTTTGGCAATTTATAATTTTAGTGCATAGATGATTCCAATTGGAACAAAAAATGGATTTATAATTTGAGTCCAAAATTCTTTGTAATGGATGAGAAATAAATAAAAATAACTTTGTAGTGTCAAAAATTGTTGCCACTCACAATTTCACACTAGATTTGCATGCTCTTTGGTGCATGTACTAAAATTATGTTTGTGATGTACCTATTTTACCACCTTTTTGGAAAAAATGATTAAACCCTTGTTTATTCAGATTTTGTAGATAAGATTGTGCTAAGAAAAGGGTGTCTAACACCCTTATCTAGGCTATTTATGCCCTAAATTTGAAATTTGAAATTTGGCCTCAATGTGTTTAATAATTCAAATTTATCCATCAACCTCTTGAGATGTCTATTTTGAAATATGTTTAGATTCATATATATAAGTTCTTCCCTCATTTATAACTCCTTGTGACTCTAGCAACCTAACATAATTAATGCAACATCAGAAGCAAGAAAGGTAGAAGATAAGAGGCATAATTCAAGTCAATTACAATCTACAACTTATAAGCCAATTCATGTTCAATTTTTTTGTTTATTATGATTAATATTATGAGCATACATACTACTTATTTATTAGCATTCTCTCTCTTTCTCTATTCTCCTCTACATGATTTCTACAAGTCTCTATTTGAGAAAGATCATCTTGTTATGCAGACTAACCCTTGTAGGTATTCAAGGTAGCTTATTCCTTCTTCATCAACTCCTTGTGGTAACTTGTGATAGGGCATCACTCCAATAAGGATTTCACACATAAGGTAACTCTATCTCATTTTATTCCATTTATTATACTCTTTATCATTTCTTTTACCTCTACTCCCTCAAGAGCACACACTCTTTATCATCATTATCATTACTATTATGGAGGTGGGAACACCATGGGGTTTGACCTAGGAAATTCCCTATACAACACAACCTTTTTCCCTCTTTTATATGTGCAAATCTCTTCCAATTATTTTTGAAAGTTAAGATTTATAGAAATAAAAATAAACTATGATAGATGGATAAGAAATTAGATCACATTAAACCCTAAGGACAAGGGCACCCAACACCATTGTTCAACCAATTTAGCCTATGATTTTGGTGATAGGTTACCTTTTGTCTTCCTTTCTTAGATATGTATTCATTTTTTTTTTATTACCAATTTATGTAATTATTATTAGAATTTTGTGTTGTCATTGATGTCAATAGATCTTTGTTGTTGCATTGATGTCAACCTATGGAGATGCTTCGATTGGTTGCATTATGTTTTCATTAGTAGTCTCACTGATGTCAACCTCTAGTGTTGATTTGATGAGCATGTGTTTGTGGATGTTCAACCTATTGTGTGGTTGAGATGTTGAGAAGGTGTTCCAAATGTCAAGATTGTGTTTGTGGTGCTTGGTTTCCGAGTGCTTTTGAGAAAATTTGAATACATGAGGAAACAATGTGGTAAAGTGTGTTCAATGTGGTAGAGTGATGCTCAGTGTTTTGCTCCACATTTCATCATGGTTGAAGATATGCCTGTGTGGCTCAAATACATTGATCGGAGGTGTTCAAGGGTTTTATATCCAGAGTTATAGGTTCTAGATCATTCGATAGAAGAAGTTGTGTTCACCAGTGTGTAAACTATGATGTAGTGTTGTCTAGGAGAAATGGTTTTGCTCTGTATTTCTCTATGTTATGATTTTTGGTCTTGCAGATCTAGGATTGTGCTTATATTGTTCATATCTATCTTCAATCTAAGTTGTTTGAGTTTTGGTGGTCCATAAGGTTAGATTCATGAGTTATAGTGTGTAGAAGGTTGACTGGGTATACAAAATGAATATATCTTTCCGGTGTATGATGTTGCAAATAAAATGTTGGATTTTAGGGTGTTGATGGAATATTCCAAATTTTTTTTAAGTGTTGTGTGTGGTCTATGAGTTGTCTCTAGATTTAATGAAGCATTTACTTAAATATTTAATGGTGTTAACACAAGTTCATACAACCTTGGGTGTTTACACTAATTGTGAATATGCTTTGAGGTGTTTGTGGAAGCATGGTGTGGCATGTATATATGGATTTAGGCCTAAGTTAAGGTATGATTCGGTCCACCTTCATTCCTATCCATCATGGGAATGTTTTGGTGCTGAACTAATTTGAATTTGCACATTTGAGGTGCATGACAACCTTGAAAGATGTTTCAAAGGTTGTGAATGGTATACAAGTAAGGTGAATTGTTGGAGAAGAGTGTATAGATGCAAGGATGTGTTGAAATGAAAATTTAATTAGATGTAGAGATCTGAAGTGCGAGCCTAATGCTTATGACTCCAATGTAGTGAGTAGAAGGGTCTACATTTGTAGAATACTTGATGTTTCTGATAGTAGTGAGTTGGAGATTACTGATGGTGCATATTATAGTGGTGGATATTCTTCATTGGTCTAATATGGATTTTTCATTGTAACAATCTTCTATCTTCTTCTTTCTAAACTGGCATGGAGCCATTGGTAGTGAGCCTATTGTATTCGGTGTTGCAATTACTTTATATTGTGAGCTAATCCTCACTGTGGTTTTTCCCTTGTGTTTTCCATGTAAATATTGTGTTCTCATGTGTTTGGATTTGTTTGCATTACTATTTCTCATGTTTATATTCTACTAATACATGATAAGGCTTTAAATATTTTTAAGGGTTTAAAGATTAATGTAGATTTGAATGTTAATGAGGGTTTGATGTTTTAATGTACAACTAATTCACCCCCCCTCTCAGTTGTCTTATGCATTCAACAATTGTTATCAGAGCCTAGTTCCTTAGAAGAAAGCTTAAGCATTTGAGGTAGATTGTATGTAACACAAGAAGGAGGCTCCTTTGTTTGATGGATTTGATTATGCATTTTGGAAGATCGAGATGAAAGGTTTCCTTGTTTCCCTATGGTTTGGAGTTTGGAAGTCAATTGAAGATGGATATAAAATACCTACAAATGGAGCATCAACTAATGATGGGATCAAGGCTTATAAGAACAATGGAAAAGTAAGGTATGCTCTCTTGAGTGGTCTTTTTAATTTAGAACTTGTGAAGGTTATGAGCTATAAATCTGTTAAAGAAATCTAGAAGAAATTAGAAAGTTTCTATGAAGGAGATGATAAGGTCAAGCAAGAAAAGATGCAAAATTTGAAGACTAAGTTTGAAACCCTAAGGATGACAAAAGATGAAGATATTATAGGCTACATGCATAGAGTGAAAAAAAAAAAAATTCCATTAGAGGCCTTGGTGGTGTAGACACTGAAAAAAGTCCTAAGTCTATGAGTGTCACTTTTCTTGGTCTTTGTCTCCAAATAATTAAATAATTGATTATTTTTTTTCATATTCTTTTATTAATTAAATAATTTTTAATTATTTAATTAATTCACTTTCTAATCTTTATTCTATCCCGATCAATTAAATAAATTAATTGCATCACTAATCCCCCTCTTCTTCAATAATTAAATAAATTATCATTTATTTAATTATTTATCTATCACCTTTCATCTATAGATAAATGATTACAACTAATTATTTCTCTATTCATGGTCATTTAATTCTTCTATAGTTAAATAATTATCAAAATTATTTAACTATCCCTTGCCATTTTCCCCTATTAAATAATTAATTTCACTTAATTATTTAATGTTCTATTTTCATCTCCCCATTTAATTAAATGATCCTTTTTCATTTTCTCCAAATAAATAGTTTAGATAAATTATTTATTTTCCACTTGTCAATTTCCTCCATTTTCGAATAAATAATTTAAAATAAATTATTTATGCATCTCTTTTGGTCAAAGATGCCTATTAATGGACTTTATTTCTGTCATAGCCATCTCTATCATAATCCTTCATGGCTTGTCATAGCCTTCATTGCCCACCTCCTTTTGGTGCATCAATTCTCAACCTTGATCTTGGCAATCTTGACCCTTCATTTTGTAACCTCCGTCTCATTCATTCTTATTCATTGATCTTGGAATCCTTCTTGAGGATTGATCTCGACCGTCCATTCAAATGGTTGTCTATAAAAGAGACCATTCTCCTCCATTTTCAACTTAATAGCTAATATTCTCCAACCTTCTACTTACAATTTGTAGGTATTTAGGTATTTGCATAACTTCAACAATAAATCTGAGGGAAAAGTTGCATAAGGAGAAATAGGAGAGCAAGAGAAGTGATTCAAGATCAAGCATGGGGAGTATTATCATTTGATGTTTTCATTTTACTTATGCTTTCATTGTATTCTCTTGTTTAGGTGTGGTTTTAGCTTAGAAGTGTTGGCTGTCACTCATTCTAGGCTAGGAATTCTCTAACCCTATCTTACATTGGTGAACCTGATGCAAACAACATAATAACCACATCTTCATAGATTTGATAATATACTTCACAGTCTTATTTTCATAGATTTAATCATATTATCATTTTCATAGTCGCATTTTCACAAATCAATCCAAAAGAATAAAAAAATAAGCAAATAGGATAAACATCATAGCTGCAATTTATCATTTTCATAGCTACATTTTCATAAATCAATCATATTTCATCCAAATAACAAAAAAATAAATGAATAAATAAAAATCATTCAACTAAAAATGAAATTCAGAAATTTCGAATGCCCACAACACAAATAACTTTTTTTGGCTTATATATTTTTGATTTGTTAGATTGCGAGGCTTAGAAAATACTGAAACTTGGAGGTAAATGCAAGTTGGCAGAATTTTCAATAAGGAGTTCTTCCTTCCATCAATAGTCACAACGTTTAGATTTAACTTTTAATTTAGCTTTTAAATTTTAATTAGATTTAGTTTTTAACTTTTAATTAGATTTAGTTTTTAACTTTTAATTAGAATTAGTTTTTAATTTCTAATTTAGATATAGCTTTTAATTTCTAATTTAGATTTAACTTTTTAGCTTCTACCTAATTTAGATTTAACTTTTAATTTTAATTTAGCTTTTAGTTTAGATCTAATTTCTAATTTAGATTTAGCTTTTTAATTTAGATTTAGTTCCTAATTTGAATTTAATTTAGAATGTAGATTTAAATTTTTAATTTATATTTAGCTTTAATTTTTAATTTAGTTTCTAATTCAGATTTAATTTTAATTTTTAATTCAAATTTAGTTTTTAATTTAGAAGGTGGATTTAATTTTTAGTTTAAATTAAATTTAAATTTAATTTACTTTAGGATTAATTCTAATTTAGATTTTAGATTAAATGTTAATTTTTTTAATTTTTTATAGTTTAAGTTCAGTTTTGAGGCTAATTTTGTTAATTTGGTCTTTTTGTGCAGGTTTGTTTGTTAAAGGCTCAAAAATATAAACATACATTTGACGAAGATTTGAAATCAAAACTACTAACTAGTTTGGTGCAGGACGCAGTCAAAGGAATGTGATTTGAAACTGAGTGTATTCATTTTATTAGATCACATTTTTCAATTGGTGCTTAAAAAGAACAACTTTCTTCTTTTCACATAGATTTAACTAGGAGGTTAATGAGCACTATTTTCTATGCTTGAAGGGGTGGTAGGTATTATGCTCTCACCTTGTGCAAACTTGATGATCAAAAAGCCAAACCCATCCACTTTTGTGTTTACCTCTTACAGGGTCTGTCTTGGTGGGAAAAAATACTCACCCCAAGGGAACGACCCAATGAGTAACAGGCTAAAGCCAAGATACTCCCAACCGATATATAAATTAGAGTGTTGAGAAAATATTAGCATTACATGAGGCGCTCCTATAAACAAGCAAGTGATTCTCCTTATAGGAGTTAATATTTCCTCTTGTGTGGCCACTTGAATAGGTGCCTTGATTAAAATACCATTTGTTTAGATTGCCAAAATCCTTCTATTTGCTGGTTCAGGAGGTCAGACCTCTGAAGCTATCCCACATACTCATGATTCTTAGTAGAGATAGAAAATTATTAGGAAGTGACTATTACAAATTTAGAACTTGGTATGTGCGAGAAGTGAGTGCAATATAAGGGAGAGCTAGTGCTACCAAGTTCCTAGGCTATCCGCTTTGAATAAGCACAACTGGAGAAATCCAAGTGGGAACTCAGTGAATATTATCCTTGCCAACCTTAGGATTGTGCTTGTCTTCTTAAAAATCAAATATTTTAACATCAAACCAAACCAAAACAAAGTGCTTGATACTGTTTTCTATGTTTTCCAGTCATATTTTATTAGAAACAATCAAAAACTTGGATCAAAACCATTGCAAAATATCAAAACTATCAAACACAACATTTTGGAACCATAACTATTAGATACAGACCTGCAACTATTACTGTGAGCCACAACTATAAACTAGAAAATCATAATTTCCTTTTTGAACCACATTTACCAAAATAGATCAACATTTGATAATATGAACCACATTTTACAACCTGAACCATAACTATGAAACAAATTTTCTGAAAATAGATCCACAATTGTCTGCTACACAATTTTTTTTGAAATCTATGTCCAGAACCTAACCAAAACAATTTTACATTGACCTCTGACTGATAAACCAAAGACTTGAAAGCTTCACCTACCCATCCTAACATTACTTTTCGAATTCACTTGCATTGTAGGTTACATTCATCCACCCTTTGTATTACAAAAATCAAAATTTCACCCTTAGGTTGCATTTAGATCTTTAAATTTTGAACATAGGGAGACCTTTGAGATTTAAATTTTGGGTTACACATCCTATTTGTCATTCACCATTGTCATTTTCACTATGTCAAGTTGATCTTGGTCTTGTGTCCTAGTCTTGGTTGTTCTCTTATGGTCAATGAAATTTGGAATTTGTTGCCTTGGGTTCACATTAGCTTGATTGCCACCCTTAGTTTGAAATTCTTTCACATTACTGTCATTTAGACTCATATAGCCTAGATTGCAGTTTGCATCCTTATACTCCAAAAATACAAAAAAATAACATAGTTTCAATTGCATCATTATCTTCACCTTGTCACTCACTTTGATCATCAATCAAATTTTAGCATCCCTTAGCATTCATTATCCCCATCCTTTGGTCATTATTTTCCTTGCATTTTCATATCCTAAAATCAAAAAATCCGAAAAACATAGTTTAGTATCATTTACATCTTGCATTATCCCTCAACTTGAAAAAGTCTCACATGGTTGAGACAAGGTACAAAGCCAAAAGAAAGGACATGGATTATTCAAATGACCCTTTTCATGACACTACCCTTGGAACAAATTCAAATCACTCTACACCTACAAGAAACACATCACAAGAAAACCAAACCAACACATGGGAAGACATGAGCCTAGAAGAATTCAAAAAACAATTGACTCATCAAGATATTGAAAGGGATTATCAAGATCTAAGAATATTTAGCATGGTTGACCAACTTTTTAGTGCCAACCCTAACAAATTCTTCTATGCCCTAGCTAAAAAGGGTGCCAAGCTACCTCAAGGTCTTGATGTATAAACCCTTGTAAAAGAGGAAACTGAAAATCCATTTGCACTTGGCATGCCTTTGTCATCTCAAACATCAAACATACCCCTTGGGACAACTTCACACATGAGTACCACTACCACACATATCCCAAGCACCCCAAAATTTGGAAACAAGATAACCCATACCACTACACAAGGACAAAATTCAACACTTGGAAGCACCTCTAACTCCATGCCTAAGACCTTTACAAATCCCCTTTTTCAAAACACACATCAAGGTTCCACTTCACAAGGTCCTACACCTTTGACTCAAAATTCAAATCAAGGTCCCATTCCTACACTTCAAAACACAAAGCAAGGGTCCTTATTTCAATTTCAAAGTACACCTTCATCAAGTCAACCTAGAAAGGTTCACATTATCTCACAAAAAATTCCAAAGAAAAACAACAATCAAGGATCTATCTCATCACTCCAAAATGTCAATCAAGGTCCTACATCTTCATTCACAAATTCCAACCAAGGGACTGTTCCTTCCTCACAAAACATTAGCCAAGGACCCAATTTTCAAAACCAAAACACAAATCAAGGGTCTACACATCAATTCCAAAACACCACACCACATGCAAACATGATCTTTGGAACAAACCTAAATGCAAATTTAATTCCAAATGAAACCAACACAAATCAATATGGAAACCAAGGTCTCACATCACAAGGCATGAGTCATAATTCAAATCCAACCTATGACCTTAATACCAACATCGTGACACCCAATCAAAACAATGCGACATCATCTCTAGCAGACTTCTTGATACAAGTGCAAGTCCTTCACCAACAGATGACAAACATGCAACTGGGGACCAATAAAAAGACCTATTCCATGGAGGAATTGTGCCCCTTTCCATTTGATCAAAATTTATACATGCCACCCTTCCCCCCTCACTTTACAATACCACCATTTCCTAAGTACAAGGGGACAGGGGATCCAATAGAGAACATTCGATAATTCAAGACATCATGTAGGAAGTATCATATGATCCAACCTATTTAATGAGATTATTTCCGCAAAGTATTATAGGGGAAAGTCTAGATTGATTTGCACACCTTTCTCCAGGAATAAGAACATGGGGTGAACTAGCCAAAAAATTCATGAATAATTTTTCCTTCAACATTAAAAATGATGTCACCCTTGCAACATTAAGCACAACCAAACAAGAAGGGGAACCTCTCACCTTGTTCTACCAAAGATGGTGAGGTTTGGTTAGCAAATTCCCTTGTCACATTCCTAAAAAATAATTGGTCACCATGTTTGTGGAAAATCTTAACAAAGAAATCATGAGGTAAATTCAAATCCAATGTTGCACAACCTTTGAAAAGATTCTTGAGAAAAGTGTTCTTATTGAGAAAGGTCTTATCGCTAAAGGACTAGTCGAGATAAACAAAGAAAATCTAAAATATAACAATGACAAGAACAAATACTAGTCTCGTAATAAAAATGTCACAAATGACGGAGTTGTTGATGCCAAACTAATAACCAAAGGTCCAACCATTCAACTTAAAGGCCCCTTCTCATCAAATACACCAACCATGCCAAATACACAGATCCAAAGTCAAAACCTAACACTGAATGCTGTCCAAAACATTCAACAACGAAGATGACCTCCTCGTGCCAAGAACATACACTCAACTGGGCGAACCCATTGAATCAATCCTCAACCAAATTTTATAGTCTAATATCATCTCACTTCCAGACGCCAAGAATTATGAACCTACCTGGATCAAACCTGATTGGTGGAAAGAAGACAAGTATTGTGAATACCATCGTGGAAAAAGACACAAAACAACAAGATGTTGGACACTTAAGAACATCATTCAAGACCTCATTGAAAATGGATCCATATCAGTGGGAGATTCAAAAGGAAAAAATAATTTTGATCATACCATATTCAAGACTCCCTTGCAAGACCATGATAAAGGGAAAGCCTCTTGTTTAGGTAACAACAATAGTGTCAACTATGCTGCAGTTAAACATGATGATCACATTGATATAATCACCATAAACAAGCCAAACTCAAACTATGTTCTTGCTACTCATAGAACCAAGATAAATATTCTAAGACCTCCACCTAATTCTCAGCCCAAGAACCAATATAATCTCCTAGAGCAGTTGGGAAAAACTCCTGCACAAATCTCTATCTTGGAGCTCCTTTGCACATCACCACAACATAGAGCTATACTTGAGAAAGCATTGCAAGAAGCGTTCATCCTCGCCAACCTAGATGCCACTGCATTTCAGGCCATGGTCGGATACTTAGCCATGCCACATCATGTCACCTTCTCCGAACAAGAATTTTCTGCACCAAAATTTGATCATATTGACCCTTTACATCTCAAAGTTTGCATCGATAAATGTAAGATCAAACGAGTCCTAGTAGATAGTGGAGCAGGTTTGAATATTTTCTCACTAAAATTGGTGAAAGAATTGGGATGCTCTAAAAAATTGTATAGAACAAACAAAGAAAATCACTATCAAAGCTTATGATGATATTGAGCATTCGTTCGAAGGTGACATTTGACTTCCTATAAGAGTTGGCCTAGTAATACAAGATATAGAATTTCATGTCTTGGATCTAGATTTACATTACAATATTCTCCTTGGCCATCCTTGGATTCATGCTATGAGATCTATTCCATCCACCTACAATCAATGCCTCAAATTTCCACACGACACTGAAATCACTATTTCAGGCAACCCTAACCCTTTTCAGTATTGTTCAAACCTAAGGGGAATTGTTGAACATCAAGTGCCCATCAATGGAGAGGCCTCACCTTCCACTTCATCTTCCACTCCATCTCACTACATTGACCCATCTACTCTGGTCAAATCATCCACTCCATTCATTTCACCCTCCATGCCTAAGATCTAGATCCAAGAGAAAGGATGCAACGAATATAACATGAAGAGTCTCTATTTCATTGGGAAATTGCCTAAATCCCCAAAGTCTTATGGAAAACCACATCTCATGTAGTATAAGGTCATCTTCTATAATCCCCCTACCACCTTCACCAAATGGGGGGAACTTTCCAAGGAATCTCCAGATGATCACATTCTCACATGGTTGTACAAAGAAGGAGAAGGCACTCAATCTAAGAGGTTGACAGTTGAACAGTATCCAAAAGGGGTTCCCAATAATGAAACAACAAGGATATGATGGATACAGTGGTATTGGCCTAAATAAACAAGGAATGATATAACCCTTGCAACCTCCTAAGTTGATCAAACATCAATGATTATGGTTCATACCTGTAAAAGTGACTATTTGAGGTATCAAATTACCTTCAAGTGAGGTTGCTAATGCTTTAGATAAGATCAAGACATATGAAGACCCTCAAGATTTTGAAGTCGATTCCAATGAATATGAATGGGATTCCCTATCCTCCACTACCTTTATGGACTTAGATAAACTATTTAGAATACTTGATGAGCCTCCTCTTGAAAAAAAATTCAGTCAAATGCTCATAATTGGTTCCCCGCTAAGCCTACCAAGCCCTCATCCAAAACCCCCCTTGAATAAAGAAGAATGGATTAAACACTTTTGGGGAACCATTGATGTTGCCTCCTAGGAACTTGATGACTCTACATACATATTTACCCTGTTTGCCTACACCATGACTCTTGATAGCACCGATGATGGCTTGCCCCTTGTCTACCCCCAACTCATAGATTGGGATCAACAAGACCCACCAAGTTTGGACACTTTCGAGAACAACAAAGCAATCGTTGAGTTTATGGGACTTTGTGAAGGAATACCTAGTGGGGATGATAAGGTTGGATTTTCCATAAAATTCGATTATGTAGCATACTTTGGTGAGGATTTCCTATCCTCTAGTCACAAAAGTAAAAATGACGAAAGTAAAAATAGAAATAATAGGTCTTTAGGTGAAAACTGAAAGGCGCCTGTTGACCCTGAAAAAGTAAAAATAAAGGACGTATCCAAAGGTGAAAACCTCCCTGAGGCACTCGAGGATGGAGGATTGGAATGTCTCCCAATAGACCGAGAGAGATCACTGTTCCTAATAGAAGAGACAAAAGAGGTGGATGCTGGAACACAAAATAATTCCAGAATAATATAGTTAGTAGCATCTTTGAGCAACAAGGAAAAGCCCGAGTTCACAACTTTCTTTGCAGAAAGACAAGTCAATTTTGATTGGTCGTATGCGAATATGCATGGATTGGATCCAAAATTGGTTTTACATCACTTACCACTGCTACCTAATGCTAAACCATACAAACAAAAGTTGAGAAAAATGCATCCACAAATTGCATTTCTTGTCAAGGCAAAATTGAAGAAACTTCTAGATGTTGGATTCATTAGTTCTATTGATTACATAGATTGGATATTAAACCTTGTTCCTATCACTAAACAAAATGGTCAAATAAGAATCTCTATAGATTTTAGAGATCTCAACAAAGCTTGTCCTAAGGATGATTTTCCTCTACCAAACATCGACATCATAGTAGACCTCATAGCTGGATATGAAATGCTATCACTCATGGATGGATTCTTAGGTTATAATCAGATAAGGTTTTCTACTAAAGATCAACCAAAATAAGCTTTTATATGTGCTTGGGGAACTTTCTGTTGGAATATGATGCCCTTTGGATTGAAAAATTCTAGAGCTACATATCAGAGAGTGATGACTACAATATTTCATGACTATATGCATGTGTTGATGGAAGACTATGTTCATGACCTTATCTCTAAATCCCTAGAACAAAGTGGACACTTAGTAGTATTGGACAAGATTTTAAAATGATTGGAAAAATACAAACTCAGATTAAACCCAAAGAAACGTGGTTTTGGGGTCCAATCAGGTAAACTTCTTAGATACATAGTCTCACGTAGAGGAATAGAAGTTGATCCCGAAAAAGTCAAAGCTATCTTAGAAATTCCACCATCGACCAATATCAGTCAGTTGAGAACATTATAAGGAAGACTACAGTCAATCCGCATATTCATTTCCTAGTTAGCAGACAAGATCCACCCATTCCAACATTTGCTAAGAAAAGGCATTCCCTTTAACTGGACATAAAAGTGTCAAGAAGCATTTGATTAGATAAAAAATTATCTATTGACTCCACCAGTTTTTATTCCTCCAATCGACAAAAAATATTTGATATTATATGTGACAACAACAACAACATTGGGGGCATTGTTAGCGAAAAATGATAATGATGGAAAATAATGGGCTATATATTACATCAGTCACACCCTAGTTGGATATGAGTTGACTTATAGTACTATTGAATGAGCATGTATATCAGTGGTATTTGTAGCATAGAAACTAAGACATTACATGTTGAATCATAAGAAAAAATTGATCACCAAAATTTATCCTCTAAAATATCTTCTCAGTAAACCAACCCTAACAGGAAGACTAGCTAAGTGGGTTATGATGCTGAGTGAATACAACATTGATTATGAAGATCAAAAAGCAATAAAAGGACAAGTGATAGTAGACCAAATTGTAGAGCACCCATAAAAGCAGATCATACTTTGATATCCAATTTCCTAGATAAATCAATCTTTGTCATAGACACACCAACTACATGGGAGTTATATTTCGATGGATCTTACACAAGTCATGGTTCGAGAGCTAGAATTTTGTTCATCACTCCTTAAGGAGATTCCATTCCTAAGTCATTCCGAATAGAATTCCCCTGCACTAATAACATAGGAAAATATGAGGCATTGTTGACACGACTTCGAATAGAAATAAAATGGAAAATCAAGGATCTTCAAGTCTACGGTGATTCACAGTTAGTGATAAAACAAGTTAATGATGATTATGATACTAAGGATGAGAAATTGATGCCCTAAAAATGCATGGTGGATAGCTTCAAACTATACTTTGATAATTTTTCTTTTGAACAGATCCTGAGAATCCAGAACAAAGCAGCTGATGCAATGGATACCATCGAACCTCTCTTGGAAATTCCCAATAATGCATCACAATATGAGTTCTTGGTAGAATAGGTGTTGATCCCTGCATTCGATGTCTCCGAAACTAAATTTATGTGTGAACTTGTTGGTCTTGATTCACCTTGGTACCAAGACATTTATTCCTATTTGCATGACCAAATTATACCTCCTAACTTGTCCCATAACCAATGTAACAAATTTATTCAACAAGCATCTAAATATGCCATCATCAGAGACACCCTTTATCATCATAGCTTAGATACTACCCTCCTTCGATGTCTAGAATAAAATGAAGTAGAAACAACCTTACAATAGGTACATCATGGTATATGTGGAGCTCACTTTGCTAGTCCCATCTTAGCCAAAAAGCTCATGGGAATGGGATATTACTAGCCTATGATGGATCGTGATGCCTATCATTTTTTGAAGAAATGTCACCAATGTAAGATTCATGGAGATCTCATACATGCAAGAGCTCAGGAATTACAACCGCTTACTTCACTGTGGCCATTTTCTCAATGGGGACTCAACCTTTTAGGAAAAATCCATCCCACCTCTTCTAATGGACATAAGTTTATCCTTGTCACCACTAAGTACTTTATAAAATGGATTGAAGCCATCCCATTGACTTACATTACTAGTAAGTAGATAGCCAAATTCATCCTGAATTACATCATTTTCCATTATGGTATCCCATAGTCCATCATTACAAATAATGGTCGCCCTTTCAAAAACTAGGATGTTCGTGAGCTCTATGAAAAATTCCATATTCAACATCATTTCTCGACTTCGTATTACCCCCAAGGTAATGGTCAAGTTGATGCTTCTAATAAGACTATCCTAAATATCCTAAAGAAGACTGTCAATGATACTGGTCATGACTGGCATTTATAACTTAACCTTGCTTTATGGGCCTATTGCACCAGTATTTGTACCCCTACAAGAGCCACACCATATTCCCTTGTCTATGGATCTGAAGCAATACTTCCTATAGAGGTTGAGTTACCATCCCTACGAGTCTCTATGCAAGGCTTGATTGATCAAGAAGACTACCATGTCTCCCATCTACAAGAGCTAGAGTTATTGGATGAAAAGAGATAGAATGCTTTGACACACTTGCAAGCATATCAGAACCGCCTTTGGTGTAGTTACAATAAGAAGGTTCATCCTAGAAGTTTTGACATTGGTGAACTAGTCCTAAAATAAAATCCAAAGAATCAAGCAGAACGAGAAAAACTTGGGAAGTTTGAGCCTAATTGGTTGGGCCCGTACATTGTCACAACATCATATGGATCTGGTGCTTATTAGCTTTCTACTCTTGAAGGAGAGCCATTGTTTGAACCCATCAACAACATGCACATTTGCAAGTATTATACTTGATTCTAAGAGTATCCCTTAAAAAAGTCAAAAATACGAAAAAATAAAAAAAATGGTCACCTTGATGAAAACCTGGCAAGCAGGCATCTTGGTGGCAACAAAAAAAATAAAAAAAATAGTAAAGAGAAATAATTCATCCACAAGTGAAAACCACTTTGGTGGCACTTTGGATAAATACCATGGTGAAAACCTAGCAAACAGGTGCCATGCATAGTCAATCTATGCTCCTCCATCTACTATCACTCCATTTGGTCTTTCATCCATTCATACTTATTTCTCATCCATAATAAAGCTTCGTCATCCTTCCCATGGCCTAAAGACCATTGACATTTATCATCATTCGCTTTCATATCCACCTGTCACATTCATTGCTTCCCCTCACACATAGTAAATTGGTCCTATACCTGACTGGGGGAAATTCCTTAACTTGCATCTTCATGGGAAATAATACATGGTATCAGCCCTTTAAAACCTTCAAAATCCATTAAAATCATAAAATATCCTAAAAAAATCCAAAAAAAATCATAGAAGATCAAAATCCAAAAAAATCAAAACATTTACAAAACTCCAAAAAAAATCAAAACATTTCAAAATCCAAAAACATCAAAAAGCTTCAAAAATCCCAAAAACAGAGTCTAAGTTTGAGTCCAAGTCAATTTTTTAGAGTGGTCGAACTACGTTGTCTCTATGCATTTTCTATGTAAGCAAGGTTCATCTTAAATGGCCCCCAAGACATTAGGTCAATCCTTTTAGGTTGTCCAAATAAAATCATGACTCGGTCTTTTGTCAAATACGACAAAGTCAAGTTGTGTCAAACTATGAGGTCTCTACGTGTATAACATAGGCAAGGCCATCAATTGATGAGCCCCCAAGGCCACCTAGGTCAATCCTTTAGGGTTTTTCGAGTCTGGTCGTAGTCTTGGTCCACAAACAGTCATCATTTGAACCAAATCATGAATCAACATACAAACATAACCAACAAATCTTTCAATCTGTCAACTCTTAAACCAATCAATCATCAACTCAATTAGGTCATTGGTCTTATATTAGAATGGGGAATTATTTCATTTGTCTCCTTTGGTCCTATCACTTGTCTTTTATCAAGATGCATCCTTCTTGAGATTAGACTTTGTCAACCTGGTCATTCACCTTAATTAGGATGTGTCTTTCTTGCAATTAGGTACCTTGTCAACACTGGTCACTTGATCAACTTTATCAGATGTGTCTCTTGCCTTAAACAAGATGTGTCTTTCTTGAAATTGGGTATTGTCACATCGCTTGGTCATATCAATCAATATTTTTCAAACAATTAAATAGTCAATCTTGTCAACCTTGTCAATCAATCATGCCTTAATCAGGATGTGTCTTTCTTGAAATTAAGCGCGATCAACAATCTTGTCAACTTTATCAAATCAATCAATCTTGTCACCTTGGTCAATCAATCTTTCCTTAATCAGGATGTGTCCTTCCTGAAACTAGGCATAATCAATCAAATCAATTGGTCATCCTTTTTCCACTTATCAATTAATTCTTGTCAAACTTATCAAATCAAATATTGGTCATCTTGGTCAACCTAATCTATCATATCAAACAATCTTATCAATATTATTGGCAAATACTATCTCTTTGGAAAACACTTTGTTGGTCTGAATTTGTATTATCTTTTTGATTGGTTTTGGGTCATGTTACTAGTCTCCTCGAGGATATCCTATTAACAGATTTAGAGGGACAATGATGGATCATGGACTCTTTTCTTTGTTTGTTGTTTGTGGTTTGTCTTGGAAAAAAGACTGGGATACTTGGATCCTTAGTATGAGCTGGGGCATTCCTTGTATTTTGGCTTTGTCTTTTTGACTACTTGTCTCTCCCAAATGGTCACCTTTCACACCTTTGTCTATGTCATACCATGGTATTTGTGGTCCATTTGTGACATTTTTGACACCCAATGATGATAAATATAAAAATGCAAGCATGAAAGTTGGTTCCCTTATCATTTCCTGTCTATCTTCTTTCCCCTTTTCGTGCTAACATTTCACCTCCCTTGTCTTTTCCATGCTAAAATCCATCTCCTTCATGCTAACATTTCTTTTTATCCTTCATCCTCTAGTCTTATCTTCCATTTATAGAGCACATTCATGTTCTTTGAACCCGCCTATCCTCTTGAGGGGGCATATTACAACCCTCCTGGTCATCCTTCCCCTTTCTCTTTACACTGGGGCATATCTTAGAATTAAATTTCTTTGACACAATGCAATGAACTGCATTATATCAAAGAGGGGAAAAATGTAGACATGGAAAAAATGTCCTAAGTCTACGAGCGTCATTTTTCTTGGTCTTCGTCTCCAAATAATTAAATAATTTTAATTATTTGATTATTTTTTTATCATATTCTTCTATTAATTAAATAATTTTTAATTATTTAATTAATTCACTTTATAATCTTTATTCTATTCTAATCAATTAAATAAATTAATTGCATCACTAATCCCCCCTCTTCAATAATTAAATTGATTATTATTTATTTAATTATTTCTTTATCACCTTTTATCTATAGATAAATGATTACCACTAATTATTTATCTATTCATGGTCTTTTAATACTTCTATAGTTAAATAATTATCAAAATTATTTAACTATCCCTTGCCATTTTCCCCTATTAAATAATTAATCTCACTTAATTATTTAATGTTCTATTTTCATCTCCCCCATTTAATGAAATTGATTAATTTAATTAAATGCTCCTTTTTCATTTTCTCTAAATAAATAGTTCAGATAAATTGTTTATTTTTCACTTGCCAATTTCTTCCATTTTTGAATAAATTATTTATGCATCTCTTTTGGTCAAATATGCCCTATTCATGGACTTATTTTTGTCATAGTCATCTTTTTCATAAGCCTTCATGGCCTATCATAGCTATCGGGTGTCATAGCCATCGACACCATAGCCTTCATTTCCCACTTCCTTTTGGTGCATTGATTCTGAACCATTGATCTTGGCATATTTCTAGAAGATCAATCTTGACCCTTCATTTCATAACCTCCATCTCATTCATTCTCATCTTTCGATCTTGGAATCCTTCTAGAGGATTGATCTCGACCATCCGTTCAAATTGTTATCTATAAAAGAGACCATTCTCCTCCATTTTCAACTTAACAACTAACATTGTCCAACCTTCTACTTACAATTTGTAGGTATTTGCACAACTTCAACAAAAAATATGAGGGCAAAGTTCCATAAGGAGAAATAGGGGAGCAAGAGAAGTGATTCAAGATCAAGCATGGGGAGTATTATCAATTGATGTTTTTTCTTTACTTATGCTTTCATTGTATTCTCTTGTTTAGGTGTGGTTTTAGCTTAGAAGTGTTGTTTGACACTCATTCTAGGCTAGGAATTCTCTAACCCCATCTTACAGGTGGAAAAATTGAAGAAGATGAGGTGGTAAAGAATGTATTAAGAACTCTTCCTAAATCTTATAGTCATAATGTTTTTTTAATTAAAGAAGCTCAAAATTTAGATCATTATTCTAGACATCACTTGTTTGGTTCTTTAACTACTTTTTAATTGAGAGAGTTTGGCCCAAGTGATTTAATAAATAGAAGAATGATGAATCTGATTTAAATGAGTTTGATGAGCTAGAAGAAAACTTTGTGAGGATATTGAAAAAGGGCACTAGAAAATACAGAGGTAAATTACCTTTCAAATGTTTCAATTGTGGAAAGATAGGTCATTATGCTTCAAATGATAGATTTAAGGATAATAAAGGTAAATCAATTAAGAGAAAATATTATGCTAAAGAAGATGCCAATATATTTGATGATGGATCTAATTACCCAAATGATGAAAATGATGAATACTTGTTCATGGACCTAAATGTTGGAACTAATTCTACTAACTCTACAAGATGTATGAAGAAAGTTTCTTAGGAAGCAAGTCATAATGGAACTATGGTTCAACTACTTTTCATGCTAGAGAGGATAAAAACTACTGGATTCTTGACAACGAATGCTCAAATCATATGACACGTGATAAGAGTAAGTTTATTAAAATTGAGAAGTTTGAAGGAGGTCTTGTTGAGTTTTGTGATGATAAATCTTCTAAGATATGTAGAAAAGGTTCAATCATTTTTGATTAAAAGCATAATACAGATGATATTCTTTATGTTAAGAGACTCTAACATAATCTTCTCAGTGTAGGGAAAATGTGTAGCAAAGGGTATAATATTGTATTTCAGGATGGTGGTTGTGAGATTAGGAAAGGCTTTACTAGAACTCTAGTTGCTGCAAGAAGGATAGATGCAAATATTTATTAGCTTAAGGGTGCTAATAGTATGTGTTTTATGACTCAAATCAATGAAATTTAGCTATGGCATAGAAGAATGTGTCAAATAAATTCTGAAAGCCTAATGAGGACCAACTTTGCTCAAGGTGTGAGAGATCTACTAAAGATTACAAAGCCTATAAATGCAAATTGTAAGGAATGTCAAGTTGGGAAGCAAACAAGAAAAAGGTTCAATGTCAAATAATATTATACTGTAGGGTATTTGGAGTTGGTGCATATAGACCTTTCTGGACCTACAAGAACAATTTTTTTCCAAGGTGATAGGTATTTCGTGTTATTTATTGATGATTACTCTAGAATGACTTGGGTAACTCTTCTCAAAGAAAAATCAAAAGATCTAAATGTTTAAGGAATTTAAAGCTATGGATGAGAATGAAATGGATATAAAAATCAAATCTTTAAGATTTGATAGAGGTGGAGATTTCACCTCCAATGAGTTTAATAGTTTTTGTGGATCATGGAATAAAGATACATTTGTCAACTCCTAGGACTCCTTAGCAGAATGTAGTGGTGGAAGAAAATAATAGGATTGTTGAGGAAGCAACAAGGACAATTATGAAGGAATAAAATCTATCAGATCTCTACTAGGGAGAAGCAACTCATACTACAATATATATACTTAACAAAGCACAAGCAAGAAAAAATTGTTTAAAGATTCCCTATGAGTTATGGTATGGAAGAACTCCTACTGTCAAATATTTTAGTGTTTGGAAGCAAGTGCTATATCATAAGAGATATAGAAGAAAACTTAAGAAATTTTGATGCTAGATCTAATGAAGGAATCTTCCTTGGATACTCTACAAAGAGCAAGGCTTACCAGTGCTACAACAAGAGGCTAAAAAGGACTGTTGAAAGTGAAAGTGCCAAAGTGGATTAAGAATTACATAAAAGCTTAGTTTTGATAGAAGGATATGAATCAGACAAGTCTTCTCACAGAGAAGAAGAGAAAGATGATGGTAAGGGAAAAAAGTGCAATTTAAAGAGGAAGAAGCTCTGAAAAGGATCCCAAGACCCCTAAGTATGTGTAGAAGAATCACTCTTAAGATAAAATCTTTGGTGAAAAAAGAAAAGGTGCATTGACAAGAAGAAAGGCTGCTATGATAGAAGAATAAGTAAATTTATGTTCTTTCCAAAGTTGAGCCTAAAATAGTGATTGAGACATGCAAACATGAATTTTGGATCAAGGCTATGAATGGAGAATTTGTGTAGATTGAGAAGAACAAGACTTGGGAACTTGTCCCAAGGCCTTCAAACAAGAATGTGATTGGAACTAAGTGGGTGTTTTAGAACAAGCTAAATGAGAATGGAGAAGTTGTAAGGAATAAGGCAAGGCTTGTGTGTAAAGTCTACTCACAAGTAGAAGGAATGGACTTTGACGAAACATTTTCTCTAGTGGCTAGGATGGAGGCTAGTAGGATGTTTTTATCTTTTGTAGCACATAAGGATTTCAAAGTTTATTAGATGGATGTGAAGTTTGCATTCTTGAATGGTGAGTTGGAAGAAGAGGTATACATTGAACAACTAGAATGATTTCAGTTATTAGATAATCCCAATATGGTCCACACATTGAAGAAGGAATTATATGGACTCAAGAAAGCTCCTAGAGCTTGGTATGCAAGATTAGATAGATACTTTTTTCAGAAAGGATTCAATAAAGGTACCACAAATAGTAATCTTTATTTTAAGGTTGAGAAAGATTAAATCTTGATTATGGTTGTGTATGTTGATGATATAATATTTGGAATAAATGAAGTTATGTACAAGAGATTTACAGAAGAAATATATTTGAGATGTCTATGTTTGGGGATATGAATTTCTTCCTTCGGCTTCAAATTAATCAGAAAAATAAAAAAATATTCATATCACACTCAAAGTATGTTAAGGAAATGATGAAGAGGTTTGGAATGAAAGAATCTAAATCAGAATGTACTCCTATGGTTACTGGTTGCAAGTTGAGTAAGAATGAAGAATCTCCTAAGGCTGATCAGAGCAAATATAAATCAATGATTGGTGGGTTGCTATACCTAACTACTACTAGACCAGATATCATGCATGCAATTTGTCTTGTGTCTAGATTTCAAGAAGATCACAGAGAATCAAATGTGGCAATAGTAATAATAATATTTAGATACTTAAAGGGCATTGTGAAACATGGTTTGTGGTATCCAAAGGATAATAATTTCTCTCTAAATTCCTATAAAGATGAAAATGGGGTAGGTTATGTGGATGAAAAAAAGTACAAGTGGCGCTGCTTTCTTTCTTGGAAGTAGGTTGGTGTCTTGGCTTAGCAAGACACATGATTCAATGCCATTATCTATTGCAGAGGCAAAGTACATTGCTGCAACATCATGCTACACTCAAGTGTTATGGATGAAGTAGAATTTGAAGGGTATCATAGTGGTATATGATGAACTTATTTCTATCTTTTGTGATAATACAAGTGCTATCAATATTTCAAAGAATCTGGTAATGAGTTCAAGGAAAAATCATATCTCAATCTAATATCACTTTTTGAGAGATAAGATTGCAAAGGATGAGGTGAAGCTAGAGTATGTTCCTACAAAGGATCAAGTTGTAGATATATTCTCAAAGGATCTTTCTAAGGATAATTTTGAGTATCTCTAGGAGAAGTTAGGGGTTATTTCCCATCCTTATTTCAATTAGATACATAAGGTTATGTATTAGTCCAATGGATTTCAAGATTCATTCTTTGTTCTAGACTGTTGGAGGCTACCTATTAAGGGGAGTAAGTAGTGGCCTTGTTGGTCATTTTAGTCAAGGGGAGTAAGTGTTGTCATTGTGTGGGAAGAGAGTAAGCATGCAAATATTTTCCTTTGTCAATTGTGTCAAAGGGTATGAGAATAAAATGGAAAAGTGTAGGTTGCAGTGGTTGTTGGTTGATGCAACATGTTGTGTAATCCTAAGGGGGAGTGTGCAGAGATGTGAGTTATAGAGCAGGTGTATGTGTGATTAATGTAAAAGGGGAAGCTAAGAAGAGATATGTGTTTCCATTTTCCATTGATGTTAAATGGGGAGAGAAAGATAGTTGAAAAACCATATGAAAGAATGGGGAGAGAATTCCTAGTGTTGGAAATAGAATATGTTTGTGTAAGAGGGAGTAGTATGAACTTATGTGCAGTATATGATATTGATCAGAGTTATTGGTTTTTGTTCATGGTTTTTCATATCATGTGTTGCCATAAATGATAAAGGGGGAGATTGTTGGAAGTTTGTATTTTCATTGATGTCAACAGATCTTTGTTGTTGCATTTATGTCAACCTATATTCTTTGATTGGTTGCATTATGTTGTCATTAGTGGTCTCACTAATGTCAACCTCTAGTATTTCTTTGATGATCATGTGTTTGTGGATGCTCAACCTATTGTGTGGTTGAGATGCTGAGAAGATGTTCCAGATGTTGAGATTGTGTTTTTGGTGCTTGGTTTCCAAGTTCTTTTGAGAAAATTTGAATAAAAGAGGAAAAGTGTGATAAAGAGTGTTCAGTGTGGTTGAGTTGTTGCAAGTATGAAGGTGTTGTCATTGATGTCAACAAGCTTGCGTTGTCATTTATGATAATAGTGTAGTGTTTGAGAAGAGATTTTTGATTTGATCAGTTGCATTATGTTGTCATCAGTTATGTTGCTAATGTTAACCTTTGGTGTTACTTTGATAAGCTTCTATTTATGGTTCAAATGTTGAAGATATTGAGAAAATTGGTAAAATAAGGAAATGGGTTGTTGCAGAGGTGTTCTAGTTTTTCTTCACACTTCTTCTAGGTTGAAGATATGCTTTTGTGGTTTGGATATGTTGGTTAGAGATGTTCAAAGTTTCTATATCCAAAATTTTGGCTTTGGATCAATGGTCAGAGGAAGTTATGTTCACCAATTGTGAACTGGTTTTGTAGTGTCACTTATAGAGCTATCTAGGAGAAATGTATTTTCTCCACATTTCTTTGTAATTGTTTTTTAGGACTTACAATCCTGAAGGAGATTTTATGATGTTGGTTTCTTGCCCGTGTCAAGAATATTTTTAGTTTGGTACTCCAGAAGTTGGATTGTAGAGTTGCATTGTTTGGCAGTGTATTTTGAGTGTACTAGCTATGTACATTCTGAAGGAGCAATTTGCTGCAAAGGAGTTTGTTGGCTTCCAAGATGTTTTTGGATCATGCTTAGGTGAAGTTTATTTTCCAATTTTTTTAGATTGTTCAAACAAAGTGTGTAATTCAAAGTTTAATGTGTTTGCATGGGTAAACGCTGACCTGATGTTTACACTACATTCGAAGATGTTCAAGTGTTAATGAAGGTGTAGCGTGGCATGTGAGAGTTGATTTGGGTCCTAGTTAAGTTTTTTTTTGGTCCAACTTTCATTCAAATCCATTGCAGGAATGATTAGTGCCAACCTAATTTGAAATTGCAAAGTGTGAAGCATGTATAGTTGACCTTAGAGAAGGTTTTCAATATTGAGGACAATATAAGTATGAGCTAATATGTTGAAGGTTGACAAGATAAGAAGGATAAAGGTGTGTGATGTAAGTGATGCAAATTTTTGAAGGGTAGAGTGTGGAAGAGAAGTATGAACTTCAAAGTGTTGGACTTCTAGATGTAGTGAGTTGAAGGTGTCTGCAATCATTCAAATAGGAATACAAAGGTGTTGAAAATATTATGGTGGATTCTCCATTGCATTGAGAATTTTTTCTTTGTGTAATATTTCTCTTTTATCTTCTTTTCATTCTGTAGCAGTGAGCCCTGGTTGTGAGCCTTTGTAGATAGTACGTCCTATTTTGGTAGGCCTTGTACCAATTTTGTAATTACTTATACTATGAGCTAGTTCTCACCGTGGTTTTTCCCTCATTGGGTTTTCCATGTAAATTTGATGCTTTCTTGTGTATGGCGTTGGTTGTTTTAGTTTCTATTATCTTCTTTTCATGTTTAAATATTATAATAGATTAAGGTTTTATTGAATGCATGTGGATATGATTACTATTGAGCTCTAAGTTTGATGGCACAGACTATGCATTCTATAAGACAAAGATGGAAGGATATCTAGAATATTTTGGATATGATATTGAAAAGGCAATAAAAAATCAATATATTGCACCTTTGAATGGTCTGAGCACAAAAGATGAGATCAAGGCCAATGAAATAAATGATAAGGTAAGGTTTTTTCTTGTGAATAGTCTTTCAAATTTTGAATTACTAAAAGTTATGAATCTTAAGATAGATAAATAAGTTTGGGATAAGTTAGAAAGCATTTATGAAGGAGATGATAAGGTTAAACAAGAAAAGTTGCAGAATCTAAAGGCACAATTTGAGACCCTATAATTTTTTGAAGATGAAACAATTATAAGTTATATGCAAAGGGTTGATGAGATGGTAAGTGCAATGAGAGGTCTTGGCACACAAGTCAAAGAACCTAGAGTGGTAAAGGAAGTTCTCAAATCTCCCCAATTCTTACAATGAAAATGTATATGCTATTGAGGAAGTTTCAAATTTTAATACTTACATTAGAGATTAGTTGTTTGGTACACTAACTTCATTTGAAATGAGAAAACTTGGTTTGAAAAATGGTGCAAAAGTGAAAACTGCTTTCAAGGCTAGAAAATTAGAAAAGGTTGAATATTCAGATGGAGATGATCTTGATGATGTGGAAGCTAACTTTGTAAGAAGGATGAAAAGGGCACTAGGAAGTACAAAGGAAAACTACATTTCAAATGTTTTAGCTATGAAAATATAGATCACTATGCTTCAACATGTCCAAATAGAGTTGTGAACAATAAAACTAAGGAGAATAAAGGAAAGATGATTAAGAGAAGTTACTATGTTAGGGAAGATGTTCGTATTTTTGATGATGAATCTGATTATGGAGATGATGATGAATGCTTGTTCTTGGTTTTAAAATATGAATCTAGTGCTAACTTTGAAAGTTGTGTGAAGGGAAGTATTCTAGAGAAGGATAAGGTTGAAGGTACTTTGGTATCTATATTTCATGCTAAATAGGATAAGAACTATTGGGTTGTTGACAGTGGCTGCTCTAATCACATGACTAGAGACAAGAGTAAATTTGTTAAACTTGATAAGTATGATGGAGGATTTTTTAAATTTGGAGACGATTCAAGAGCTAATATTTTGTGGAATAAGTTCAATCAGTTTTGATGGCAAGCATAATATTGAGGATGTTTACTATGTTAAAGGCTTAAGGCATAATATTTCGAGTGTTGGAAAAATGTGTAGAAAAGGGTATAATCTTGTGTTTTAGGATGATATATGTGAGATTATAAAGAGATATAGAATTGTGATTGTTGCTGGTAATAGGACAAATGAAAATATTTATAAACTTAAGGGTGTTGATGATCATTTCTTTATGACTCATATTAACGAAAATTGGTTATGGCACCAAAGGATGTGTCACATGAATTTTAATAATATGATTAGAATTAGTTCACTTCATTTAGTAAGCGACCTACCAAGAATCACAAAGCCTATCAATTTTGTTTATAAGGATTGTCAATTCAAAAAACAAACAAGGAGTAGTTTCAAAGGAAAAGAGCAATCTGCTATCAAACTATTGGAATTAATACATACAAATCTTTCTGGTCCTACAAGGGTGGGAAGTATTTCATGCTTTTGATTGATGATTACTCCAGAATAACATGGGTTACTTTTCTTCAAGAAAAATCTGAAGCCTTAGATAGATTTAAATCATTTAAAGCTATGGTTGAGAATGAAATGATTTGAAGATCAAATTCTTGAGGTCTAAAAGTGGTGGAGAATTTACATCCAATGAGTTTAACATGTTTTGTGAGGATCATGGCATAAAGAGGCACTTGTCTATCCCTAGAACTCAGTATAATGGAGTTGTTGAAAGGAAAAATAGGATTTCTCAAGAAGCTATAAGGACTATGATGAAAGAAGCTAAACTACTAGAAGTCTACGGGAGAGAAGCAACTGATATTGATATTTACATACTTAATAGAGTTCAAGCCAAAGCTAACAACACAAAGACTCCCTATGAATTGTGGTATGGAAGGATTCCTATTGTGAAGTACTTTAGAGTAGTTGGAAGCAAATGCTATATTAGAAGAGATGAAGAAAACTTGGGAAAATTTGATGCAAGGTTTGATGAAACTATCTTCCTTGGATATTCTACTAAAATAAAGGCTTATAGATGTTAGAACAAAAGGATAAGAAAGATTGTTGAGAGTGAAAATGTCAAGGTTAATGAAGATTTGTAGAATTCAGTTGTTATAGATGGATATGTGTTAGATGAAATTGCTTGCGAAGAAGAAAAATAAGAAGAAGCTGAGGAAAAATAAATCCAAAATGAAGAGGGAGAAGCTCTAGAAAAGACCCCTAAGACCCCTAAGTATGTGGAAATAAATCATTGCAAAGAACAAATTATTGGAGATAAAAGAAAAGGTGTATTGACAAGAAGAAACGCTACTAAAACAAAGGTAAACTTGTGTTTACTTTCTAAAACTGAACCAAAAATAGTGAGTGAGGCATGCGAAGATGAATATTGGATGAAGGAAATGGAAGAAGAGTTGCAAAAAATTGAGAAAAATTAGAATTGGGAACTGGTCCCAAGACTTGCAAACAAGAATATAATTGGAACTAAGTGGGTATTTAGAAACAAGCTAAATGAGAATGAAGAAGTGGTAAGAAATGAAGCAAGGCTTGTGTGTAAGGGTTAGTCAGAAATGGAAGGAATATACTTTGAGGAAACATTTTCCCTGGTAGCTAGAATGGAAGCAATCATAATGTTTTTGGAATTTTCACAACCATAATGACTTCAATTATCAAGTAGTCGGGATATGGTTTGAAGATTAAAAAAGGCGTTGTATGGATTAAAGCAAGCTCCTAGAGCTTGGTATGTAAGGTTGGATAAATATTTAATACAAGGATTCAATAAGGGTGGTGGCACCTTCAAATTTTGCAAATTTGAAGTACCTATATTGATTTTTTTTCCTCTGCACTCTCAGAAGTGCACCTAAAAAATCTGCCCAAGTGACCTACTTTGGAGGGTCATAACTCGAAGTTTGTTGATTATCATGTAAAACCCCTTGGTGGACCCACTCATGTGACATATGTGAATTTCTATATTAGTTTTCAGCTTCCCATGATGAGTTTTGACTGGGTTTTGAAAGACAAAACTAGAAGGTTTTGGCACTGTTTTGCTGTTTGCAAATTCTTTATTCTGCAAAGTGGCCTCCTGTTTGAGCTGATATTTCACAAGTGGATGATTTTCAAGACAAATGGGTTGTTTCCCTCCATTCTCCCCACATTCATATGCTCCCTTGTCTGTTTTCAAAGTCCCAGGACTTGATTTTCTATTTTTCCAAGATCAAAAGAAAATGTAGTTTGTTCAGTTTTACATCTGCATTTATGACATGTTTCAAGGTGGTCAACTGTAACCCCTAATGTCTCAAGAAGATTGATGATTCAAGAAAATCCCTCTTGCACACATAATCAATGTACCTAAATGAGCTAATGTTTCCAGTGGCAGCCCCCCAAAAGTTGGTTTGATATTTTTTCAAGAAGGTAACTGGGTGAGCTTTAATTGGTTCTGAACAAGTGCAGATTTAGAAAAATCTAAGCAAGTTTGTTGATTAATATTTTGCACCTCAGGATATATTTTTCTGAACCATCTTTTTCACTCCATTTTTGGATCAAATGTGTGCATGCCTACTCAGTTTCAGGGTCTCAGGATAAGTTTTGATGGGTTTTTAATCATCTTCTGATCACGACAAGGCCAAAAATGGTGTTCCATAAAGTGTCAAATTTTGTAATTATAATGACAACCCATTTCTTATTTTGGTCCAAAACTTATACAACTCCATTTTATAAAAAACGGAGGTCATTTGAATGCATTTTGGTTGCAATGAATACATCCCGGGGGCCAGTCTACAAAAGAGGTACCTGAGTTTTAAGGGCTGGGAAAAATTTGAGGAAATGAGTTTTCCCTAAATAATTGATTATTATCTTACACAAAATTTCATGGCTCCAGGAGTCCTGGTTTGCCCACAATAAATTTATTCAAATGGCTCGCAGGCGTAATCAAAAGTCACATTTTTCCTAAAGTTACAAATGTTAATATTTAAAATATTTTGAATATTTTAAAAAAGGGCAAATGAAAAAGGGCAAATATAAAATACATTTCAAATGTTTTTGGGACAAAAAAGTTTAATTCTTGCTTCTGATTCCAGAGGCAGCTTTCACGGCTTTGCACTACAAAACTCATCTCCCATGGCCATCCATTTCTGTATAAAAATGGAGGAAGAAATCAACAATGCAGTATTTCTAGTGATCATGAGGACTTAATTTGACATACCCATTTAATGTCTCCTTGGTTTTGGAAAATTTTCTTTCACGGGCAAGACTTTCGTCCCCTCTGGCTAGTCTTCATTTCCTTTTTCCTGAGCAACACAAGATGTTCGATGGTGTATGTTTTCCATCGCCCATTGCTAGTTTTGTTTCCATTATCCCATTACAACATGCGATGAGCGATGGATTTTCATTCCCATCAGGAAGTCATCAACTATCGCCAGTTCCTTCCTCCATTTCCCTCGACAATGTGCGATGGGAGATGCAGGGTAAAAGCTTGCTGGGGAGAGTTTGGCGAGTCCCAGGAAGGAGTTGAATGCACGAGTAATGGTGCTGGATGTTTTCTTTTAAAATTTCTATTGCAAATTAAGTTGCACTGCATGCTGCTCATCGCTCATCGCTTGTTGGCTTTTTCATTTTCCAAATGAAAATGCGATGAGCGATGGCTGAAGAAAGAATGGTGGGTCTGAGTGATTTTCATTAATTTTTTTTTTTTAACTTTTAACTATTGACTTGGTATGTTATTTTAAGGGCTCGATAAAATCATGAGGGAGAAGCATTTAAAAGATTAAAATATTTTCCCAATTACAGAAGAGTTTGAATCTGAAATGTGGAGTGGAAATTAAAGTTTCATGGGCAAATATTTTCCAAAAGCCCAAAATCGAATATTTAAAGGTTTTTTACTATGAGAAAGGAAAACATTTTTAAATGTAAATTGAAAAGTGAGAAAGCACGGGAGAAATATTTTAATAGCCCAAGTGAAAGTTTAAAAAGCCTTCATTTTATAAGGGAGGCATTTTAAATGTAAAGGGGGAGAATTATTCTGATATTTTTTAAATGAGGGCATAGGTGGATATTTTAGCGTAGCAAATAAAAGGAAGAAATAAAGAGTTCTCACTGGAGCAGATTATTTTTCAACTGCTAGGGTAAAACTCAATGGAAAAGTTTATTGTGCAAAGGAAAGAGAGAAGAGAGAGGCTTTTCATTTCTATTGCGGATGGACGAGAGAACTATTGCCAGGTGTCTTCTACATAATTATTTTTAGGGATTTTTCTGTTTTCTTATTATTCTCTTCTTTCCTCATTGTAAAGGGTTCCATTCTTGAGTCCTAAATTGGTTTGGGTGAGTAGCTAAGCTCAAAAAAATGCATATTGTAAACAATGATGATAAATAGAGCAGTAAATTGTCTTTGGTCAGAATCATGTTTGTAATGATCTTAAAATGGTTTTACAAAAGCCATAGATTATGAGAACAAATCTTAGTTCTGAGATATATAATCTCCTTTGTAATTTTATTGCAGATTATGAATAAAAGGGTTAATGATCTTTTTGTTTGTCTTCAGTTGTTTTGATTGAATGCGTGGGTATGTTTTAGCTTCAATTCAAGGAATTTATTAAATGCTTGAATAAAGTCACAGGCCTGTGAGGAAATGACATATGATTTAGTAAGAAGTTGTATCTTAGATGCAGTGAGTTGAATACTACAAGGTAATATGATAATAGTCCACCAATTTCTGAGATAAATGACTAATGTATTACTGGTTGTTGCTAATTTGACTCAGTTATCCCAATTGATGAAGCACTGGTCTTTTTATTATGTTATTTTATAGATATTTGAGTTAGTGATGTGTTTGGCTAGGGATTTAGAATGAGAATTAAAATCATTAAATACTTTCAATTACAATATATAAATTTGAAGTCCCACTTAATTCCTAGCAATAGGTAGTTATATGTTCAAAGGTCAACCAAACCTTTAATGAATTGTGTCTATTTTCACTCAGTAGGAATAGATCTGTGTGTTGAAGTGTTCTTGAGGCATTAAATATTATATGAACACAGTAAGGAATACCCTCCTTGGTCTCACAGAGCCTAAAGAGTAGGGGTAAGGGCCTGAAAGTCTTTACCTGTTAGTTGGCCACTAGCTTTTGTAGTTCTTGAATATAAGGGATGACAATCCTTTAGGGAATTTCAAAGCTTAGCTGGAAAAAACACCAACAAAAGGTACCAAAAACAATAATATTTACTTCAAAGTTGAGGAAGATAAAGTCTTGATAGTGGTTGTGTATGTGGATGATATTATATTTGAAGGTAATGAAGATATGTGTAAGAAATTTGTAGAAGAGATGTAGAAAGAGTTTGAGATGTCTGCATTTGGGGAGATGAATTTCTTCCTCGTACTACAAATAAATCAAAATGATAAAGGCATTTTCATTTCACAATTAAAATATGTCATAGAGATGTTGAAGAAGTTTGGAATGGATGAATCTAAACCGGTATGTACTCCTATGGCTACTAGTTACAAATTGATCAAGGATGATGAATCACCTAAACCTGATAAAAGAAATTACATATCTATGGTTGGTGGACTGCTATATCAAACTATTACTAGACCAGATATAATGCATGCAGTTTGTCTTGTGGCTAGATTTCAAGATCCTAAAGAGACATGTTGCTACAGTAAAAAGGATATTCAAATATTTAAAAGGAACTTTGGATTATGGCCTATGGTATCCTAAGGATACTGATTCCACATTAAGTACATACACAGATGCAGATTGAGTTGGATGTGTTGATGATAGGAAATTAAAAGTAGTGGTACATTCTTTCATGGATGTAGATTGGGGGCATGGCTAAGTAAGAAGCACGATTCAAATTTCTTATCTACTATAGAGGCTAAGTATATTGCAACATTATCTTACTGTACACAGGTGTTATGGATGAGACAAACATTGAAAGATATCAGAGTACTATATGATGAACCTATTTCTATATTTTGTGATAACACAAGTGCAATTAATATTTTAAAGAATTCAGTGATGCTTTGAAGGACAAAGCATATATCCATTAGGTATCACTTTTTGAAAGAGAAAGTTATGGAGAATGAAGTGAAGCTTGAATATGTACCTACAAATGATTAAATTTTTGACATATTCACTAAGGCTCTTCATAAGGATACTTTTGAGTATCTTCATAAGAAGTTAGGGGTTATTGCTTCTCCTTTGAACTAGATGCACATGGACATGCATCAATCAAGAAGATCTATGGTTTCATTTTTTTTTGGAATATTGTTGGTGGCTACCTCTTAGGGTTAGTAGGTAGTGTCATTATTATAGTATGAAATTTATGTTGTCATGATGTAGAGGTTTCTGAGTTGATTGGTGTGTACTCCTAAGGGGGAGTATTTAGAGTATTTGCAAGTATCTTGGTTCTATGTCAAAGGGGGAGAATCATGCAAAAATACCTTATCCTTTTCCATTGATGTCAAAGTGGGAGAGAGAAGTTATGTGAAAAACGAAAATGAATTCATATGAGAGAGAGATGTCATGTGGAGAAAGAGTGTAATGAGATAGCTGTGCAAGGGGGGGGGGGGGCGAAGAGAAAAGGAAATAAGTATGTTCAGAGCTATTGTGTCTTTGATGGTTTTTCACATCTTGTGTTGCCATCAATTACAAAGGGGTAGATTGTTGCAAGTATGAAGGTGTTTTCATTGATGTCAACAAGCCCGCGTTGTCATTGATGATAATATTGTAGTGGTTGAGAAAATATTGTTGCTTTGATTAGTTGCATTATGTTGTCATCAATTAAGTTGTTGATGTTAACCTTTGGCATTACTTTGATAACCTTCTATTTATGGTTTAGATGTTGAAGATACTAAGAAAATTGATAAACTAAGGAAACAAGGTGTTGTTGAGGTGTTCTAGTTTTTCTTTGCACTTTTTCTAGGCTGAAGATCTACTTTTGTGGTGTTGAAGCTATTGTGGTGGATTCTTTGTTGCATTGAGAAGTTTTTCTCTATGTAACATTTCTCTTTTATCTTCTTTTCTTTCTATGGCAGTGAGCCCTGGTTGTGAGCCTTTGTGGATAATGCATCCTATTCTAGCAATGAGCCTTGTACTAGTTTTGCAATTACTTATATTGTGAGCTAATCCTCACTATCATTTTTACCTCATTAGGTTTTCCATATAAATTTGGTGTTCTCTTGTGTATGGTGTTGGTTTTTTCAGTTTCTATTATCTTCTTTTCATGTTTAAACATTATAATAGATTAAGGGTTTATTGAATTCATGTGGATCCGATTACTGTTGAGGGTTTTGATGTTTTAATCTGATACAACTGATTCACCCCCCTCTCAATTATCTTGTTCATTTAACAAGAGTGTTGTCAATGTTTTTCTCCATAGTTCTTCATGGATGAATATCTACTTGTGTAGTTCATATATGTTTATCAGAGGTGTTTAGAGGTGTTATATCCAAAGTTTTAGGTTCCGAATCATTCAAAAAAGAAGCTGTGTTCACCAATGTGTGAACTGTGATGCAATGTTGTCTAAGAGAAATGTTTTTTCTCTACATTTCTCTATGTTGTGGTTTCTAGTCTTGCAGATTTGGGATTGTTCTTATATTGTTCATATCTATCTTTAGTTTGAGTTGTTTGAGTTTTGATTCTCTGCAAGGTTGGATTAATGAGTTACAATGTGTAGAAGGTTAACTGGGTAGACAAAATGAATATACACTTCAGGTGTATGATGTTGTGAAGTATTTGTTGGTTTTTCAAGGTGTTGATGGAATATTCCAAATTATGTTTGTGTTATGTCTGATCTGCAAGTCATCTTTGTATTAAGAAAGTGTGTACTTAAATTTTTAATAGTGTTGAACACATGTTCGATTGACCTTGGGTGTTTACACTAATTGCGGATATGCTTCAGTGTTTGTGGAAGCATAGAGAGGCATGTATATGTGGATTTAGGTCCAATTTAAGGTGTGATATGGTCTTCCTTCATGCCTCTCCATCAGAATAATGTTTTGGTGGTGACCTAATTTGAATTTACACGTTTCAGGTGCATAGTCAACCTTTTCTAAGGTTGCAAATGGTATAAATACAAGATGAATTTTTGAAGAAGAGTGTGTAGATGCAAGGATGTGTTGAGATGTGAATTTAATTAGATGCAAAGATCTGAAGTGTAAGACTAATGCCTATGAATTCAATGTAGTGAACAAAAGGGTCCACATTTGCAGAGTACCTCATGTTTTTGATAGCAGTGAGCTGGAGGTTACTAATGGTGCATAGTTGTAGTGGTGGATATTATTTGTTGCTCTGAGATGGATTTCTCATTGTAAAAATATACTATCTTCTTATTTCTAATCTGGCAGTGAGACATTGTTAGTGATCCCTTCTTTCTTTTGGGTAGTGAGCCCTCCGATAGTGAGCATATTGTATTTGGTGTTGCAATCACTTTATATTATGAGATAATCCTCATTGTGGTTTTTCCCTTCTTGGGGTTTCCATGTAAATCTAGTGTTCTCATGTGTTTGGATGTGTTTGCATTACTGTTTCTCATGTTTATATTATACTAATGCATGATAAGGGTTTAAAGGTTATTAAGGGTTTAAATATTAATGCATATATGAATGTTAATGAGGGTTTGATATTTTAATGTACAATTGATTCACCCCCCCTCTTAGTTTTCTTGTGCATTAAAAAATTATCCATTTCTTTGGACTAGGGTTTACTTCAATTAAATTAATTAAATCACATTTTATGAATCCACCCTCTTTGCAGCAAAGGAACAAAACCTAAGAAGATTAACTCTCCTTCTAGGAAGTTAGCCAATCATAATGCCTTTTCTAGTTCATGCTTCAATTTTGTGTAAATAAAATATTAATTTGGGTTAATCTACTAGTTAGTCTAGATCTTATTTTCACACTTAATATTTTGGTGAACTTGTCGTAGCTTATATTTATTGTAGACACTAAAAAATGTCCTAAGTCTACAAGCACCATTTTTCTTGGTTGTCATCCTCTGATAATTAAATAATTTTAATTATTTGATTATCTCTAACTATATTCCTCTATTAATTAAATAAATTAATATGCCCCTTTCTTCAATGATTAAATAAATTAATCTTTATTTAACTAGTTTCTTGTTATATTTCGTCTATGGTTAAATAATTAGTATTAATTATTTAACTATTCACTTCCTCTTTCAATTCATCTATTATGAAATAATTGTCAAAATTATTTAATTGTCCATGTGTCTTGTATTTTTATTTTTTTAAAAAGGGGAAACCTTTATTGAAATCAAAAGGTTAACAGTACATAAGAAAGAGGGAGCCCATTAGCTCCCACAAGGGAAAATCCAGAACATTAAACAAGAACAAAACCACCAACCGACCAACCATCTACAACTTATCCCTCCATTTCATCAGCAATAACCCTCTCTAGTTCAAGAACATACTGAGGAGATAATTGTCTCCACCCCTCAATCCTCCAATCATCCTCATGCTTAGAAGCCCACTTGGCCAAACAGTCAGCTACCCTATTCCACTCACGCGAAATATGGACAAAAAACACCACTTCCAATGTAGAGCACCTCTGCAAAATCTATCTAACCACCAACATAATCTCACAATTAACATCAACCACCCTTTTCTGAAGCAACAAATTAACAATAATCTACGAATCAGATTCATAGATAACCTTACGCCAACCCAAGGTGTAAGCACACTTAATAGCCCAAAGAATCGCCAAACCTTCCATAAGGTTGTTAGAATTCCACCCCTTATGGATGGAGAAAAGAAAAATGACTGAACCAGTACAGTCTCTACCAATTCCAACAATACTAGCAAGCCTTGGGTTGCCTCTAGAGGAACCGCCAGTATTAATCTTCAAAAACTCTATCGGATGAGGCATCCATCTTCCAACCCTTTGAACCTTTTTTTTCGTTCTCCTACCTCTTCTAACATAGGCAGAGATTGGAGTCAACCCCTGCACCCCCAATCTATTCACAATCTCATCATCACTTCTTTCCAACGGAAGGGCCACTTCACATTTAGCTTCCATTGTCTCCTGGATCATACCAATAATTTTGTGCCAAACCTGTTGAGCCATCATCTTTTCACCATGAAAAATCCTACGATTCCTTTCCAACCAAATTTTCCAAAGGATGAAAGTACGACCAATGCTCCACAAAATCTGGAGAAAAGAGGCCTGGGAGGGGGGCCTTTCGAGATTACTCTAGAAATCCACAAGAGAAGACACATGAACACAAGGATGTTTCCAAACACCCCACCACGAATGCCAAAGCAACATAGAATAAGCACGTGTCTCTTGTATTAAATAATTAAGTCAATTTAATTATTTAATCCCCCTTTTCACATTTACTCTTATTTAATTAAAATAATTATGCAAATTATTTTAATTGAAAATTCACTTGTCCATTTCCTCCATTTTTCCCTTTTTCTAAAATAAATAATTTGAATAAATAATTTATGCCTCCCTTTTGGTTAAAGATGCCTTGCTCATTAATCTCTTTCATGGACTTTTTATCTATCATAGTTGTCTCTTTCATAGTCGTCTCTATCATAGCCGTCTCTATCATAGCAATCAATTTCTCACCTCTTTTTGGTGAATCAATCCTCGATCGTTGATTTGGGCATCTTTCTAGAAACTTGCTCTTGGCCATCCGTTTCATAACCTCCCTCTCATGAATCCTCATCCGTTGATCTTAGAATCTTTCTAGAAGATTAATCTCATCCATCCGTTCGAATGGTTATCTATAAAAGAAACCATTTATCTCCAACTTTCTACTTACAATTTACAGGTTATTGCATAAGTACAACTCCAAATATAAGGGAAAAATTTGTAAAAGGAGAAATAAGAGAGACAAGGGAAGAAATCAACTACAATGGGGAGTGTTTCATTTGAATGTTTTTAGTTATTCCTCATTTTTCGTATTCTCTTGTTCTTAGATTGGGTTTTGTAGGTTAGATGTGTTGGCTATCACTTTATCTAGGCTATAAATAGTTTAACCCCTTATTACATTTATAAATCTTCTATTTTAATTGTATATATTTTTTAAATATGATTTACTTGATTGAGGCATTAGATTATTTGAATATCTTAAGTTTTCAAGTATTGTATGCCTACTTTAGAAAATAAAGCATTTAAAATATTCTCTTTGTAAAACACAAACCTAAAACACCTTCTATTCTTCTAACATATCACTATCATATCTATCTTGTCATCATCTTCTTTTCACTCCCAAATTCCTTTTAAAGATGTTTCTTATTTTATTGCATTATTGGTAGATGTTTATTTTTGTACCTTTGGTAGCCCTTCTTAAAGTAATTATGGGGCTCATGCTTATTCCTCTCCCAATATTTTACTTACTCATGAGGATATTTTGGCACAATAGGATACAATCATTGATACCTTTCTTAACATCACTTTACTGACTCTTCCTTCTTGAAGTAATGATGAGGCTCATGCTTGTCCCTCTCCCAATATTTTTCCTACTCATGAGGATATTTTGGCACCAGAGGATGCAATCATTGATGCATTTATTAACATCACTCTACCCACTCTTCATTTTAATTCTCTTCCTTCTAGCAATGTGGCATGTAGAGATGAAGAGTCAAAACTCACATCAAATCCCCCATAGATATATGTTTCTCAAAAACTAGTCAACACAATTTACACTTCTAGTTCTTAAAATGAACCAAAAAAAATGTTGTACATCTTATTTGTGATGTTCCTCAACCAAAAAATAATCATGTTATTACTATTGAAGGTATTCCAAATCCACCTTGACCTCATGGTTACATTATCAACTTTGCAAAACATCTTTACTCAAAACAAAAAAAATTATTCAAAATGTGTCACAAAAGCCTCATTATCATGTGGTTACTCACACATACAATACTAGAAAAAAACTTAAAAAACATCAATTTTCCCACTTCTCTTCCACTTCTCTTCCACTTCATCAACCTTTTCTTCCTCTTGCAACTCATCTTCATCAACATGTGGGTAAAGACTATGATCTTGTCAAGCAACTTCATGTTACTCCTACTAAGATATCACTTTTTGAATTGATAAATTGTCACCCTTAACAATTTTATACTAGGTTTTGATCCCTTCTATGTGCTTGGACATAATTGTGCTCCCAATTTCCTAATTTATGCATTCTATGACCCATTTTATTATTTATAAAAAAATCAAATGTGAAAAACCAAAGTATGCATTTAATATTTTTCCCTTGACACTCCATATCCCAAAAAAGTTGGTCTGGACAAGGGCATCCTTATCTCCTTAAAACACACCTAAATTTAAATATGTCGAGGTTGGTAATTTATTATTTAAATTTCAAATTCGAAATATAAGCTATCAAGATTTAATTTCTAGGAAATTAGATTAATTGCATGCAAATACCTAGTCATTTCATCATTTGAGATCTAAGAAGCAAAAAGGAAATAATTAAGAATTCTATTGAGAAAATCAAGTGTTCTACGAGAAATCAAGAGTAGAATTTATATAATTATTACAAAATTTCATCATCAAAGAATTATGTCAAGTTTTATGTGAGTTTGTTCATGTTCATGCATGCATTTTGTGTGCGATTACTAATTCTCGTAGGTATTCAAGTCAATTCAAGCCAAATTGGAATCAAGCCTTGAGGTGATGTGCATGAATTCAGTCCTTCAAGGAGATTAGATTTTAGTGGTCAATAACAATAAGTTTTTGATTAATTACTATATTATAATTTAGCCTCTATCCCTCAAAAGGATAAGATCTCCTTATCATCAAATTTTCCATTGTGGAGGTAGAAATACCATCACAAGGTTTGATCGAGGCAAGCCTGTATATGGGACAACCCTTCATCCATCTTTGAATGCACGAGCTATAGATCTAAAGAAGATTGGAAGAATATTGAAGACTCATCATTGATGATTTCAAGCCCTACAACTTGACAAGACATGGAAACTCAATTATCTTAGTAACAAACAAAGATCTCACAGCAAGATCTAGATTTAAGAAGCCATAGACCAGGGAATTGAGGAGTGTGAAAGCAGATTTTAGTTTCAAATCTCTAGTCTAGAGCACCCTTGGCACCCTTATGTAGTAAAATCAAGCTCAAACTCAAAATAGGTGCACACAATTCTGCTCTATCCATCTTTGGTCATTAAATTGTGTTATTAGTTTCTAGACTATCTATATTCATATCAAAACTACACATTTTCATAGTTAGGTAGTTACATCATTATATTTTCATAAAAAAATAAATTTCTAAGGCATTGAAGAATTAAATCCATGGCTGATTGAATCACCTCATAGGTTGAAATTCAATATAACCCCCTTTCCTATTTACATTCTAATGTTCTTTGGAAAAAAGGATTGTTGCTAGTAATCTAAGCATTAGACCTAGGATGCCCTTTTTCAATAAAACATTTTAGTGAACCTGACATATCTTAAACATGTATTTTAAAAAAAAATTAGTGCATAAAATATGAAAATTGAATGTAAAACCTGGGTTATTGGAAAATCTTGTTGATAATTTGTATTTATTTTAAAAAACTATCCATTTTTAATAGTTTTTCGTCATAAAAATTGAAAAATAATTTGAAAAAATTGTTTTTGATTTTCCTTGTCTAGGGCTTAGATATGAGTTGTTTTCCTTTAGAAAATTAATTGAAAAATGATTCTCTCATTTATGGATACATGTTTTTTGTGAAAAACACTGAAAATGTGATAAAATTACATAGTATTTTCATTTCAAAAGGTAAAAAAGGATTGGTTTTTTGTATTTTTTGGAAAAATCACTCAATTACAACATTTAATTTTTGGAAATTATCATTTGCACATATTCAATTGTCCTAAGAATTTCCAAAATTGCATGCATGTATGTAATTCATATAGAAATATTAGGTTTTGGTAGATTTCTAGAAATCTGTTGACTTCCAGACTTGAACCTTTGAGACATAAGACCCTCAGACATGGTAGATGCTTCCCAAATTTTTAATTTTATAATAAACACCTACCTAGTCTAGGGCACTCTATTCCATTCTCCAATTAGTTTGGGCTATTTTTTTTTGTGAAAATCTCTGTGTGCCCTCTATGTAGATTTGGTTTCTATTTTTCAAACCTATCTAGTTTTGTCGAGCTTCATTCATTTGATCCATAGGGAAAATAAGGTGTTTATTTTTAAATATGTGGTTTTGATATGATAACATATGACTTGTATAACTATGTGTTTTATTCCTATGAGAATAATCTGAGGAAACAAAATGAAATCATTGACAATCATGTTATCTCTTCTCCCAATATCTTTCCTACATGTGAGAGTGCCATGGCACAAAAGGATCTAATAATTGAGAATCATGAGAAACATATTAAGTTCCTTCCCAATACCTCTCCTACTTGGGAGGATATTGTGACACAAGAGAATAAAATCATTGGTACATTTACTAATATCACTTTACCTAATCTTCATTCATCTCCCAACATCTCCCCCACTTGTGAGAATGTTTTGGTGCAAGAGGATGCAATCATTGATAATCATGACAATCATGTTTGTTCTTCTCCTAATATCTCACCTACTTGTGAATAAAATATCTCGGTGTTAGTGTTGAATGCACAAGACAAATGAGGTGGGGTGAATTAGTTGTAACTTAAAACTTTAAAACCCTCACAAACATTTAGATCCATATTAATTCAATTAGCTTTAAAACTGCTAGAATAATTTATTATGATAAAGAAGATAACATAAAAATAACCAAAGCAACACCATGCACACAGAAACACTGGATTTACATAGAAAAACCAAGAAGGGAAAAACCACAGTGAGGATTAGCTCACAATATAAAGTAATATCAACATTGATTACAAAAGGCTTACTGTCGAAGGGCTCACTACCCAAAAGAAAGAAAGGCTTACTACCAGAATAGGAAAGAAGATAGAGAAGAATGTTACAATGATAAATCTATCTCAGGTTAATAGAAATGTCCACCACAACATCACCAACACCTTCATAGTCTTATTGAATATTGTAGACACCTTTTTCTCATTGCATCTAGTAATCTAACACATAAAATTTCACACCAAACTTCACAAATTCATACCTTAAAATTTGCAATTCACATCACTCGCATCAATCACTTCTATCTTATCATCCCTCAACAAATCAACACATATTTATACCATCTTCAACCTTGAAAACATTCTCCAAGGTTAGCTATGCACCTTAATCATGCAAATTCAATTTAGGTCAGCACCAAAAAATTCAAATTAGGCTAGAACTAGTTTAATCCCTTCTTACATTGGTGAACTCGACGTGAATAGTAGATTTTTCAAGATTTCGAATGGTTTTTGCTCATTTGTACAGATTTTAGGTATGGAACGACACAACTGATCGAAGCAACAATGCATTTTCCAGGAAATGACTCAACTGATCAAAATAGCGACACATTTGTTGAAGACCTTTGTGGTCAGAAAAATTCAAATTCAAAATCATGATGCAATCATTCTGGTATGACATGACATGTCATTGATGCAATTGCTGAAAGAAATGCCGCATTTGTCTACTTGGTATAAAGTTCCAGTTTTATTATCTTTTTGAATTTTCTTTTAAATTTTTCTAGTAGAGTAGTGTTTTCTGGTTACTAATCTTCTGTCTGTAGCATGTGGATTTGGAGTGGAGCTCTAAGAAAAACTGTTTCTCTTGAAACAACCAAAAATAGGGCTCTTTAGTTTAGTCCTTTTTCTAGTTTTGAATTTATTCTAGTGTTTTATTTTCTGATTTACTTTAGTCTTTGATTTCTAATATAGTGTAGTTTTTAACCTTTTGTGCCAACTAGAGTTTTGCAGTTTTTCATTGGTCCAAGATATCTTTGAGAAACTACTAATGGGTGGTTTTGCAGATTTTCATGTGTTGAAGACTTTATTCTTAAACTACTTGTTTGATTTAGAGTAGATCACATTGCAATTGGTGCTTAAATAGAACAAACTATCTTTTTTCACATAGATTTAATTAGGGGGTTTATAAACCACTATTTTTCATGCTTGTAAGATGGTAGGTGTATGCTCTCACCTTATTCAAACTCGGTGATCAGAAGCCAGACCCATCTTTTTTATATTTTTTTAATCCCTTAGAAAGGCTTGCCACCTCGCTTTGAAAGGTGGGAATGACCCAAGCAGTAATAGGCTAAAGCCAAGTCCTTCCAAACTACTATATAAATGTGTGGTTGCAATGAAATTTTTGATCAATGAGAACTGGTACATGATAGCTCTCCCCCAATATCTTTATGATGTGAAAAACAATTCTTATAAGGGCTGGGAGACCTCTTGAGGTATTTTATCATAGTATCCCCCGAATTGAATACCCTTACTAGAAACCTTTGTGTAGAAATCCAAAATCCTTCTATTTGCTGGCGTAGGAGGTTAGACCTCTGAATTCATCCCACACTTTCATGGTTCATTGTAGAGATGGAAAATTTCTTCAGATCCTTATGGTCTTAGGGAATTCAAAACTTGGTATGCCTGAGAAGTGACTGTCATGGAGGGAAGCCAATGCTACCAAGTTTCTAGGTCATCTGCTTTGAATAGGCACGGTTGGAGAAATCCAAGTGGGAACCTAGCAAATATTGTCTCTACCAACCTAGGATTTGTGCTTGTGTTGCAATAATAAAAAAAATTCACAACCAAACCAGACCAAAAACAAGTTCTTGATACTATATTTTATGTTTTCCAACTAGATTTCATCAAAAATAATCCAAATTCACCCAAAAACTAGTTTAAAAACATCAAAATTGCCAAGACAACATTCTGGAAAACCATAACTGTCAAAAACAGAGCCGCATTTGATACTGTATACCACAACTAAGAACTAGAAACCTACAATTGTCTACCTAAACTACATTTGTTGAAAATAGATCCACATCTGATATCCTGAACCGAAACTATGTGACACATTTGTAGAAAACAAAGCCACAATTGTCTACTAAACATAAATTCTTAAAATCTTTATCCAAAATCGGATAAAATCATTTCTACAGTGACCTTTGATTGATAAACCAGAGACTTGCAAGATTTACCAACTCATTCTAGCATTGCTATTTAGGGAAACATTGCATTATAGGTTATCTTCTTGCATCCTTTCCATTGCATAAATTAAGCCTTGATCCTTAGGTTGCATTTAGACCATTAGATTTTCAACATTGGAAGACCATTAAGCTTTTGGAAAATCTTTGGTTGCATATTCTATTTTTCATTGACCATTATCCTTCCCATTATCAACTTTTGTCACCTTTGTCCAATTTGAGTCTTAAGCTTGTGTCCTAGCCTTGACTCAACCTTGTCAAAATTATCCTCTTGTTTATCCTCTTGGTCAATGACGTTTGGGATTGTTACCTCGAGTTCATATTAGCTTGATTTCCATCCTTTCCTTAAATTTTTAGGATTCCTTTGGATTAGCTTGACCTCATTTAGATCAATATTATATCCTTTTGATTATAACTTTTATCAATATCTTGCAAAAATTTCATCTTCAACCTAGATTTCACTTTGCACCTTTATCCCAAAAATACAAAAAAAAAGGTTCATTTTCACCATAGTCATAACATCATATCATTTAGTGAGCTTGGAATATCCTTTTTCATCTCTTTGAATCATTATCCTTTTGCATTATCATAACTTTCCTTCATCTTAACCTTAGCATCATTTATTCACCTTATCATTAATCAACCTTTAGCTTCCTTTTACATCTATCATCCTTGCATAAACACCTTGCTTTCTCATATCATAAAACCCAATAAAATCCAAAAACATAGTTTAGTTTCATTATCATCTTGAATTATCCCTCAACTTGCAAAGGTATCACATGGTTGAAACAAGGTCAAAATCTAAAAGAAAGAACATGGATTTTTCAAGTAACCCTTTTCATGAAACTACCCTTGGAATAGATTAAAATAATTCTACACCTATAAGAGACACATCAAAAGGAGATAAAACCAACTCATGGGAAGATCTAAGCCTAGAAGAATTCAACAAACAATTGACTCAATAAATTGAAAGAGCTTATGAAGACCCAAGAATTTTAAGCATGGTTGATCAACTTGTTAGTGCTAATCCTAACAAGTTTTTCTATGCACTAGCTAAAAAGGGTGCCAAATTACCTTAAAGCTTTGATGTATCAACCCTTTTAGAAGAGGAAACTAAAAATATATTTGCACTTGGAATTCCCTCATCGCAACAAATGTCAAACATACCCCTTGGGAAAACTACAGATATGAGTACCACTTCCAAACATATCCCAAGAATCCCAACATTTGGAAACAAGGTAACCCATACCACTACGCAGGGACATAATCTCACACTTGGAAGTTTCTCCAATTATATGTGTAAGACCTTTACAAATCCCCTTTTAAAAATACAAATCAAGGTTCCACTTCACAAGGTCCTACACCTTTGACTCAAAATGCAAACCAAGGTCTTGTAACCACACTTCAAAACACAAATCAAGGTTCCACATCACAAGGTCCCACACCTTTGATTCAAAATTCAAATCAAGGTCCTATTCCCACACCCCAAAACACAAATCAAGGATCCTCATTACATTTTCAAAGCATACCTTCATCAAGTCAACCTAGAACGGTTCATTGTCTCATGAAGAATCCCAAAATAAAACAATAATCAAGGATCTATTCTATCACTCCAAAACACTAATTAAGGGTCCCTTCCATCATTCCAAAATTTTAATCAAGGACCTACACCTTCATTTTAAAATACCAATCAAGGACCTACACCTTCATGTCAAAATGTCAATCAAGGGACCGTTCCTTCATCACAAAACCTCAATCAAGGGATTACACCTTCATGTCAAAACATCAACCAAGGACCTACACCTCCATTTACAAATCAAGGACCTAATTTCCAAAACCAAGGCCAAAATAAAGGGTCTACACATCAACTCCAAAACACCATACCACATGCAAACATGACCTTTGGAGCAACCCTAAATTCCAATTTCATCCCAAATCAAAACAACACAATTCATTATGGAAACCAAGGTCTTACATCACAAAGAATCAATACTAATTAAAATCCAACATATGACCTTAATGCCAACATCATAACACCAAACCAAAATAATTCAAAACCATCTCTTGTAGAAATCTTGATACAACAAGTGCATACCCTCCAATAACAAATGATAAACATGCAATTGGGGACTAACAAGAATACTTATTTCATAGAGGAACTGTGCCCATTTCCATTTGACAAAAAATTGTACATGCTACCCTTTCCCCTCATTTCACAACACCACCTTTGCCTAAGTACAAGGGGATATGGGATCCAATATAGCACATCCAAGAATTCAACACATCATGCATGAAAGTCTCATATGACCCAACCTATTTTATGAGACTTGTTCTTATCATTGTGAAGCATCCAAAGTTCATGTGCAAAAGCTTAATGAGTGACTGTTTTGGTTGGTTGATCAAAGACAATGGTGAATCTCTATCAATGGTGTTCTTGATAGCACTTCATTGCTCAATGCATTTTGATTCTCCAATCCTTATTTGTGAGGAAAGGGTTTTGTTATATAGAAGATGTGATTTGAAATGGACAATCAAGATCGTGTTGAAGAATACCCAGATCAACGATCGAAGTGTGTTGAGAGGATTTAGACATGAGAAATTTGTGCAAAGTTGATTGCACAATTTGGGTGATTGAGAAATAGATTGGCTAGTCAGGGATGTGATTGATCAGTTAACATATTTAGATTGATCAATCAAGATTTGGATGGATTAGTTAGGAATTTGATGGCTTAGTTAGGAATGTGATGGCTTAGTTAGGAATTGTGATTGATCAATTAACAAATTAGATTTTTCGGATAACAATTTGGATTGATTAGTTAACAAATTAGATTGCTTAGTTAGAAATTGTAATTTTTCTCAATCAAAAGGTGGGTTAAGAATATGAATTAATTGATTTAATTAATTAATTCCTTTTTGGAGTTGAATGTGGAAATCAAGTTTGACTTTTGCAAACAAAGTTGCATTATTTTGATTTGATTTTTGATAATTGATTTGAATAGTTTGATTTAATTATTCAAATTTTGGAGGGAAAGTGTCATAATTAAATTATTATTTAATAATTTAATCTACTTAGGAGAATAAGATGATTTAGTGATGTAATTAAATAATTGGCATTATTTAATCAATCAGGATAGAATAAAGTGAGATTAGGAATTTATTAAATAAATGTGATTTATTTAATTGGTCGAAATGATGAAACATGATTTGATCAAACAATGTTGTTTTATTTAATCAATAGAGGAATTAGGGTTTTCAGGATTTTATTAAATAAGTGAAATTTATTTAATTTGTTCGAAATGATGAAAAAGTGAATTAATTAAATAATGTATTATTCAATTCATAGAGGAATTAGGGTTTTTGATGTCATTTTGATGTAGTGCTATGTGGGAACATTGTGGTATGCTTCTAAGATATTTCAGGGTGTTCCAAGACATTACGAGATGATTTCGAGTTATTTCAGGATGGTTTTGAGATGTTACGGGATGATTATGAGATATTATGTGATGTTACAAGACAATTCTGAGTCATTTTGAGATGTTATGAGATGATTCAGAGTCATTCTAAGATGTTACTAGATGATTCTGAGTCACTCCAAGATTATATGGGATAATTATGAGTCATTCTGAGATGTTACGAGATGATTCTGAGTCATTCTGAGATGTTAGGAGATGATTCCAAGTTATTCTGAGATGTTACAAGATGATTTCGAGTTATTCTGAGATGTTACGAGATGATTTCGAGTTATTTTGAGATCTTATGGGACAATTTTGAGTCATTTCGAGATGTTACGAGACAATTCTGACTCATTTTGAGATGTTACAAGACAATTATGAGTCATTCAAAGATGTTAAATATTTTTTGATGCTATTTGAGGTTGTTCGATGTTGTTCAATGTTGTTTGGTGTTGTTTAATGTTGTTTGATGTTGTTCGGTGTAGTTCAATGTTGTTTGATGTTGTTCAGGGTGTGTGATAGGTGTCAAGTCAATTTTACATGTGTACATTTTGCCCCTCTTTGATACAAAGTACTTGTTACTTTATTTCAAAGATTCTATTTTTAAGATCAAGATTTTGAAAAAAATTTATGCCCCACTATGCCCTGGCATTCAGTGGAATTATGGTAGGCCTCTATGCTACTCCCTTGAGAGGTTGACCAAAAAATTTAAGCATTGAGGTTAGGCTCTTGACACTATTGTACTATCATTTCGATGTTTTCAGATGAAATGTTATATCAATATGTGCATCATTTCTTGTTCTAATGTTTTCTAGAGCTTTTGATTTCAAAGTAGGAAGATTCCCTAAGTGTAAATAGGGTTTCCTAGACGATATTAGGGTTTTCTTGGGGTGTTATATAGGCATTTTTTCTTCAAATTGGGTCATTTGTACTTTTTTCCTCTTGTTAATTCTTGTCTCTAGATTTCACATTTTGTCAGTTTTTGAGGAAGAATGCCAAGATTCGAGGTTGCCCCACATCATTCTGAGCTTGTTTGGGAGTATGGAAAACCTTTAGGAATTAGTGGCCTAGTATGTACCTTCTCACTTCTCTCTTTCATCATGTTTTTATTCTCGTTATGGAAGTGCGAAGTCCTATCAGTCAATAACACTATTTTTGAGGTCCTACACAGTTGCATCAATTTTGGTGCTTTTGCACTGTGAAAATTGTGCAGTTGTTTGAAAACTATGCTCTTGTCTGAGAACTATGTTGTTGTTTTATGCTCTTGTCCTAAAACTGTGCTATTGTCTGAAAACTATGCTATTGACCTAAAACTACGCTATTGTTCTAAACTTGCACCCTTGTTTCTATGCTTTTGTCCTGAAACTACACTATTGTCTGAAAACTATACCCCTATTTCATGCTTTTGACCTAAAACTATGCTATTGTATGAAAGCAATGCTCTTGTCTATTTTTTGTCAAGTATTTGTCCCAAAACCTAGTAGTTGACTTCTCCTTCTATTGTTTGCTTTTAGAATTTGTTTTAAATCATAGCATGTGTCTGTTTATCATCATAAATGTTATTTTTCAGCATGCTCATGTCATTTTGTGTTTCTTTGCATGTTTAGAGTGAAACCCTAACATCCTAGTTTATAGAGATTTGCAAGCGAGTCTCCGACCATTTGTGACAAGAGAGAGACGCCCTCGTCACTTGTTCGATCTGATTTCCCATTTCGGTGCGTTGGAGAAGGAATTTCTTGATGCCATGGGATTACATTATATTTATTAGATGCCTCTGATCAAGACCCATATGATAATGATGACCACTCTTGTGGAGAGGTGGCACTTTGAGACGCCCTCCTTTCATTTTCCTATAGGGGAGGCAACTATTACTCTCAAGGATGTTTGGAGGATTCTTCGTCTTCCTATTCATAGTGAGCTTGTTACATACTAGGTTCGATGAGGTGTCTGTGCTATGCAGTTTTTGTTAGGTGTGGAACACTTGGATGTTCATGATTCAGAGGTTGATTTATTTGATTTTTGGATAGTGCAAATCCTATCGTTCTTGTCCTTTGTGGCCTGGTATCAGGATTGGTTGTTCTTGATAGACGAGGTCGATAATTTGTGGTGGGCTGAGGTACATGTATTGAGAGTATGCTAGAGCATGGTATGAGATATGCTTGAGGTTCCTATTTGCTTGCTCATCTTTACTGAGATATGCATGAGGTGGTGTATCAAGGTGGGAAGTCAATGTCTACAAGTGTGTCACTTTTGCATGTTTGGGCATGGGAGCATATTGTAGTGACTCATCCAGATGGGATTCAAGATCGTTCTCCAGACGATCCATACTCTTATCATTATGGGAACTTTATGCATTATACTTTTCCTAGGGACCTGTATTATTGGCACCATGTACTTGATGAGATGTCTAGTTTCATGTGGAGATCTTATATGAGCTGGAAGGTTTGGCTAGAGGATGTTGATCAACTTTTGTACTATCAATAGACCTGGTGGTTGCTTGGTCATTCATCTTTCATGATAGAGCATTATCCACTAGACCGAGTCTATCACTAGTTCAAAGAGAGACAGGGGCGGGTTCTAAAAGGGTATGAGGCTTGGTTTGGTCAAAATTTTTGGGAGGTCCTTGCATGAGGTCTCTAGGTTGATGTAAATACTGTGATTGCTAAGTTTGGAGCACTTGTCCCAGTTGGTTGGGGTTGGATGATTGGTGTGGCAGATCTAGGTACTACTCACGATTATGAGGAGTGGTGGCCATGACACAGGCCTTTAAGGCTTAATGATCTTAGAGGTGATCCCATTTTGGGTAGAGCAGGTGTTACAAGTCATTGTAGGGAGCCACAATGCGTTGAGGTTCTTATAGAGTAGTTGATCGAGATCAACATGATGAGGCACATGATATTCAGGGTGAGTGGATGCCTCGTTCACAAGGTTAGAGATAGGTTCTAGGTCTTCCTCCACTAGCCAAGGATGTTGATATATTGTTAGCTCAGATTGCTTTCGCCAGAGATGCAAAGATTGCGTGTTGACAGGTTGCAAAGGCTTTGGTAAACATTCTAAGGGCTGAGCGAGAGAGCACGATTGATAGATGACATAATGTAGAGGCTCAAGTAGTGTTATTGAAAATAAAGAGATATACTCTCCGGGTAGAGTGAGAGACTGAGATTGGTAGATTGCATGCTACAGAGGCTCAAGTACTATTACTAATAGTAGAGAGAGATACTCTCTGGGAAGAGCATGAGAGTATGCAAGCTGAGTGAGATCAATATCTACAAACATCCACCTATTATCAGACCTTAGATGATGTTACTGTTCCTAGGGCCTCTCGACATCCACAGTTTGGGGAGCTGAGTGTTGCGAGTGATGGCGATGGTGGTACAAGTGTAGGTGTAGGTGATTAATCTGTGAGATAGCCAAATCTTTTTTGTGGTCAGTAGTGTCTGTCCATCCTGTTGGGGTCTTACTATTTTTTTGTAATTGATATTCATGTTGTTTCATGGTGTAGAGGCATTTTGTAGACATGTGTTATATATATTCATTGGTCTAGTCGAGACCTCATATATATGTTATGATTTTGTATTATCCTATCACACTTGTGTCACTGTGGATGATGTATTTATGACATATTCCCTTTTTGACAATGATATATATGAGATATATATTCTTCGATTCAACCTCATTTTATTTTTATGTATGGTGATATATGACAATGTATATTTATGTGTTTTTTTGCTTTTTTGATGTGGATGAATGAATCATACTTTGTCTTGTTTCATGATGTGATGTATGTTGATAAATGAATTCCCCATACATGATACATGATGTTTTTAATTGGTTTATTATCGTCATGATATGTATTGATAACATTTATTGATGTAGTATGGATATGGTACTGATGATATTTTATGTAGGATTTTAATTAGAATAAATATTGGTGATAGATAGAGATATGATGTTAATTAGAAGAAATATGATGATGAATGTTTGTAGAAATATGGTTATGGATATAAATTTTGTGTTGGTTTTGCTTCACTTTAGAGACTTCGCAGTTTGAAAAACCTTGTTTGATGTAGCAAATAGATACGATGCACTAGGGTATGAATTACCGAGGTGATTTTGTATCTATTGTGTGGAATTTAACTCTACAAACAAAGAGTATCTTTGTTCATACTAGAAATACAAAAACTTTGTTAAAAGTATAGGGGGGTTGCATGAAAAAAATTTCAGACCAGTCACATAGAGAGGTATAGAACACCTAACATGTAACTCCTTAACGAACTATTTTAATACAACTTCCATATCCAATAAAGAAAGTATTTGCCATGGTAATATCACAAAAATATCTTACAAACAACAAATCTAAATGACACTCAATTTCCCCCATTCCTTACTCTCTAAATCCTTATGGACATCCTTGAGAGATCCTGTGAATGAGTCAATAAATTAAATCACAAAAATTATGACCACAAAAAGATATAAACAAAGTTGTAGTATCACTTGCCATATCTGTTTAGGGTGGGGCTATTATCTTTTGTTGATCATGTCTATTGTAGGAATGGATCTCTTAAGACATATCTCAGGATGTTGTTGGGACTTGTTAAAAAGATAGGTAGTTGATACTTTGGCATTGTTTTCATCTGTTTATAGTCAACTCTTATGCGGTCGTTTTTCTTGAAAGTTCTAACTTTTGATGTTTTCTTTACTTTTTTTGTTTGTTTTGTCAAAGGATGATTGTGATGATTCGTTTATTATGGGTGAAATGTTTATCATGGATTTTGATGATGGGATGGGTCTTTTTTTTATTTTCTAAGTTTTATGATGCTATATTTTTTATTTTTTGGGAACTAACCTAGGGTCTCAGGGGCTCATCAAAGATAAGCCTTGCCTACGTTATACACATAAAGGCTCGTAGTTTGCTTGTTTTGACCTTTTCTATTTTGTGAATGTTTTTGGATTTTGTATATTGTATATGTTTTTGGGATTTTGTATTTTCTAACTAAGTTGAAATAAAGCATGTTGGAAACCTAAGGGGACTAACCTAGGGTCTTGGGGGCTAAAAATAATTGCCTATGTTGTACATGCAGAGACTGCATAGTTTGACCGTTTGACTCAAAACATGAATTGTTTTTAGGTAAACAACATCAATGGCTTGGATTGATATCATGTTTCTGTATCTAGAGGATATGTTGTGGGAAATTCACTTGAACTAGCTATGAGATTCAAGAAAATTTTGATATCTTAGATTGTTTGAGTGAAGGAATAACCCAAGGATGTTGTTTTGTTTTTGATTTTTGTTGTTTTCTACTGTTTTTTACTTTTTGTTGTTTTATGACCATGATCAGATGCTACAAGATCTAATCCATGACTAGGTTCAGGAAGTTTCCCCCAATAAAATGACTTACCTTAATTAGTGACAAGCCATGGTTGGATACATGTTTTATGAAACGAATGGGTGGATGCTGTGAACACGTATCAATAGATAATGATGCATGTTTTATTCATACATAATGCTTGTTTTCCAAGTTTTCACTATGGTACCTATTCTAGGAGCACCACAAAGTGGTTTTCACTCAAAGAATGTTTTATTTCTCTTTTTTCCTTTTTTTTTGGATTTTTACCCTTTTGCCTAGGGTGTAAGATGTTGAAAACTTGGATTGGTACTTCACCTTGTTTTTCTCGAGGATATGTTGTGGAAAATATTTCTTGAACTAGCTGTAGGGTTCAATTAACTGTTGATATCTTAGAAATTTTGAGCAAAGGAATAATCCAAGTTGTTGGAATCTTTGAAGTTTACCTTGGTAGTGCATTGGTGGTACACCTTGTTGTTGGAACAAATTGCTTTGAAGATTACTTTGGTGGTGCGTTGGCGAGTATACCTTGTTGTTGGGATGAATTGTTTTGAAGGTTACCTCGGTGGTGCATTGGAAGGTATACCTTGTTGTTGGTGGATTTTTACCCTCTTACCTAGTGTGTAAGATGTTGAAAACTTGGATTGGTACTTCATCTTATTTTTCTAGAGGATATGTTGTAGAAAAGCTTACTTGAACTAGCTATAGGGTTCAAGTAACTGTTGATATCTTAGAAATTTTGAGTGAAGGAATAATGCAAGTTGTTGGCATCTTTGGAGGTTATGTTGGTAGTGCATTGGTGGTACACCTTGTTGTTGGGATGAATTGTTTTGAAGATTACCATGGTGGTGCGTTGGTGGGTATACCTTGTTGTTGGGATGAATTGTTTTGAAGGTTACCCTGGTGGTGCATTGGTGGGTATACCTTGTTGTTGGTGGATTTTTACCCTCTTTTCTGGGGTGTAAGACGTTGAAAACTTGGATTTTTATTTCACATTGTTTTTTCTAGAGGATATGTTGTGGAAAAGCTTACTTGAACTAGCTATGGGGTTCAAGCAACTATTGATATTGTAGAAGTGTTAAGTGAAGGAATAATCCATGTTGTTGTTATCTTTGAAGGTTACCTTGGTAGTGTGTTGGTGGTACACCTTGTTGTTGGGATGAACTATTTTGAAGGTTACCCTGATAGTGTGTTGGCAGGATACCTTGTTGATGGGATGATGCCTAGATCATACTATGAGTTAGAAGACATAGTTCAAGATTTGTTCTGAAGTAAGATGTAAGCATTTTCCCCTAGTGTCTAGCAATGTAGGTGATGGATTATCTTATGATAGGATACCATGTTTGGATAGAGTATGCCCTTATTGATCAAATAATACTAGATAGGATAGGATCAATGAGAATGAACCATGTCAAGATGTTTTCCATAAGCAAGTGTAAAATGTATATCAAACATTTGTCAAGATCAAGATAAGTTGGATTTTGGAAACAATGGCTTAGGTTCGTTATAGATAAGTTGAGATGCTTCAAACTAAAATGGTGCATGTAGATTCTCAATTCTACACATGATGTTTGTTTTCCAGTTTTTCATCATGGTACTTGTCCAAAGTGTCACCATAGTGGTTTTCATTGGAGTATGATTTTTCTCTTAACTATTTTTCTTGATTTTTATTTATTTTTGATGTCACACAAGACACCTGTTTACTAGGTTTTCATCATGGTGACACTTTTTTTGCTCATGTTGGACCACCTGGTGGTGTTGATGTAGATGCTTCTAGTGCTGATATGGTTATTGTTGCTATCATGATGTGCCAATGATATCCTGCTCGGAGGAGTTGTTTTGCTAGGATGCGGGTGCTTGAATGTAACCCCTAGAAATTCTTTTCTTCTTTTTTGATACTGGAGTTAACCTTACCTTGATGCACACATCATGATAGAGTTCCCTTATAGTCCTTATGATAAAGAGTTTCTGCCAACACATGGTCAATGTGAGATTTGGATATCATAGATGGAAAAATGCATTGAGAGACATGATATTTAGATGGATTGGTTGACAGTTTGGAACCTTTCACTCTCCAAACTTGGGATGACGAGCAACGATGGGTGGATATGGAGATTCGATTGGAACCAATGTCTTGATATACTTTATAAGTCACTCTTGAAGCTTGATTTTTCATTGATGGACTTCTTTGATGGATGAACTTCCCTTTTTAATTTTTTCCCATAGTTTATTTGACTAATGGAGCTTGATAGGGGTGATTTTCTTGCATTTTCTTTTGTATCCATTTAAAATTTTCTTTTCCATTTTTCTTTGCTAATTATTTTGCTTCAATGACTTGTTCCTTTCTTTGATATAGCTTTTTCTTTTGTTGCTGGTCCTAATGAGAGGATGGAAATATATGCGGATGATGATTCATGACATGGCTAGTTGTAGCATTGGTATCAATTTCATCATAAGGAATTTGTGTGCTCTCTACATTGATGCTTGCATTCGATAAAGTTTCCCCCCAGTATTATGGAGGTATCCTTGATGTGTTTAGCTCCCTTAGTTGTTGAATAATCAAGATCTCGATGCTTAGAATTGCACATAATCTGCATTGGTTCTAAGATACCATGTTCATCTATACTAATCCTCTACCTTGATATTGAAACAATGGCTTGGGTTCGTTATGGATAAGTTGAGATGCTTCCTCCTAAAATGGTGCATGTAGATTCTTGATTCTACACATGATTCTTGTTTGCCAGTTTTTCATCATGGTATTTGTCCAAAGTGCCACCATAGTGGTTTTCATTGGAGGACAGTTTTTCTCTTGACTATTTTTCTTTATTTTTTCTAATTTCTGATGTCACACAAGACACCTGTTTACCAGGTTTTCATCATGGTGACACTTTTTTTTCTCATTTTGGACCACCTGGTGCTATTGATTTAGATGTTGCTAGTGCTGATATGGTTGTTGTTGCTATCATGATGTGCCAATGATATCCCGCTTGGAGGAGTTGTTTTGCTAGGATGTGAGTGCTTGAATGTAACCCCTAGAAATTCTTGTCTTCTTTTTTGATACTGGAGTTAACCTTACCTTGATGCACACATCATGATAGAGTGCCCTTAGAGTCCTTATGATAAAGAGTTTCTGCCAAACTTGGGATGATGGGCAATGATGGGTGGATATGGAGATTCGATTAGGACCAACATCTTGATATACTTTATAAATCACTCTTGAAGCTTGCTTTTGAATTGATGGACTTCTTTGATGGATGAACTTCCCTTTTTGATTTTTCCCCATAGTTTATTTGACTAATGGAGTTTGATAGGGATGTTTTTCTTGTGTTTTCTTTTGTATCCATTTAAAATTTTCTTATCCATTTTTTTTTGCTAATTATTTTGCTTCAATGACTTGTTCCTTTCTTTGATATATCTTTTTCTTTCATTGTTGGTCCTAATCAGAGGATGGAAATATATGCCGATGACGATTCATGACATGGCTAGTTGTAGTGTTGGTATCAGTTTCATCATAAGGACTCTTCGTGCTCTCTATGTTGATGCTTGCATTAGATAAATTTTCCCCTAGTATTATGGAGGTATCCTTGACGTGTTTATCTCCCTTAGTTGTTGAATAATCAAGACCTCGATGCTTAGAATTTCCCATAATCTGCACTAGTTCTAAGATACCCTATTCATGTATACCTAATCCTGTACCTTGATATTGAATCCTTTGAAAAATTTCATTTGCAATAGGATATGTCTTACCTTGGAAATAAGGTGTTAGTATTTCTCTGCTCTATTGTGGATCTTCAAATGTGATAGCTTCTTCATTGATAAGATCCTTCAAATGTGGGATACCTTCTTGATTGATATCTTCGGCTTGATCTTGTAAAATGTTAGATTTTAATGCTTCTTGAAGAGGTGTTTATAATTTACTACCCACATAAAATTATTCTTCATAATTCATTTTTGATATGTATTCATAAGATTTTTCTGATTCACAACTTATGTATAAGTCCTTTTTTCGATCTCTTTCTGACATGTCTCTAGCTTTTGTTATGTCTTGATCTTATGTACAAATGTTAAGAGTAGGAGACTCTTGTTCCTTGGTAATGATTTCAAGAGTATGAGAATATTTTCTTGGATGAAGATCATCTACATGTTTTTTAGGAGTAGGTATCTCATGGGTAGATGCATGTGTGCTTGACATATGGATTTTTTCTTCTTTTAAAAAAATGGGGATGTCTTGGAAGATATCTACCAAGTCATTATAGTATCTTGATGATAGGGATTCTTGATCCTAACTTTGTGTGGTATTATTTTTGACATGCTTTAGATCACATTCTTGACATGGATAAATTTCAAAGAAGGCATTTCTTGTAATCCTTGGCTTTCCTCAAAATGTGGACATACGGGTAATGACTCTTGGCTTAGATCTTCTACAATGGGTATAAGTGTTAGATCAAGAGTCTCTTGATCCTCAATATATATTTCCATGAGGTTGGATGATGTAAATATATCTTGGAATGAATCATTTCTAGACTTGGGGTGATTGATTTTGATCATGCTTGGGATTAAATTCTTGATGTATGTCCTCTTGCTCACTAGATGATGTAGAGATATTATCAATGTGATCAGTGATAGATAGGTCCTGATTGTTGTTTTCAACTTTTGAGGTTGAGACATTATCATTGTTGTCATTTCTAGATGAACCTTGAATGTTTCCTTCAATAGATATTTCTCCTTAATCAATAAGGTCTTGAATGAGATGTTGGAGTGTTATGAATTTGTCTGTTCTGTGACCCTTGATTTTGTGGAACTCAAATCATTTGTATTGGTAATACCAAGGGAGTTTAAAGGTTGGTTTATCATAAGTTGGACTATCATTGATTTTGATAAGTTCCTATTGTCCTAGTTCATGCATGATTACCTCTAAAGTCTCTCCCAAAGCAGTGAATTTACTTCTTGGTCGGTAATCTTTCCTCTATGGATTTTCTTGATTTTGTGGAACTCCTTGATACTTTGTTTGAGGTACATTTTAATATTGCATTTAAAATACACCTTGGTGTTGTGAAACTCCTTGATACTGTAGATATTGGAAGTGTTGTTAATGTAGATATTGAGGTATTTATGGAATGATGTCTATTTGTTGTGGATATGTAATGTTTCTACTTTGCACATGGCATCGACGGTAAGTCAGATTTTGATTTTGTTTAGGTTCCTCAAGATCTCTCTCAATTTTATTTAGGGTGATTTGATGTTTTAGACTTATTCCTTGATGGGGGTTTTGAAACCCTTGATGTTTTTGCCCTACTTGATGTTGTGACCCTTGATAAGAGTAATTTGGGTAATAGATCGACATATTTTGGGGATTTTTTGAAACTCAATACCCTATCAAAAGGTCACTTGGTTTATATCCTCATGGGCCACTTCCATTATTTGTGTTGTTTGCTGGTGGGCTACTGGTGGTGTTGTTGTTTGCTTCCATTTTCTTCCTATTCTGTGATCTTGTGGTTGTCATAAAAAAATTGGGTCCCTTGTGGGAGAGTGGTGTACTCTCTAGGTGACTCAAATCCTAAAGACCCGATGTTGTCATACAGATTATCTAAGATAGTGGAACTGTTGGAACAAACTAGGATTCTAACAATAGTAGAAGGAATATAAGTTCAGATTGTTCCTTGAAGCACGCTTGAAAAAGTTGTATACCAACCTAGTTTTTATTTTTTGAAGTACCCAAAGGTGTTTCTTGAGAGCTTTTGGACCAAGATTCCTAAGTATGGAATGACGACTGTGGAGTTTACTTTAGGGATCTTGACCTTGTGTGAGACCATGAAGGGGATATTTATTACCGCGTAGGTGGTGGTAATATAGGGCTCTCTGCTACTATGTCAACTTTCCCTTCCTCTTCATCTAGGATAATTGATGTTGTGAGAAACTAGCAGGGTGTTTCATTCTTCTAAAAAATGAAGGTTCTCAAGTTTCTTATGCTGTCAGTTTGTTCACCTTCGATATATGTGAGACTAGGTTGAAGGATCAGTGCTACAAGATCTAGTTACTGAACTGGGGTAGTTGGCCGCCAGATGGTCATAAAGTTTGATGGTGTTATGGGATGGTTGCTATGAAGCTCAACACCCTAGGGTTTGAGTGATGTTTTGGAATGATGCTACTTCTTAGAAATAAAAAATATTGAAGAACTCAAGTCTAAATTCCACTTCCTTGACGAGAGGATATGTTGCGAGAAAGTTTACTTGTACTATCTACGAGTCCTAAGTAACTGTTGATATCATGGACATTTGAGTGGAGGAATGAACTTAATGTTATGTTTGATTTTGATTTCAAATAGGTAGGATGGAAATAATGGATGTGGGACTATCCGATCTTCTGGATTTCTAATTGTTTCATTCCAAACAATGAGCTTGTAAACAACTCTGTCTCAACTTTTTGTCCACGTTTGAAGTATGGAGAGTGATAAAACAACACTTGGACTGATTCGACAAGCATGAAATTATGTGATCTTCATGTTTATAACATAGGTTTTGAAATCACAACACCCAAGCCATAGTTCCCAAAAGTTTACTTTGATTAATGTACCCTGAAATCAAAGCCAAAAAACCTTTAAGGAAATTTCCTTTCAAAGGGGTGAAAACATAAAGCTTCTTTCACAGGTATGCACCAAAACAAAGGATTTGTGGTTAAACCATCTCATTCAGTGTTTTTTTTGAATGTATTCTTTTTCTTTAAACCAATCACAAAATTTGATGTCAATTTTTTTTGAATGTAATGGGCCAAGTTTAACATAAACCAGTAATTACAACCCTAGGGGATATACATCATTCTCTTAGGTTGGCTTGCCTCATGCTCCAAAGAGATGATTTTACATGCAACTTATGGCACAGGCCTGTAGTCAGACATGGCAAGTAACTTTTGATGAAACACTTTCAGAGAATGTTTTGGATAATAGGGTGGTCTCTAAAACAATTTGGTTCTTAGTGGTAACTATGAATGCATAAATTTGACACTCACCCACTAGAAATTTAAGGCTTTTTAATCATTCCCATTCCACTTAAGGAGCTGGATTAGGTGCAGTTTGTTATCAGCACGGCTTGAATATACTTTCTTATGTTTTTGCAACCTTTAATATAGCCCACCAATAAACGTGCTTTGAGACCTTGCAATGAGTTCTCCAACATGGGATGTATCTCAAGGCAAGCCCCCTCTTTAAAGTAAACTTAAAAATAAAGTGCAATGCTCAAAAATGTTCTTTCGCTCACCCACGATTTCCAAAAGGTGTGTGGGGAGAAGATAAAACACTTCAACTTTTCCAATCAATGAATGCACAATGAACAATCCATAGCAAATTGATTAATTTTAAACACCTCGAGTAGTGCTATCCCCATAAATATGTGAATAACACAAACAAATTGTTCTTTCTACTTACACCAATAGGAAGTATTTAGGATATCATTCAAAAATTGTAATGGTGTAATATAAAAGAAATAAATTGTTCATTTTAAGCTCCAAATTTGGGTGTTTCTAAGAAAACAATCCTGGTCTCTAATTGGTTAACAAATGAAAATCATGCATGTGTCAACAAATGGAAATTGTTTTCATTGTTTTTATGCACCAAAATTAAAGTTCTTAAGTTAAGAAAAATGATATTGGTTCATTTTTAGATCCCAAAATTGAAGTGTTTTTTTTGTCTCTGTTCTTTTAAGAGCAGTAAATTTAGATTCCTAAGTTAAGAAAATAGGAAATTGGTTCATTTTTAAACACTAAATCAAAAGTGATTTTGTGTTTGTTCGTTTTAGAGCAACAAATTTAGATTCCTAAATTAATTGAATGTAAATTAAAAAATGGGACTGATCGTCTTCCCTACAAAAAATGTGCTAGTGTTACTTGAATCTTGTATCAAATCTATCAATACCTATTTACATATCCAAAAAAAAAACAAAAGTTACTAGAAAACCCCATTACAATAGTGCAAGATCTGTGCACTTGTCTGTTAGAACAACTACTCAGAAAAAAGATGCAAACACGCAAAAAAATAAAACTACTTAGTTCTAGAAACATAAGCTCAAATCAGACAACAAATGCTAACACTGTAAAAAAAAAAAAGCATGCAGGTTTTATTCAATAGCGCCATTCCCATGACAATAAAGTAGTTTTTGGACAACAACATAGTTTTCTTGATAGTCAAGCGTGCAGGTTTTCTGGGCAAGCACGTGAAAATTTTGTCAAATGCATTTATGGGACCTGTAGCTTCAAAAATTTCTCAAACGAACATTAGATGAGGTGACAAGTGTCCCACTGAGTGTGCTAGAATGTGTGAGGGGGAGAACGTTAAACTAGAAGATAGATCAAAACATGTTGTATCTAAGAATTGAAACCTACACATACGAAATGAAACTAAGCTATCTTAACATGTACACATGAATCTATGATTACAATATTGAATGTACATGAATAACACAACCTTACCATCCAGTAGTGGAGTGTATCCACTTAATGTTGGGTTGTTCTTATCACTGTGAAGCCTCCAAAGTTCGTGTGCAAAAGCTTGATGAGTAACTATTTTGGTTGGTTGATCGAAGACAATGGTGAAGCTCTGTCAATGGTGTTCTTGATAGCACTTCATCAGTCAATGTATGTTGATTCTCTGATCCTTATTTATGAGGAAAGGGGTTTATTATATAGAAGATGTGATTTGAAATGGGCGATCAAGATCATGTTGAAGAATATCCAAATCAATGTTCAGAGTGTGTTGAGAGGATTTAGACATGAGAAAATTATGCAAAGTTGATTACATGATTTGGGTGATTAAGAAATAGATTGGATAGTCAGGGATGTGATTGATCAGCTAATAGATTTAGATTGATCAGTTAGGATTTTGATGGCTTAGTTAGGAATTTGATGGCTTAGGTAGGAATGTGATGGCTTAGTTAGGAATTGTGATTGATCAGTTAACAAATTAGATTATTTAGTTAACAATTTGGATTGATCAGTCAATAAATTAGATTGCTCAGTTAGAAATCATAATTTTGCTCAATCAGAAAGTGGGTGAGGAATATTAATTAATTGATTTAATTAATTAATTCCTTTTTGGAATTGAACGTGCAAATCAAGTTTGACTTTTGCAAACAAAGTTGCATTATTTTGATTTGATTTTTGATAATTAATTTGAATAGTTTGATTTAATTATTCAAATTTTGGAGGGAAAGTGTCATAATTAAATTATTATTTAATAAAATTTAATCTACTTAGGGGAATAAGATGATTTAGTGACATAATTAAATAATTAGCATTATTTAATCAATCAGGATGGAATAAAGTGAGATTAAGACTTTATTAAATAAATGTGATTTATTTAATTGGTCAAAATGATGAAACATGAATTAATCAAATAATGTTGTTTTATTTAATCAATAGAGGAATTAGGGTTTTCAGGACTTTATTAAATAAGTGAAATATATTTAATTTGTCCAAAATGATGAAAAAGTGAATTAATTAAATAATGTTGTATTATTCAATTAAAAGAGGAATTATGATTTTTTGTTGTTTTGATGTGGTGTGGTGTGGGAATGTTGCAGTATGATTTTAAGATGTTTTGGGGTGTTATGAGACATTAGAGGATGATTATGTGTTGTTTTAGGATGGTTTCAAGATGATCTGAGATGTTACAGGATGATTTCGAGATATTATGAGATGTTATGGGATAATTTTGAGTCATCTTGAGATGTTATAGGATGATTTTGAGTCATTCTGAGATGTTATGGGATGATTCTGAGTCACTATGAGATGTTACAAGATAATTCTAAGTCATTTTGAGATGTTACAAGATGATTCCAAGTAATTTTGAGATGTTACTAGATGATTCTGAGTTGTTCTGAGATGTTACGAGATGATTCTAAGTTATTTTGAGATGTTACAAGATAATTTTGAGTTATTCTAAGATGTTACGAGACAATTTTGAGTCATTTTGATATGTTATGGGATAATTCCAAGTCATTTCGAGATGATTTTGAGATGATGTTCAATATTGTTTGATGTTGTTTGAGGCTGTTCGATGTTGTTTGATGTTTTTCGTTGTTGTTCGATGCTATTCGATGTTGTTCAATGTTGTTCAATGTTGTTCAAGGTGTGTGATAGGTGTCAAGTCAATTTTACATGTCTACATGTTTGCAAAACTTCCTCCAGGAATTAGAACATGGGGTGAGCTAGCCGACAAATTCATCAATCATTTTCCCTTCAACATTAAAAATGATATCGCCCTTACAACATTGAGCATAACCAAACATGAAGAAGAGGAATCACTCACCTCGGTTTACCAAATATGGTGAGGTTTGGTTAGCAAATTCCCTTGTCACATTCCTGAAAAATAATTGGTCACCATGTTTGTGGAAAACCTTAATGGAGAACTGATGAGTCGAATTCAAATCCAATGTTACAAAACCTTTGAAGAGATCCTTAAGAAAGGTGTCCTTATTGATAAAGGTCTTATCACAAAAGGACTTGTCAAGGTAAACGAAGAAAAATCGAAATCCAACAACGACAAAAGAAAATACTAGTCTCGAAACAAAAATGTCACAAACGATGGAGTTGTTGATGCCAAAGTGATATACAAAGGTTCAAACATTCAACTTAAAGGTCCCTCCTCATAAAATAGACCAAGTATGTCAAACAAACAGACCCATACTCAAAACCAAATGCTAAATTTTGTCCAAAACAATCAACAACGAAGAGGACCTCCCAATGCCAAAAGAACATACACTGAATTGGGTGAGCCCATCGAATGAATCCTCAAACAAATTTTGTAATCTAATATCACCACACTACCAAACACCAAGAACTATGAACCTTCATTGATCAAACTTGATTGGTGGAAAGAATACAAATACTGTGAATACCACCATGGAAAAGGACATAAAACAACTAGATGCTGGACACTCAAGAACATTATCCAAGATCTCATTAAAAATGAAACCATATCGATAGGAGATTCACAAGGAAAAACCAATGTTGATCATACCATATTCAAGACTCCTTTGCAAGACCATGATAAAGGAAAAGCCTCCAGTTTAGGGAACAACAATAATGCCAATTATTCCATACTCAAACAAGATTACAACACCATTATTCTTAGGGTGATCCCACAATACTGGTTTATAATTTTTGGCCAAACTGGATATTGAACTGATTTTTTCTAACTAAATCTTCACTTTCAGATACCCATAGTGGCTAATCCATGAGGAATTTGAAGATGATGCAAACTAGTGATTTGTGAAATTTTGTCTATAGATTCTAAATATTTTTTTTTTCAAAATTTTTGGTATCAGATTGCACTTCTTTTTCCATCTCCTTCAAAAACTAGTTTTTCAGTAAACACCAATTTTAAAGAGTGATGCTCACCATATAACACATAATTTTTTTTCCATAAAGGGTAAAATTCTTTTTTTTTTGAATTTAGATTTGTAACTATGATATCTAGTGCTTCCAATTGGTTTCATAGTGTTCTATTGAATATTTTTTCCTTAATCAAGCTTCGAAGTCAAACCAATTACAATTCAGACATAGGCAGACCGTATAACACATAACTTTTTTTATTGGATCAAGGACTTCAATATCTGGTGCAATCATATTTTTTTATTTATTTTTTGATAATCTACTATATTTCCACATGTGCAGAATAAAGAGCTTGATTTTTGATGAAAAACCTACATTCACAAGAAATAACAAATAACTATAATAATAAAATTTAATTTATTTAAAATTATAATTTTTGGGAAGCTTGTAATAAGGAATACATACTTACAAAAAATAAATTTTAAATGAATTAATTTGATCCCCCAAAAGGTAAATCAAAAGTGGTTTTTTATCAACATTTTGATAGGTGTAAAGGAGACTCCGTTATAGGTATGGTTTAATCCTAGCGAGGTTCTATCCAAGGGGGTTCGATCAAATCCTTTTCAATTGGAATCCTTAAAATGGAAATTTTTAAGGCTTAAATCATTATATTTTCTAAAAATATGTGATTTCAACAAAAAACAAAATCTCCCAAAAATTATAAATGGCATTGTGGATCACCCCTTAACATAAGACCTTTTGATAATCACATTGCTACCATTACCATAAAAAATCCAAACTCAAACTGTGTTGTTTCCACTCAGAAAACCAACATAACTATTCCAAGTCCTCCATCTAATTCATAGCCAAAAAGTCAATATAATCTCCTAGACCTACTTGGGAAAACTTTTGCATAAATTTCTATCTTGGAGCTCCTTTGCATGTCCCCACAACATAGAGCCATCCTTGACAAAGAATTATAAGAAGAATCAATCCCTACCAACCTAAATTTCAATGCATTTTAGACCATGGTTGGACACCTAGCTATGCCACACCATGTCACCTTCTCCGAGCAAGACATTTTCGCACCAAAATGTGATCATAACGAACCCCTACACCTTGAAGTCTACGTTAATAAATACAAGATCATACGAGTCCTAGTAGATGGTGGAGCAGGTCTAAATATTTTATCACTAAAATTTGTGAAAGTATTGGGATACTATGAGAATTGTATAGACCAAATAAAGAAAATCACTATCAAATCTTATGATGATGATGAGCGTTCGTTCGAAGGCATAATTTCACTTCCCATAAGAGTTGGCCCAACAATACAGGACATAGTGTTTCATGTCTTGGATTTAGATTTGCATTACAACCTTCTCCTTGGCTGCCCATGGATTCATGTTATGAGATCTATTCCATCCACCTACCATCAATGCCTCAAATTCCCACACAATGGCACTAAAATCACTATTCTAGGTGACCCTGATCCTTTTCAGTATTATTCAAACCTAAGGCGAACTGTTGAATGTCAAGTGACCATCAATCAAGAGGCTTCACCTTCCACTTCATCCACCACTCAATCTCACTAAATTAACCCATCTACTCTTGTCAAACCATCCACTCCATTCATTACACCTTCTATGCCCAAGATCTAGATCCAAGATAAAGGATGCAAATAATATAACATGAAGAGTCTCTTTTTCATTGGGAAGCTACCCAAATCACCAAAGTCTTATGGAAAACCACATCCTATGCAACCTAAGGTTACATCCATAACCCCCCTACCACTTTCACTAGATGGGGGAAACTTTCCAAACAATCTCTAAATGATCATATCCTCAAATGGCTATATAGAGAAGATGAGGACACTGAAACTAATAAATTTCCAATTGAAAAATATTCAAGAGGGTTCCAAATAATGAAGTGAAAAGGATATGATGGACACAGTGATCTTGGAATAAATAAATAAGGAATGATAGAAACCTTGCAACCTCCTAAGTAAATCAAACACTAAGGGATAGGGTTTGTACTAGTAGAAGTGACTATCAGAGGTATTGGGTTACCTTCAAGTGTAGTTGCTAATGATTTAGATGAGATCAAGACATACAAGGACTCTTGGGATTATGATACTGATTCCAATGAATACGAATGGGATTCCATATCCTCCACTACCCTTATGAACCTTCATAAAATGTTTGGAATATTTGATGAGCCTCCCCTTGAAAAATAATTCAGTCAAATGCTTACCCTTAATGCCCCACCAATCTTACCAAGTCCTTGTCCAAGAGTCTCTTTGAATAGAGAAGAATGGATCAAACACTTTTGGGAAACCATTGATGCTACCTCTTGGGAACTAATGACTCTACCTCCGTATTTACCCTATCCGCCTACACTATGAACCTTGATAATAATGATGATGGCTTACTCCTTGTCTACCCACAACTCACAGATTGGGATCAACAAGACCCACCAAGTTTGGACACTTTCGAGAATGACGAAGAAATTGTTGAGTTCATGGAATTTCCTAAAGGAATACCAAGTGGGGATCATGAGGCTGGTTTTTCCATAGAACTTGATTATGCAGCATGCTTTGGTGAGGCTATCTTTTCCTCTAGTTGCAACAGTGAAAATGGCGAAAGTAAAAATAAAAATGATAGGTCTTCAAGTAAAAATTGAAAGGAACTTGCTGACCATGAAAAAGTAAAAATAAAGGATGTATCCAAAGGTGAAAACCTCTCTGAGGTGCCCGAGGATGGAGGACTCGATAGTCTCCCTATAGACTGAGAGAGATCACTATTGCTAATAGCAGAAATGAAAGAAGTGAATATTGGAATTGTTGGAGATTGTTGGAGATTGCTGATATGTGGTTGTCATTGATGTTAACACTATTAGCATTAATGTCTTTAAGACTGTATATGTTGAGGATATTGAGAAAATTATAATAAAATAAGTTGCAAGTTATCGATGAAGCAATGAAGTTCAATATGTTGGATAGTTCAGCATATTGATGATCAAAAGTTGTGGATTAAATGGTTTGTTGACAAGCCTATCTTGTTTTTCCACCAAAAAGTTTCAAAGGTTCGCATAAAGATTTGATCGAGTTATGAGTATCTATGTTCTGAAAATTTTTCTGTTGCTTCAATTGGTGTTCCTAGAAGAAGATAATGTGATTATAGTAATCTAAGTTGATGTGAATGCTTCTATGGTGATTCATGATGCTTGTGGATGTTTCTAGATCATGCTCTATCTATGTTGTTGGTTCACATTGATCAATGTGCTCACGATTGAAGATTTTCTCTTGCTTGTTCATATTTTTTTTCATGTTCATGGCCGACAGGGTGATTGTAGCGTGTTGTGGATCTTAGAGGAATAATTTTTGAAGGTGTTTCATGTTCAAGGATGTTATTTTGGGTCTTCACTATGTTGTGGCCGACTTTGGCTGATTCACATTGATAATTATTTATGTTTTGGGCCGACAGTTTGTATTTACTTTATATTTTATTGAAGCCGACATGTAGATGATGTTATTCTTGGTTGCAGATATATATGAGTGATTGTTTATCTCATTTGAGACATGTATGATGTGAAGTGTATGAAGTGCGAGTGCTATGTGCAAATAAAGTTCAAATCATTCGAAGGCAGAAGTGAAGTGTGAAGAAGACTGAGCAGAGTTTATGTGCTTAACCAAAATTGTATTCAGGCATTAGCAAATGCTATTTTCTCAGTTCAAAATCTTTAGATGGATTTAATCTAAATGTAACTATAAGATAGTGTGTCTTTCTTTGGGAAGTAAGCCTTTTTGTATTTGAGCAGTGAGCTCTAGGCAATGTGCCTGAATGCAAGTGCATTCCCCATTTTCTATACTTTTAACAAAGTATAAACTTGTGGATTAACCTCCACCATGGTTTTTCCCCTAACAGGGTTTTCCACACAAAAATCTTGGTGTTATGTGTGTTGATGGTTTATGCTTTCATGTTTAATTATTAGATCTGAGAATAAGTTTAAAATCTATATAATCTCTGAGACAACTGATTCACCCCCCTCTCAGTTATCTACCCTTGTGTTACCAACAATTGGTATTAGAGTAGGTTCCTTGGAATAAGTTTAATAGCTTGAGGTGATCCGATATGGCGACATATAAGAAGGATAGTCCAAGATTTGACGGAACAAATTATTCTCTGTGGAAGACTTGAATGGAGTGTCATCTGAGATGCATTGGTGAATTTTACTGGAACATTAAAAAGAATAGGTATAGCATCCCATAGAATGGTCCTTCTACTTCTACTGAGATTAAATATGTTGAGTACAATATCAGGGCTAAGGAAGCATTGTTGAGTGCTTTGACTGATTCCGAGATGAAAAATGTAATGGATTTGAAGACTGCTTATGAGATCTAGAAAAAGTTGGAAACTTCGTATGAAGGTGATGCTCATGTGAATATTGCTAAGCTACAAAGTCTAAAAGGGAAATATGAAACATTGAAAATGGGTGAAGATGAGAACATTAATTTTTTCATGCAGAGAGTGAATGAACTTGTGTGTAACATCAGATGTATTGGTGGAACATTGGAAGAATCAGAGATTGTTGCCAAAGTGCTCAGATCCTTTCCTTCTACATACAAACAAAAATTTGTTGCTATTGAGGAGATCCAAATTGTGAAAAAACCAGAGACATGTTGATTGATAAGCTTGCTTCTTTTGAGTTAAGTGAGTTTGGTGATGCTCTTCCTAAAACAAAATCTGCATTCAAAGCTACTACCTCTAGGAAAGATAAGTAGAGATATGGTCCAGGAGAAAGTTCTAGAAAGGTGTTCAAGTATGAGGAAGAAATGAGAGAGATTGAAGAAGAAGAGAGAAAGCTAGATGAGCTTGAAGCACTTCTTGTCAAAATAGTAGCCAGAGGATAAGGTAAGTATAAAGGGAAATTTCCTCTTAATTTTTTTTCTTGCAATAACATAGGTCATTTTGCCTCAAGGTGTCTAGAAAGAGTTCCTAAGTTGAGATCTAACAAGCCTAGATTCCAAAGAAAATGTTAATATGTTGTTGATGAAGGTGTGACAGATGATGAATCTGATAAAGGGAATGTAAGTGAAGATGAGTTTGTGTTTATTACTATCAAGGAAAGTAATCCTGTACTTGTTGATTCTACTAGATGCATGAATGTTGAGAAAGATCTAGCATCCATAATTGAAGAAAAAGATGAATGGGTGATTGACAGTGGATGCTCTCATCACATGATAGTTGATAAAATTAAATTTGTGAGCTTGGAAAAGTATGATGGTGGTGTTGTAATATTTGGTGATGATAAAGCTGGTGTAATTCGTGGCAGAGGATCCATTTCTTTTGATGGTAAGCATAATACTGATGATGTCCTATATGTTGAAATTTTGAAGCATAAGCTCTGAAGTGTTGGAAAGATGGTTGACAAGGGATATAATCTTCAATTTAAGGAAGAAAAGTGTAAAATATTGGGGAACTTTGGAAATGTGATTGCATCAAACACAAAAACAAAAGGTAATATTTTTCACTTGAGTACTGCTAGTAAAAGTTGTCTGATTGCTCAAGTTGATGAAAGTTGGTTGTGGCATAGAAGATTATTTCATGCAAACTTTGAAAATATTATCAAGATAAGTTCTACTCAGGCTGTGAGAGATCTTCCTAAGTTGGTAAATCCTACTAATACCATATGCAAGGAATGTCAGTTGGGGAAGCAAACTAGAGTTTCATTTTGGAGCAAACAACATTGTTCAAATGAAGTGTTGGAGCTTGTGTATATTGATTTATGTGGTCCTTCTGGAATCAAAAGTTTGCAAGGAGATAGGTATTTCATGTTACTCATTGATAATTATTCTAGATTGATGTGGGTTGCTTTCTTAAGGGAAAAATTTGAAGCTCTAGAGAAATTCAGGAATTTAAAGGCTAAGGTTGAGATAGATATAGGTATGAAGATTAAGTCTCATAGATCAAATAGAGGTGGTGAATTTACTTTCAGTGAGTTTAATTCCTTCTGTGAAGAGCATGGGATAAAGAGACAATTATTTGCCCTACGAACTCCTCAACAAAATGGAGTTGTGGAAAGGAAGAATAGGACAGTTCTAGATGCTGCTAGGACTGTGATGCTGGAAGGAAATGCCCCACATATCTACTGGAGAGAAGCTATGAAATGATTGTTTATACTCTCAACAGGGTACATGTCAAAGGTGATACTAGTAAGACCCCTTATGAGCTATGGTTTGGTCATAAGACTACTGCTAGATACTTCAAAATATTTGGAAGCAAATGTTATATCAAAAGAGATGAAGATATAGGAAAGTTTGATGCTAGAAGTGATGAAGGAATATTTCTTCGTATTCTACTAAAAGTAAAGCCTACCGGTGTTTCAATAAGAGATTGAGGAAAGTAGTTGAAAGTGATAATGTAAAGGTTGATGAAGACATAGTTCGACCATCCAAAACCTTTGGATATGATTCAGATGATCAAAATGTTCATTCAGATCAGACTCAGAATCAAGTGTAGATCATTCTGGTGAATCAGGAAAGCCAAGAGGAAGGAAGTATTAAAAGTGCAGAAGTGAGATCGCAAGAGCCCGAAGTTCAAGAACATCCTAAGACTCCAAGGTATATAAGACTAAATCACTCAAAAGATCAAATTATAGGTGATAAGAACAAAGGTGTTCTAACTAGGAGAAGAATTATAGAAGAATACTATTTGATATCAAAGACTAAGCCAAATAATGTAAATGAAGCATGCAAAGATGAACATTGGATGGAAGCAATGAAAGAAGAGCTACTGAAAATTGAGAAGAATGATACATGGACTTTTGTTCCTAGACCTAAGGAAAAAAATGTAATTCGAACTAAATGGGTCTTTCAGAATAAACTAAATGAGCAAGGTGAAGTTATCAGATACAAAGCAAGATTGGTATGGAAAGGATATTCTCAGATGGAAGGAATTGAATTTGAAGAAAATTTTGCCCCTGTTGCTAGGATTGAAGCTGTGAGACTATTTCTTGCCTATGTTGCTTACAAAAAAATCAAGGTTTATTAGATGGATGTCAAGTAAACATTTCTAAATGGTGAACTGAATGAATAAGTATATATTGAGAAACCTGATGGATTTCAATTGACTGATTAGGGAGATTGTTGGCAACACAAGAGCAGAAAACTGAGAGGGGGGTGAATCAGTTGTCACATAATTTCAAACTTATTAACTTGTTAACCCTTATTCTTAGATTTAATTAATAACCATGAAAGCATAAATAAACAACACATCAAAAATACACATAACACCAAGATTTTTGTGTGGAAACCCTGTTAGGGGAGAAACCAAGGTGGAGGTTAATCCATAAGTTTATACTCTACTAAAAGTATAAGAAGAATAAATGGAAATACACATGCATTCAGGCACATTGACTAGAGCTCATTGCTCAGATACAAGGGAAGACTCACTGTCTTACAAAAACATCCAGATAAAATCCATCTAAAGAATTTGAACTGAGAGAGTAGCATATGCTAATGCCTGATTATAGTTTCGGTTGAGCACATGAACACTTATTCACTTTTCATCACTCTTCTTCACACTTTGCTCTACCTTCGAATGATCTGATCTTTATTGGCCATAAAAATCAAACACTTTGAATCATGTATTCATCAAATAAGATAAACAATCACTCATATATATATGCAACAAGTAATTACATTGCTTTATGTTGGCTTGAACAAAATAATAGAATGAATCCAAACTATCGGCCCAAAACAATAAATATTATTAATGTGAATCAACCAAGGTCAAACACAACATAGTAGAGACCCAAAATAATGTCCTCAAATACAAAACACCTTCAAATATTTTTCCTCGAAGATCCACCACATGCTATAATCACCTTGTCGGCCATGAACATGAAAAACATGAACACACAAGAGAAAATCATGGATCACAAGAACAACGATCAATGTAGAAATGCAACATAGATAGAGCATGATCTAGAAACATCCAAAAACACCACAAGAACATACACAACAACTCAGATTACCAGAATCACATTATCTTCTTCCAAGAACACCAACATCAGTAACATAATAACTGTCATAACACAAAAACTCATAACTTGCTTAAATCTTCATGCACACCTATGAAACTTACGGTGGATAAACTAGATAGAATTGAAAAAAAACCCTTTAATCTGCAACTTCTCACCTTCAACATACTGAACTTTCCATCATACTGATCTTCACTACTTCACAAACAACTTGCAACTTATTTTATTACAATTTTCTTAATATCCTCGACATATACAGTTTTAAAGACATTATTGCTAATAGTGTTGACATCAATGACAACCACATATTAGTAACATAACCACAACATCCAACAATATCTCCCTTTGGAATTGATGGCAGCACATGATGTGAAAAACACCATCAACACAACTAACTTCAACACTTACTCCCCCTTAGGTTATGATTATTCTCTCATGACTTCTTCTTCAAGATTTTTACATTGCTCTTCTCCTCCTTGATTCTTCAAGATTTTCTCACATTATTCTTCTCCACCTTTGACATAAATGACAAAGATACACAATCTCTGAACCACATATCTGAATCTTCTAACTACTCCCCTTGAGTAGCAACCACCACAACATCAATCTGAATCAAGATATGACTGTGAAATACTCAGACTGTTGCATCTTAGTTCTGATTAGGAGGGGTAATCGCCCCTAAATTCCCTCTAATATACTCAAAAGTATCCTTAGGAAATGGCTTAGTAAAGATGTCTGCAATCTGTTCCTTAGTAGGCACATACTCCAGTCTGACTTCCTTATCACTCACCTTGTCTCTCAAAAAGTGATACTTGATAGATATATACTTGGTCTTTGAATGCAACACCAGATTCTTAGAAATTTTAATTGCACTTGAATTATCACAGAATATAACAATAGGTTCATCATACACAACTCTGATATCTTTCAACATTTGCTTCATCCATCATACTTGAGTACAATTTTTAGCAACAATAATGTATTTTTCCTCTGGAGTAGACAAAGAAATGGCATTCTACTTTTTACTTAACCATGAAACCAACTTCTTTCCCAAGAAAAATGTGCAACCACTGGTACTTTTCTTGTCATTCACATCTCCTTCCCAATCAACATCAATAAAGGAACATAAAGTAAGATCATCATCTCTAGGATACCATAGGCCAAAATCAACTGTTCCCTTCAAGTATCTGAAAATTATTTTTATAGAAGTCACATGAGATTCCTTCGGATCAGCTTGAAATCTTACAAAAACACATACAACATTCATGATATCAGGTCTAGTTTAAGTCAAATAAAGTAATCCACCAATCATTGATCTGTATCTAGTCTGATTTTCCTTTGAAGAATCATCATTTGTTGTCAACTTACATCTGGTAACCATGGGTGTATTGACTGACTTTGAATCTTCCATACCAAACATCTTTAGCAATTCTTTCACATATTTGGACTGGGATATAAAAATCCCTTTATCTAACTGAGTAATTTTCAATCCCAAAAATAATTTCATCTCTCCAATCATTGACATCTCAAACTCATTCTACATCTCATTAGAAAACTTCATGTACAAACCATCATCTCCTCCAAAAATGATATCATCAACAAAGACTTCCACAAACAAATCTTTATCATCATCAATCTTGAAATATAGATTACTATCAACAATACCTTTGTTAAATCCAAGCTTCAATAAATACAATGCTTGAGTTAGTCAATTGAAATCCATCAGCTTACTCAATATACACTTCTTCCAATTCGCCATTTAGAAATGTTGACTTGACATCCATCTAATAAACCTTGTAGTTTTTAAAAGAAACATAAGAAAGAAATAGTTTCACAACTTCAATTCTAGCAACATGGGCAAAAGTCACTTCAAAGTCAATTCCTTCCATCTGAGAATATCCTTTACATACTAGTCTTGCTTTGTTTTTGATAACTTCACCTTGCTCATTTAGTTTGTTTCTAAAGACCCATTTAGTTCCAATTACATTTTAATCCTTAGGTCTATGAACAAGAATCCATGTATTATTCTTCTCAATTTGCTGTAGTTCTTCTTTCATTGCTTTAATCCAATGTTCATCTTTGCATGCTTCATTTACATTGATTAGCTCAGTCTTTGATATCAAACAATATTCTTCTACAATTTTTCTCCTAGTTTGGACACCTTTGTTCTTATCACCTATAATCTGATTTTCTGAATGATTTAATCTCACATACCTTGGAGTCTTAGGCTGTTCTTGAATTTTAGACCCTTGTGATCTCTCTTCTGTACTTTCACTAGTTTCTCCTTCTTGATCTTCTTGATTCAGCGGAATGATCTGAACTTGATTTGAGGTCTAACCTTTGTTTGTACTGTCATTCTGATCATCATAGTCATATCCACTGGTTCTGGTTGGTCTAGCAATGTCTTCATCAACCTTAACATTTGCACTTTCAACCATTTTCTTCAATCTCTCATTGTAGCACCGGTAGGCCTTGCTCATAGTAGAATAACCAAGAAAGATTCCTTCATCACTCCTAGCATCAAAAATCCTATATCTTCATCTCTTCTGATATAGCACTTACTCCCAAATATTTTGAAATATCTAACAGTAGGCTTATGACCAAACCATAGCTGAAAAGGGGTCTTACCAGTATCACCTTTGATTTGTACCCGATTGACGATATAAACAACAATACTCACAACTTCTTTCCAATAGATATGAGGAAAATTTCCTTCCAGCATCATAAATCTAATAGCATCTTGAAATGTCATGTTCTTCCTTTCCACAACTCCATTTTGCTGAGGGGTCGGTGGTGCAGATAATTGTCTCTTTATCCAATGTTATTCATAGAAAGAATTAAACTCACCGAAAGTGAATTCACCACCTCTATATGATCTTAGACACTTTATATTTAAACATTTCTCTGTCTCAACCATAGCCTTAAAGATCTTGAAATTCTCTAGAGCTTCAGATTTCTCCCTCAAGAAAGTGGCCCACATCATCCTAGAATAATCGTCAATAAGCAACATGAAATATCTGTAACCTTGCAAACTTCTGATTCTAGCAGGACCACAAAATTCACTTTGCACAAGCTCCAAAAATTCATTTGAACAATGTTGTTTGCTCTGAAATGAAATTCTAGTTTTCTTTCCTAATTGACATTCCTTGCATATGGCATTAGTAGGCTTTACCATCTTAGGAAAATCTTTGATTGCTTGAGTTGATCTTATCTTCATAATACTATCAAAGTTTACATGACACATTCTCTTGTGCCACAATCAAATTTCATCAACTTGAGTAGTCAGACAACTTTTACTAGTAGCATTCAGGTGAAAAATGTTACCTTTTGTTTTTGTTCCTGAAGCAATCAAATTTCTAGAACTTCCCAATATTCTACACTTTCCATCCTTGAATTGAATATTGTATCCCTTATCAACCATTTTTCCAACACTCAAAAGATTATGCTTCAAACCTTCAACATAAAGAACATCATCAGTATTATGCTTAGCATCAAAAAAAATAAACCCTCTTCCACAGATTATACCACCTATCACCAAATATTACAACACCACCATCATACTTTTCTAGGTTCACAAATTTTCTTTTATCACCTATCATGTGATGTGAACATCCACTATCAATTACCCATTCATCCTTTTCTTCAACTCGAGAAGCTAGGGCTTTCTCCACATTTGTACAACTAGAAGATTCAGTGGGCACGTCTTTATTTTACTTGATAGAAATAAACATAAACTCATCTTCACTTACATTCCCTTTATTAGATTCATCATTTGTCACACCTTCATTAGTAGCATAATAACACTTCTTTTGAAATCTAGGCTTGTTATATCTTGGCTTAGGGCTCTTTTCGGACACCTTGATGCAAAATGACCTATCTTATTATAGGAAAAACATTTAATAGGAAAATTTCCTTTATACTTACCTTATCCTCTGGCTTCTCTTTTGACAATAAGTGCTTCAAGCTCATTTAGTTCTCTTTCTTCTTCTTCAATCTGTCTCATTTCTTCCTCATATTAATACCTTTATAGAAGAAATTTCATTCGGATCATATCTTTGCTTATCTCTTCCAGAGGTAGTAGCTTTGAATGTGGATTCTATCTTAGGAAGGGCATCACCGAACTCACTCAACTCAAAAGCAGTAAGTTTACCAATAAACATATCTCTGGTTATATTTGTCATAGTTCAAAGCTCCTCAATAGCTGCAACTTTGATTTTGTATGCATCAGGCAAGGATCTAAGCACTTTAGCAACAATCTCTGATTCATCCAACTGTCCACTAGAACATCCGATGCCACACACAAGTTCATTCACTCTTTGCATGAGAGTAGTAATAGTCTCATCATTGCCCATTTTCAAAAGTTCATATTTCCCTTTCTAATTCTGTAGCTTAGCCATCTTCACATTAGAATCACCTTCATATAAAGTTTCCAACTTTTCCAGATCTCATAAGTAGTCTTCAGATCCATAACATTCAACATCTCAAAATTAGTCAAAGCACTCAACAATGCTTCCTTAGCCCTGATATTGTATTCAACATCCCTAATATCAATAGTAGTAGTAGGACCATTTTGAGGAATAACATACCTATTACTTGTAATGCTGCAGTAAGATTCACCAATGCATATCAGATGACACTCCATTTGAGTCTTCCATAGAGAATAGTTTGTTCCATCAAATCTCAGACTATCCTTCTTATAGGTTGCCATCCCAGATCACCTCAAGCTATTAAACTTCTTCCAATGAACCCGCTCTGATACCAATTGTTGGAAACACAAGGGCAGACAACTGAGAGGGGGGGTGACTCAATTGTCACATAATTTCAAACTTATTAACTTGTTAACCCTTATTCTCATATCTGATTAATAACCATGAAAGCATAAATCAACAACACATCAGAAATACACATAACACCAAGAATTTTGTGTGGAAACCCTGTTAGGGGAAAAACCACGGTGGAGGTTAATCCACAAGTTTATACTCTATTAAAAGTGTAAGAAGAATAAATGGGAATGCACATGCATTTAGGCACACTTCCTAGAGCTCACTTCTCAGATAAAAGGGAAGACTAGCTGTCTTATAGAAAAATTTAGATTAAATCCATTTGAAGAATTTTAACTAAGAGAGTAGCATCTACTAATGCCTAATTATTGTTCCGGTTGAGCACATGAACACTTCACTTTTCTTCACTCTTCTTCACACTTTGCTCTACCTTCAAATGATCTGATCTTTATTTGCACATAGCACTCACACATTCATCAAATGAGATAAACAATCACTCATATATATATGCAACAAGTAATTACATTGCTTGATGTCGGCTTGAACAAAATAATAGAATGAATGCAAACTGTTGGCCCAAAACAATAAAGATTATTAGTGTGAATCAACCAAGGTTGGCCACAACATAGTAGAGACCCAAAACAATGGCCTCAAACAAAAAGCACCTTCAAATATTTTTCCTCGAAGATCCACAACATGCTATAATCACCTTGTCGGCCATGAACATGAAAAATATGAACATGCAAGAGAAAATCATTGATCAGGAGAACAACGATCAATGCAGATGTACAACATCTTGTGCAGTTTTGTACACGTGCCCCACTGAAAGTGGGGACCCTCTCTTGGCCTACCCTTTTGGCCCATTTTTGTGGCTTGCCCTCTCTTTTGTGATTATCTTTGAAAATCTTGGTGTTTTGGTCTTTGGTGCTTGCCTTGGTTATGGGTGCCTTTGTGTTGAGTTCCTAGTGGTTTTGGAGTTTTGTAGATATCCTCTCTGGGGTGGTCTTCTTTTGCCTTCTATTTTATCCCTTGGTGTTTTTTTTTGGGTCCTAAGGGTTGTTTTCCTCCCTTAGGTTTTCTTTTGTTTGCCTTGTTCCTTTTCTTCTGCCGGAGGCAGAATCGGGATGGAACTGAATTATGAACTTTCACAAAGTTCACTTTTTCGTTCCCGTTCCTATTTCGGCTCCGCTCCTCACCTTTTATTTCATTTGCTGGAAGTGGATCTGGGATGTAACTAAATTATGAACTTTCACAAAGTTCACGGTTTGGTTCTCGTTCCCGTTCCGGCTCCGCTTCCCACTCTCTCGCTTTCTTCGTTGCTTCACCCGTTTTTGGCGTAAGGGTTGGTTTCCTCCCTTAGGTTTTCCTTTCCTTTCTTTCATTGGAACCAAGACCTGGATGGAACTTAACTCTGAAATTTCACTAAGTTCACAGTTCAGTTCCCATTCCTATTCATGTTCCACTTCTGCCGGGGTTGGTTTCTTTTCTGCCTATTTCCCTTCCTTTCCCGTCTTGGTTCCGTCTCTGCCTCCACCAAGGTTGGTTCCATTTCCACCTCCACCTATTTCCCTTCCTTTCCCATCCCACTCAGCCTCCGCCTATTTTCCACTCCGTTCCTATTACTATTTTGTCTCCGCCTCCAGCTGTTTTCCCTCCGTTCTTGTTTTGGTTTTGCCTCCACTTGTTTTGTGTCTCCGTTCCATTTTTCTCTTGGCTCTACCTCCACCTGCTTTTCATTCCACTTCTGCCTGAGTTTGTGCATGATTTTCTTTCCTTAGGAACTCTAATGAACCAGCTTGGATTTTGATGATGTATTGAGCATTAATGGTGGTTTGTTTGAATGCAGGTTGGATCGAGCTGGTGGTTGTTGTTGGGGTCAAAGGAAGAATGGGTGTACTTTGAAGATTTGGTGAGATTTGTGGGTACAGTCAAGTGCTTTGTGGCTACTGTCTATTAGAGTAATAAGTTATTCCACTTAATTAATTTAATCATATTGGTTAATTAATTAAGTCACTTATTCCTTTAGATTGCTTAAGCTAAAATTAGGCACATTAATTATTATTTATTAATTATTAAGTGTGCACACTAGGGTTTCCTAATTTTAGGTTTTCTTGATCTCCTCATAAGGATTGATCACATTGTAATTATTAGATCATTCAATAATATTATTTCTGGTTTATGCTTGCACATACTTTTGCTTTGAGGGTTTACAGAACATCCATTATTGTTTGTTCTGAATATCTGTTGCATATGATAGGTGATTACTTGCAGGTGATTCTTGGAGACTGTGAGGTTGAGATTTATCAAATTCTATATGGTATTAGAGCTCCAGACCTGTGGCTTCCTATTCGTGATTTGAAGATATTCTCTCACAACATCTTTTTCTCTACAAGGGTTTCAAGCTAGACTGATCTTTTGTGCATCTGGAGGTAGGCATTTTTTCTGTACATCTTTGGGAAAAAGGGACGTCACCATCACATTCAGGATGCCCAAAAATCCTAGAAACGCCTTTCATTTCATCAATTTTGGACCTATTGAAAAAAAAGGCAAAATGTTTTTGCTAGAGAGGCCTTACGGCCTCCCCAACACGCAGTCTGAGGCGAAAAAAATATTAAAAAAAATCACATTGGACATTTTTTCTGCGTGGCCAGTTGAAAAACATATGCTGCCCACCTGCCACCAAGCAGCCACCGCCACACCTCCGGATCACCGCCGCCCACCACCGCCGGTCCGGTCATTGGCCCCTGCAGGCTCCCTGCCGCGCCGCCATGGTCACATCTGTGACCAAGTGCTCTGCGCCTAGCCCTGGCAGCCGGCCTAGCCCCCGCCAGGGTCACCTCACTAACCAGGAGCCAACGCCCTCAACATCGATGATTTTTTTTTGCAGTGGACGGTCACATGTGCGACCAACGACCAATGCCTGGGTGCTGAACTTTTGCACATGTTTAGCAGTGAAAGTGCCTTTTATAGGCCTTTTTTTTGTTTTCTGATAAATTTTGCAAACGGAGGCCATTTTGCAAAAACAAGATATCATCGGAAAGCTGGTTCCAGTGCCATTCCAGTGCCGTTCTAGTGGTGCTGGTTATTTTTTTTTATTTTCCAGTTTTGAAGCGTTTTTCGCCTGTCAAAGCCAGAAGTGTCTGTTTTCACTCTGGGAGGCATATCTTTTGCATCCGGACTCAGTTTTGTGAAAAAAAAAATAGGCATCGGAAAGCTAGTTCAGTGCTCTACACAGATCTCAGACCTATTTTTACAAATTTTTTTACTAGGTATCTAATTTTACTGTTTGATCTCAACCTTTAATTTTTCAATTATTTTCTTGGGAAGCGTGCTATTAGGATTTTTTTTGAGATCAACGAGCATCATCTTTGTTATTTGAGAATATATATTTCTGTTTTCTATCATGGATACACATAAAATTGCACCCCTTACTCCATTCAACTATTTTGGTTGGAAAAAACAAATGGAGATTCACTTGAAACACAAAGAGTTGTACAGGGTAACCATGGGCACAAAAATTGAACCTATAGGTGCTACTGAAAAGAGAAAGTGGTTTAATAGGTGTGATGAAGCTTATGGTACATTATGTCTATCTCTTTCTTCTGACCTTCTTTTTCACATTGAGTCTTGCACTACACCCCATGAGGTTTGGACTACTTTGTTGTCCTTGTTTGGGAAGCAAGATACTATGAGAGGGATTCAGTTAGAGAATGAGCTTATTTTCTTTAATTCTAGGGATTTTGACAACATCCAGGAGTTTTTCAACAAACTCAAGTCTCTTAGATTGCAGTTGTCATAGTGTGCTGTTCAGAAGGAAGACTCTCAGTTGATATTGTCCATTCTTTCTAAGCTTGGACCAAATTATTCAGTTTTTGTTTCTACCTTTTATGCTACTAGGGATGCACTTGGTACTAGATTTACTATGCCTTATTTTGATGATTTTGCATCTTCTCTCACTCGAGATCAGGCCTAGTTGGCCAATATGGGCAAGTTGAAGCCCTCTTCATCACATGCACTCATTGCATCACAGGAGCCCAGAGATCAAAAGGCTTCTACAGGAAAAGGAAAGGAACAAAAACAAAAGGATTTCAAATCTCATGAGCAGTAGGAGTCCTTAGATTCATCATCCTCTTCTAAGGGGAAATCATTTAGGAAGGAGAAGGGCCCATGTGCATATTGCAATAGAGAAGGACATGCAAAACATAATTGCTACAAGAAGGACATTGATGAGCTGAAGAATCTTCTTCAGAAACATCAGATTGATTTGCCTTCTAGGATGTTTGTATCATCTCCTTCCCCTCCTTCTTCTTCTTCTTCTTCAGTGCAGCATGACAAGGGCACAACCAGTTTAAATACTTCACTAGATATGAAGGGGCATGCTCTTTGTGCTTCTTTGAGTCTTGGATCAGGGACATGGCTTGTAGATTTAGGAGCATCTCATCATATGGCTTCTACACAAACTATGTTCACTTGCTTTGAGTCTCACACTATGTCTCCTATTTTGATGGGAAACAATACATACATGAGTGTTATAGGGAAGGGGTCTATTAGTTTTGGGGACAACACTTTTCAGGATGTCTTGTGTGTTCCTCATTTGACGAACAACCTTCTTTCTATATATCAGATCACACATGGAGGCAATGGGAGGTCTTTGGAGTTCACACCTGATTCAATTATCATCAGAGACTTAGAGAGTAGAGTAGTTATTGCTACTGGGGTGGTGGATCACTCATCTCGGTTGTATTCCTTTGCAGATTTTGCTACTGATGGTGCTTATGTTCCTACAACTGTTCATCACACTTCTAGTGTGAATCATCATTCAGAGGAGAAATTTGGCTTCTTGAACATTGGATTTCTCACTTTAGATCCTACTCTTGAGCCATCCATTCCTTCTCCTCCACCTACTATTGTAGTTGTTGATACTTCTATGACTACAGATGTGGGTTCTTCCATTTTACTGTAGCAGGATCCAGTTGATCATCCATCTTTGGAGTTTCCTATTCAGTCTTCACCCACTTTGACTTCTTCATTTGTTGAGGTCACACTTGCTTCTATGGAGACATCATGGGCTACACCTACTTCACCTTCAGAAATTGCTTTTATTCGACCTCTGCCCTCTCACTTCTTTCGGGAGATGCAATTTCTTCAGTTCTTTTGGGGCTACTTCTTTCTGGGGGGATTTGTGGTCTCTTTCTTCCTCTCTTCTGGGGAGGTTCTTTCATGTATCTTTGTGATGGATGGTGTCCTTGGGGGGTCTTATGGAGTCCTCCATCTTTCATCACTTATTTTCTCTTTGCATTCTATTTTGGGGAGGAGCTTTGTTCCCACTGGATTTTCTCCTTTACCCCGGTTAGTTTAGTTTGCATTGCATTTGTACTTGGGTACCTGATCCAGCCTTTATTTCTGGGACCCATCTTTGCTTTCATGCATCTTTTTTCTAGTGTTTTAGCTACTCCCTAAGTTAATCTTTAGGGGGGGTGTTAGAGTAATAAGTTATTCCACTTAATTAATTTAATCATATTGGTTAATTAATTCACTTATTCCTTTAGGTTTCCTTAAGCTAAACTTAGGCACATTAATAATTATTTATTAATTATTAAGTGTGCACACTAGAGTTTCATTTAGGGTTTCCTAATATTAGAATTTCTTGATCTCCTCATAAGGATTGATCACATTGTAATTATTAGATCATTCAATAATATTATTTCTGGTTTATGCTTGCACATAATTTTTCTCTGAGGGTTTACAGAACAGCCATTATTGTTTGTTCTGAATATCTGTTGCATGTGATAGGTGATTCTTGGGGACTGTGAGGTTGAGCTTTATCAACTTCTACACTGTCAGACGAAACCCATCCCCACACGCAAGGTCGATTTGGTTGGTGGCCATTAATGGCAGGAAAATGTGACATGGTGGACTCAACCTAGTATGGATCGATCTGAGTCATTTGTTTGCCCAGCTTGGATCTAATCGATGGCTTGTGTTCGAGCTGATGTTCATGCGGGTGGAGTATTGATGGTGGTCATGGTTTGAGGATCTATTCCCCTAACTTTGTGTGATCCCATATTGATTTGAAGGGGCTCTTACTGCATTCATTGCTGGACGATGAGTCATTGCAAGTTGTCGGGGTCGATTTGGTTGGTGGTAGAGCTTCTTTGTAACCCTAGCTCTAGTTCACACAGGCATGTTTCTATAAGTATGGCCTTTGGCCTCATTTGTTTGGTTTGGATTGGTTGACTAATCCAAAAGACTTGTAATCATTAGATTTAGTAGTAGAGTAGCATGTTAGAAGATTAGAAGTTAGTTTTACATTTCAAGTAAGTACTATAATAGATTGGAATTGTTTCTAATATGATGATTTAATACAAAGTGCAAAAATTGTGCTATGTCTGGTGCCTTCTTTGCATTGAATAATATTGCATGGTTCTTGTTCTATCTTCTAAATCGCTTGGAAATGTTTGAATATATCTTAGGTTTAATTAGTAATGCTGGTGATTTAATGCTTGGAGTGTTGTAGCAATGCCTGGTTCATACTTTGGGTAGCTTCTTGATTGTGGGAATGTTGTGCAAGGTCAACCTGTAACTCATATTTATGTGCTTAGTTCAACTATAGATATCCATCCAGTTTTATTGAATGAATACCCATAGTCTGAAAATATTTAACACCTTAGAAGATTGCACTATTTTCTGCAAGATTGCCGGTATAGCCTAGGTCGACCAAAAATTAGTTTAAGGGATTGGTCCATTCCAAGTATTTCATCATTTGCATGCTTAATCTTAGAAGTAGTGTTAACATTAGGACTTCTGAAACCCTCATATTTTGTTGTTTCTTTTATTATTTGGTTAGAACTAGAAAATTGAGCATCACCATATCTTAAAATCTAATGAGTTTAGAGCCTCTAGCATTTGTTCGTAAGACCCCTTGTGATTACCAAAATTTTCACATTTATCACTAAGTTTGTTCTACTACATTGTCATGACCTAACACCCATGAGACCTTGGGGTTATCTCTTTGTTCATAGAGATCAACCTTTCAAGAGAGATAGGATAACTTTTATTCTATCTGATGTTGTTGTCGTGCAGAAATACCAAACAACAGGATTGGTGCTAGGAGGGCAGAACAAGGACATTGCTTCATTCACTTCATGCCCTTCTCCTGCCAACACCAAACAAGAGGATTGGCACTTGAAGGAGGGTAGAACAAGGACATTTCTTCATTCACTTCACGCCCTTCTCCTCCCAGCACCAAACAATAGGATTGGTGCTAGAAGGAGGGCCTGAACAAGCAAGTTGGAGCATTTTCTAAATGCCATTTCTCCTGAGAGGCTCAGAAGGAGAACCGGATCTATACCAGGAGAAGCAGAAGAGTTTCAAGAATTGCTACCTCCAACCAGGTCAAGAAGGACCAGAAGAAGGGAGGAGTCATCATCCAATACATCATTTCCACCATCCTCACTTCCATCCACTTCATCTTCATTTGATTCTGAGACTGGTTCCATTCCACAACCCCAACCAGTCACCCATCGACCATTACCACCTCCACCAATGGATTTCTTGGTGAATAACCCATCACCTCTGATATTCAACAACTACAATGTTATGCCCAAGAACCCTGAGAAGTTTTGCTCTAAGTTTCACACAAATGACCCAAATAGGAAGGCAGAGGAGCATATTAGGATCTTTCAGACTTGTTTGAGAGATAGAGGGATTAATCATGAGGATGTTGCATGTATAATTTTTACCTATTCTCTAGGAGAGAAGGCCTTTTATTAGTATAATCATTTACCTGTTGCATCCATCCATAACTGGACTGAGCTTGAGGCTGCATTTCTGCTGAAATTTAAGATTCTCATTAGTGCTAATGATCTTTATCTGTAGTTTACTAGAGTGAAGAGAGAAGTTAATGAACCTATAGGATAATTCAACAATAGGTTCCACTGAGCATACACTAGAATTCAAGAACCTTATGCTAGAAATGAGGACACTGCCCTAGAGGTTTACTACAAATCCCTTGACAGCCTTACATCCACCTTCCTTAAGTGGAGAACTAATCCCCCGACTACCTTGCTCACTACATATACTGAGGTTATTAAGGTTAGTACAGACCTAAGAGAACACTTTTCAGGACCCCTGTCATCTCTGGGACCTGCTTCTCACCCAAGCCAAGTCCAATCTCTCAACCACACTCTGACCAATCACATGCCTATCATGAATCCCATCCCACAATTGCCTCTGGTCCCTCACCCAGGTCATCCAATAAACTAGGTCCAACCAATACCCGGTTATCCCCAATAAAATTGTAACCATCCCCTCCATTCATAGTCACAAGCTAGTTTCCCTACATATTTGTAGAACTTAGAAGTTTTGAATTAGTCTACTAGTTCTAGAGGAGTGTTAGGATACTTCCCAAACACTGTGAATCCATTCCCTTACAATAATCCTGATAAGGAAAGGTTAGATGAGCTAACTAAGCAAGTGAAGAAGATGAACATGGAGGTAACCTACTTGAGGAACCAAAATAGCCAACTCCAAGCTAATCAGAAGATCATGCAATCAAGTTATAATAGAGGGCAACACTATGACATAAATCATAACTTTGAAAGAGGACAAGGTTCTGGTCAGAACTTTGATAGAAGTCAACAAGGTGGACAAGGATTTGAAAGAAGACAACCACCTAGGCAGAATAGGCTGTGGAACACTGGGCCTAACAATGGAGGAGTTCTCACTCCACTAGATCAACCTTCCAATCCAGAGAAACCTCCAGGTAGGATGTACTTAGCAAAAGCCGCTTTGTCTGGATGGTGTAGGCTTCATAGGACAAGTCAACACTCTGAGCTTGATTTCCCTGTATTTCAAACTACTACTTCCATGTTTCAACATGAAGTTGAAAACAACTCCACTAGACAAGAATTGGTACCCTCAAATCCCTATGATTCCCCAGTTTTTGTATTGAATCATGCCCCTTTCCTGAGGAATGCGGAGAATGAACCAGAGGAGGAATCAAGTAGCTAGAATCAAGAGGCTAAACAAGTGCTCAATGAAGATGAAATATATCAACTATTTGATGAAGAAACTGAGAATGACAATGGCCCATTGGATGAAGGAGAGGCTGATGTTGAAGAAGTGCAAATGTTTCAGCAACCTGTCAGAAAGTATGATCTGAGGAGCAAGGCCCACTGGAGTCCACAAGTTGGAGGACCATTTACTACATCTACCCCTCCACATAATTTTACCACTCCACCAAATCCACATGCCAATAACAATCCATCTTATCCGTAGGTACCAACACAATACCTCACAAAAGAAGGACAAACAAATGTTTCTAAAGGAAGCAATGTTGATGCAACAAAGGATAGGAAGACTGGTCATTCCAGGGAGACCCACACTGACATGAATGTGGAACAGCTAGGAGAATATGTCATTGAGGAACTCAGAAAAGTGAAGGTGAGTCTTTTTGATTTTGAGTTATTAAGAGTTCTTGAAATCAGAAATGTCGTCCTAAGGTCCTTTAATTCAAGTATAGCAACACAAGGAGTAGCAACCGATGAGGCAATTGGAAGGCCTCCTAGTTCACAAGCACCCAAAGGTCCTAGTCAATCACAACCTAGGGATAGGGGTAAAGAAAAAGATAAGGGTCAAGTGGTGCAAGCTGACTCACAGTTGAATTTATTCCAAGGCAAAATGGAAACCCCTCCTTTTCTGATTTCTATTTGTATATTTAGTAAAAATCTACACAATTTCCTGCTGGATTCAGGATCATCCATGAATTTTATGCCATTTTATGTTTGTAGGGCTCCTAGTATTACCCCTGCAGCCTCTCATAAGGTCACCCAATTGGACAAAAAAGAGGTGAATATAGTAGGGGAACTGAACATGATTCCCATGCAAGTTGCCTTAGATCCTAGAGTGTAACAAGTACTTAATATTCAAGTAGCTGGCATTCCTGACACTTATGGTCTGATCTTGGGTAGATATTTCACCAAGGCACTAAATGGATACACATCCATAGATCATTCCCACATGTGGCTCCCCTAGAAAGGAGTCCCAAATCAGATCAGAATTGAGGGAGAACCTAGGATGAAGTATGTCATTACTAAATATCATAATACTTCAAATGAGATAATGGTTTTAGAAGTCAGTATGGGGAACTATGTCCTAGCTTCCCCTGCTTTGTACACAAAGGAAATCTTGGTGCTGCAAAGCTCTTCTGGTGAATCCATATCAGAAGCCAACAACTTCAATGTGCAATTTGAACAAATAGAGGAACTTGATGATCAGGTAGATATGCAACTCAGTTTGTTGGATAACCTCAAAGAGTTTATCCAAAAATGTGTAGAGGATTAGATTCAACTGGGTAGAAATATGAACTTCAAAGAATTGCTTCTTCCTAATTGGTGTAGAGTTCACAATGCTCCTCATTCTAAACTAGAATGTTGCTTGTGTCAAACTGTAGTGGAACAAATATAGAGGCACATTAACACAACCCTAACTGTTGAGTTAAACATAAAGAGCATTCAAAATGATCTAAAGGAAAAGAACCCAAGGCCCCCTGAAGAACCTCTTGGTGGAAACAAGGACAAAGGTATCTCAAAAAAAGCAGGAGCTAATGACTGCTGGACATTAAGGTTTGATGGATCTGGATCCAAGCAAGGTGTTGGAGCAAGAGTAGAGCTGATCAGTCCTAAAGGTAAAACCTACTTTGCTGCTCACAGACTCCAATTCCAATGCACTAACAATGTAGTTGAGTATGAAGCTCTAGTTCATGGGCTATTAATGGCATTAAGAAAGAAGGTTAAAATTTTGTAAGTGTTTGGAGATTCTGAGGTATTGGTCAGGAAAGTGAGAAAACAATACTCATGTCATGACAAAAGGATGGCCAATTATAGACTAAAAATATGGGATCTTATTGAAGGATTTGATGCCTTTAACATTTAGTTGATACCTCAAAGTAAGAATAAGATTGTTGATTCTCTGGCACAAGCAACAAGTGCATTGCAGCCCTTATCACTTTTAGGCTTAAATAATTTCATTGTGGAACTTGTTCCAGTACCCTCAGTGCCTGATAATGTCACCAATTTTTAGGTATTTGAAGATGATAAGCATATTATTTATTTTTATCACTAGCTGTGAGGTGTTTGCTTCTTAAGTGATTGATGAGGTTGAGCCTCTAGAGGCTGAAATAGACCTAGAAGGGGTCATCAATCTGAAGACTGATACCATCCCGAGAGGCATGGTGCAATTGGAAAGGATCTTTGATCTAGATAGGATAAGAGATTAGGAGCATAAAATGATGAAGGGAGCAGTCTTATACAAGAGAAATCATGAAGGTGTCTACGTGAGATGCCTAAGCAAGGAAGAGGCAGGGAGAGTAATGACTGAATTTCATGAAAAATATGGTACAAACCATGGTTTGACATTTTCCACTGCAAATCAGATTCTGAGGGCAGGCTATTACTGGCCTACCTTGTTCAAGGACACACATCACCACATGAGAACTTTCCATGTGTGTCAAACTACAGGAAGCAGGGAGAGGCGTGCAACTCTTCCACTTCAGCCTATCATAGAGGTAAAACCATTTGCACAGTGGGGAATGTACTTCATAGTTCCAATCAACCCATGTTCATCTATAGGCCACAGGTATATTCTTATTGTAACTGATTATTTTACTAGGTGGACTAAAGCTCTTGCATGCAAACAAGGAACTTCTGAAGTGGTAATCAATTTCATGGAATTAGGTATCATTAATTGCTTTGGTTGTCCATTGGCTGTAGTTTGTGATAGTGGTCCCGCATTTGCATCATTAAAGTTTTCTAACTAGGCTTATGATCATGGAATTGCCATAAAATTTGCATCCAATTACTATCCATAGGGTAATGGTTTGGCTGAGTCTTCCAATAAAAACCTATTGACAATTATCCATAAACTTCTAGAAAAGAACAACAAGGATTAGCACACCTAGCTCAAATTTTCTCTTTGGGCAGACCGTACTAGACAGAAAAAATTCTTAGGAACCTCTCCTTATCACTTAGTGTATGGCTTGGAACCTGTCTTTCCCATCTAGCCACAGATCCCCACCCTGCAATTCATCAATGAATATTATGATGGAGAGGATAAGCGTGAAGCTCGCTTAACTGAATTGTTACACCTTGAAGAGAGAAGAGATGAAGCCCTAGAAAACTTTGCCAAACATCAGGGTATAGTGGAAAGATGGTTTGATAGGAGAGCCAAGGTGAAGGCCTTTAGAATCTCTGACTTGGTTCTCTACTGGGATAAAGCCCATGATAGAAAGGGGGAGCATGGAAAATTTGACAGACTTTGGCTCGACCCTTATTAGATAGCAGAGATTCTGGGAGACAATGCTTTTCATTTGAAAACCCTCACTAGAGGAGATATCCCATTGCATTTCAATGGGCAATATTTGAAGCACTATTTCCAATCTTTAGTTGTTCTTAGCTCTATCCTTGTACATAAGTAGATTAGATTTTCTTTCTGCTGTTTTGTTTTAGCCTCGGTTAGAGTAGGGTTTATTTCATGTAATGTTGCATGGGATGGAAATTAGTGTCAATTGACTAAGTTATATTTTGGAATGTATTTGGGTCTTATATCTTCACATAAATCTTAAGAATTCCAAGGTTGCATATGGTCTTTAGGAGGGCTGACTGGGTGAAAAATCTTAAATTATGCTCTAGTGTTGTTGTGGTTCTCATCCTTGAGTGTGGGCTTTGTTGCCTGTAAGGTGAAAAGTAAAGCTCTAAAAGAAAATCTCAAAAGAAAATATCAAAGAAAAGAAAAGAAAATACTGAAAATCAAAAGAAATGTTCACCTTTTCTGGGGTATCCTAGTATCTCTACCGGGGCTATGGACGCCTGGATGGCAGTAGAGCTATGCTAGGGAGGGTCACAGTGATAACCTCACCAGGGCTATGGACACCTGACTAACAGTGAGGCTCTATCTAGGTTGCTTTTGGAGTTAGAATCCTTATGTAGCCCTGTCATATTGAGTTTGGTCCTTGTTGCAACTTAGGAAAGGGAAATGAATGCATACTCACACACTTTGACCCTAGTATAGGAAATTTTTTCTTGTTAGTGATTTCTTAAACCTTATCTATTGGTAACCTAATGCTTAGATTGAAATTAGAGATTCTGAGTTCTTGATTCTAGTTTGTCATCGAAATGCTCTGGACTGTTTCCCTAGTAGAGTTGCCATTTGTTGTTCAATTTTTCACACACGCCCCTATGAAAGTGGGGACCCTCTCTTGGCCTACTCTTTTGGCCCATTTCTATGGCTTGGTCCCTCTTTTGTGCCTATCTTTGAAAATTTTGGGGTTTTGGTCTTTGGTGCTTGCCTTGGTTATGGGTGCCTTTATGTTGAGTTCCTGGTGGTTTTGGAGTCTCGTGGATGTCCTCTCTGGGGTGGTCTTGTTTTGCCTCTTTTTTTTTCCCTTGGTGTTTTTGTTTGGGTCCTAAGGCTTGTTTTCCTCCCTTAGGTTTTCCTTTGTTTTCCTTGTTCCTTTTGTTTTTCCGGAGGCGGAACTGGGATCAAACTGAATTATGAACTTTCACAAAGTTCATTGTTTGGTTCCCATTCCCGTTCTGGCTCTGCTCCCTACCTTTTCTTTCATTTGCCGGAGGTGGAACCGGGATGGAACTGAATTATGAACTTTCACAAAGTTCACAATTTGGTTCATGTTCCCGTTCTGGCTCTGCTTCCCGCTCTCTCACTTTCTTCATCATTTTTTTTGTCTTCAGCCTAAGGGTTGCTTTCCTCCCTTAGGTTTTCTTTGCTTCACTTTTTCCTTCATTTGTCAGAGGTGGAACCAGGATGGAACTTAAATTTTAACTTTGGAAAAATTCTCGGTTCGGTTCTCGTTCCTGTTCGGGTTTCGCCTTCCGCCTTCTCATTTTCTTCATTGCTGCGCCCATTTTTGGCCTAAGGGTTGGTTTTCTCCCTTAGGTTTTCCTCAGTTTTCCTTTCCTTTATTTTTCTGAAATCAGGACCGGGATGGAACTTAACTCTGAACTTTGACTAATTTCACGGTTCAGTTCCCATTCCCGTTTTGGCTTCACTTCCGCCAGGGTTGGTTCCGTTTCCGCCAATTTCCCTTCCTTTCCCGTCTTGGTTTTGTCTCTGCCTCTGCTGGGGTTGGTTCCATTTCCGCCTCTGCTTGTTTCCCTTCCTTTCCCATCCTGCTCCACCTCCACCCATTTTCCTCTCCGTTCTTGTTCCTGTTTTGTCTCTACCTTTGCTTGTTTTCCCTCCGTTCTTGTTTCGGTTCCGCCTCCGCCTGTTTTCTTTGTCCGTTCCGTTTTTCTCTTGGCTCCACCTCTGCCTGCTTTTGGTTCCACTTCTGGCTAGGTTTGTGCATTATTTTCTTTCCTTAGGAACTCTAATGAATCAACTTGGATTTTTATGATGTATTGAGCATTAATGGTGGCCTGTTTGAATGTAGGTTGGATCGATTTGGTGGTTGATGTTGGGGTCAAAGGAAGAATGGGTGTACTTTGAATATTTGGTGAGATCTGCAGGTGCCTCCAAGTGCTTTGTGGATTTTGTCAAATGAAACCCATCCCCACACGCAAGGTCGATTTGGTTGGTGGCCATTAATGGTGGGCAGACATGACATGGTGGAATCAACTTGGTATGGCTCGATCTGAGTCATTCATTTGCCCAGCTTGGATATGATCGATGGCTTGTGTTCAAGCTGATGTTTCATGTGCATTTCTATTCACGTGGGTGGAGAATTGATGTTGGGTGTGGATCGAGGGTATGTTCCCCTGACTTTGTGCGATCCCAAATCAATCTCAAGGGGCTCTTGTTGCATTCATTGTTGGACGACGAGTTATGACAGGCTATTGGAGCCAATTTGGTTGGTGGCCAAGCTTCTTTGTAACCCTAGCTCTGGTTCAAGCGGGCATGTTTCTATAAGTATGGCCTTTGGCCTCATTTGTTCGGTTTGGATTGGCTAACTAAGCCAAAAGACTTGTAATCATTAGATTTAGCAATAGAGTAGCATGTTAGAAGATTAGAAGTTAGTTTTACATTTCAAGCAAGTGTTGTAACAGACTAGAATTGTTGCTAATATGATGATTGAATACAAAATACAGACATTGTGCTATGACTGGTGCCTTCTTTGTATCGAATAATCTTGCATGGTTCTTGTTCTATCTTCTAAATCACTTGGAAATGTTTGAATATATCTTAGGTTTAATTAGCAATGCTGGTGATTTAATGCTTCGAGAGTTGTAGCAATCACTGGTTCATACTTTGGGAAACTTCTTGATTGTGGGAATGTTGTGCAAGGTCAACCTGTACCTCATATTTATGTGCTTAGTTCAACTATAGATATTCATCCAGTTGTATTGAATGAATGCCCACAGTCTGAAAATCTTTAACACCTTAGAAGATTGCACTGTTTTCTGCAAGATTATAGGTATAGCCTAGGTCAAACATAAATTAGTTTAAGGGATTGTTCCATTCCAAGTATTTCATCATTTGCATGGTTAATCTTAGAAGTAGTGTTAACATTAGGACTTCTGAAACCCTCATCTTTTGTTGTTTCTTTTATTATTTGGTTAGAACTAGAAATTTGAGCATCACCATATCTTAAAATCTGATGAGTTTCGAACCTCCAACATTTGTTTGTAAGACCCCTTGTGATTACCAAAATTTTCACATTTATCACTCAGTTTGTTCTACTACATTGTCATGACCTAACACCTGTGAGACCTTGGAGTTATCTCTTTGTTCATAGAGATCAACCTTTGAAGAAAGATAGGATAAATTTTGTTCTGTCTGATGTTGTTGCCCTACATAAACACCAAACAACACAACACAGATAGAGAATGATCTAGAAACATCAATAAACACCATAGGAACATACACAAAAACTCAGATAACCAGGATCACATTATCTTCTTCTAGGAACACCAATTTCAGTAATAGAATAACTGTCGAAACACAAAAAATCATAACTTGTTCAAATCTTCTTGCACAACTCTGAAACTTTTGATGAATAAACTAGATAGACATGAAAAAAAACCTTTTAATCCACAACTTATCACTATCAACATACTAAAATTTCCATCATACTGATCTTCACTTCTTCACAGACAACCTGCAAATTATTTTATTACAATTTTCTCAATATCCTCGACATATACAGTATTAAAGATATTAATGCTAATAGTTTTCACATCAATGAAAATCACATATCAAGAACATAACCACAACATCCAATAAAGACATCGTTTGCTGACTGAAGAAAGCATTGTATGGAATTAAGCAAGCCCCAAGAGCATGGTATGCCAGATTGGACAAGTATTTTTTGAAGCTTGGATTTAGTAAAGGTATTGTTGATCCTAAGGAATCTCATGTGGCTGTTGTGAAGAGGATTTTTAGGTGCTTGAAGGGGACAATTTATTTTGGCCTATGGTATCCTAAAGATGATGACCTTACTTTATGTGCTTTGATTGATGCTAATTGGGAAGGAAATGTGGATGACATAAAGAGTACTAGTGGTGGTGCATTTTTCTTGGGAAAGAAGTTGATTTCATGGTTAAGTAAGAAGCAGAATGCCATTTCTTTATCCACTACAGAGGCAAAATAAATTGTTGTTGCAAATAATTTTACTCAATATTGTGGCTAAAGAAGATGTTGAAAGATATCAGAGTTGTGTATGATGAACCTATTGCCATATTATGTGATAATTCAAGTGCTATAAACATTTCTAAGAATTTTGTGTTGTATTCAAAAACCAAGCATATATCTATCAAGTTTCACTTTTTGAGAGACAAGGTGAGTGATAAGGAATTCAGACTGGAGTATGTGCCTACTAAGGAACATATTGCAAACATCTTTACTAATCCTTTTCCTAAGGATAATTTTGAGTATCTCAGAGGGAAGCTAGGGGTGATTACCCCTCCAAATTAGAACTAAGATGTAATGAATTGCATCAGTCTGTGCATTTCATAGTCATATCTTGATCTAGATTGATGTTGTGGTGGCTGCTACTTAGGGGGAGTAGTTAGATGTTCAAATATGTGGTTTAGAGCTTGTGTGTACCTTTTTTCATTGATTTCAAAGGGGGAGAAGATTCACGTGAAAAACTGTGAATTATCCGGGGAGTAGACTCAAAATCTAAGGGGGAGAAAGTGCTAAGAGAAAGTTGTGTTGATGGTGTTTTTCACATCATGTGTTGCCATTAATTCCAAAGGGGGAGATTGTTGGAGATTTTTGGAGATTTTTGATATGTGGTTGTCATTGATGTCAACACTATTAGCATTAATGTATTTAAGACTGCATATGTCGAGGATATTGAGAAAATTGTAATACAAAAAGTTGTAGTTTGTCGGTGAAGTAGTGAAGTTCAATATGTTGGATAGTTTAGTATATTGATGATCATCAGTTGTGGATTAAAGGGTTTGTTGAAAAGACTATCCAGTTTATCCACCAAAATTTTTAGAGGTTCGCATAAAGATTTGACCGAGTTATGAGTATCTGTGTTCTGACAGTTTTTTTGTTGCTTCATTTTGTGTTCCTAGAAGAAGATAATGTGATTCTAGTAATCTGAGTTGATGTGAATGCTTCTATAGTGATTCATGATGATTGTGGATGTTTCTAGATCATTCTCTATCTATGTTTTTGGTTTGCATTGATCGGTGTGCTCACGATTGAATATTTTCTCTTGCGTGTTCATGTTTTTTTTCATGTTCATGGATGACAGGGTGATTGTAGCATGTTGTGGATCTTCGAGGAATAATTGTTGAAGGTGTTTCATGTTCAAGGATGTTATTTTGGGTCTTCACTGTGTTTTGGTCAACTTTGGTTGATTCGCATTGATAATTATTTATGTTTTGGGCTAACAGTTTGTATGCACTTTATATTTTATTGAAGTTGACATGTAGATGATGTTATTCCTTGTTGCGGATATATATGGGTGATTTTTTATCTCATTTGAGACATGTATGATGTGAAGTGTGTTGTTAGCAATTAGATATGCACCCCGTCAGATTTGCAAAAATTAGACTATCTGTTGCAACATTGAAACTCTTTCCAGATGTGGGTGGTCTATAAGGAAAGAGAATCTCCAGAGTGAGCTGGTTCTCCGTATAATGATCCTATTCTAATAATCTTCTTGGAAAATGGATAGAGAGAAAAACAAAAAAAACTTAAAACTTATGACTTTGAAATGATTTTTAATATTGGATGATGAAATACTGACTATTATGGATTTTCCTCACAAACAGTGCTAAAAAAAACCAACAAAACTTCACAACCTCTCAAGAACAATTTATTACATAAGTAGTTTGCATGAAGGTTTGTTCAAAACACAACATGCAACCTATATTTTTGCACTTTTGAACATCAAACTACAACCTAGGACATAACAAGGATTTCTTAAACTGAAAATCACAAGAATAACATCAACTGAACTGTAAATGGACACAAAATGATAGGTAGGAATGTTGTTCTTTATTCACTTTAGGAGTATGCCAAAAAATAATCTCAGTGAGTACAAAAATAGTTTCAGCTCAAAAATGTTTAAGAGCAAAAATAGACTGAACTAGAAAACCCTAAGTTTTCTCCAAAAATATATCTCAAACCCTAATCCAAGCTCTTGAAAAAAGCTCAAGGAAAAGGTCCCAAAAACTATGCAACAAGTCAGCATAAAAGTGGAAAGTCACACTTTTTCATGCATCAACTGCCAGGCTTCTAAAAAAAGAAAAAAGCTGCTTTTACAGCAAGGAAAACACCTTATCTCTCCAACTGAAAACTCAAATCCGACCAAACAGAAAGTCAACGCTTAACTGCTAAAAATAGCAAGAATACAAAGCAATTTATAAAGAATTGCTTTGTTTTTGCTTTACATGATGCAGTTTTTCTATTATTCCATTTTAAAAATTAAAGATTAAAAAAACTTCTGCATATAACACCTTATATCTCCTTTACAAGCTTTGATTTTTCTATAAAAAATCATAAAATTATACAAGTTCGTCCTTACATATTTTCATTGTTTTCTCCAAAAAAAATTAAAAATAAAGCAAATAAACCCTAGGTCTATTCTTAATCCTAAGGCATATTGACCTAATGACCCTTCATTAATTCATTTGATTTATATGCCTAAGGCAAACCAGTTTAATTAATTTCTAAAAATTAATCAAAGATGTCTAAGGCATGAAATACTTTATCAAATAGCATAAAGACTTAGGAAAAGACTCCTAATCAAATGGTCGACCTAAACCGTGAATGAGATTTCGGCCACATAGAAGGCAAAAGACCCTAAATTCGAATTAGGGAAAGCATTACAAAATCAAGGTGAAACCCTAAAAGCACTTCATTTTTCATTTGACATTTCGAAAGAATGTTCTATTGAGAGGAAATGCCCCGCCATGCCTATGCTCAACCCTAGCTTGTGAAGGATTTGGAAACTTCAAACGCTCCTCCATTCTTGTCGACCTTTCTCCACCCTAACTATATTCGGCTTTCAAGCAATGGTAAGTGCGACCTCATGGTTTTTTGATAGCTCTTCTCATTGTTTGAAAAAAAATGACAGGCCATAAGGCCGTGGCTTCTATTCATAGTTGACCTGATTTCCTTTGCATCTTTCCACTGTGCTTTGCTATCTGCACCTTGGACGCCATGAGAGGGCTCAACCCAAGAATTGTGAGCTCCAAATGAGCTAGGCGCAACCTGTAAGTTTCTTGAACATTAAACATAAGGGTGAGTTCTTCGTTTCAAAACTCCTTTTTATTTTACCTCTCCATTAAAGCTCATGAACTTCAACTTCTACAAATGGTTGTTATTTCCTAGACAAATATAGGCCCATTGAGTGGTCGCGCCATGAGATCTTGTGTTGAATCTTATTTGTTGTGAAACTTCAGTGCATTATCTCCTTAACAGGCCGCGGCATATCATAGTTGACTGATGGCTTTTTTTATGAAAAAGCTCACACATTATGCAATTTTTGCGTGACTTTGTTCCTCTATGCAAAACTCAAAAGGCTCTCCTCATTCTTTCCTAAAGAGTAAATGAAATCACACTGGGCTCGACCCATGCATTATCAAGCATTTCCATTTGAAAAACTGTAGAAACCCCATATGGGTATTCTGAAAACTACACTATTTTGCTTTATTTTAAAACCCCCATATGGGTAACTGAAAAAGATGGTAAATCTGTATTTTGATGTAAAATTTCATATGGGTACTTCCTTATATGAATAAAATCTATATTTGAGTAAAACATCTGTACGTGGGTATTTGTTATTTGTGAAGAAAAATGCATTCCTTTGCCTTATTGTTGAAAATCCTCAAATGGGTGATCCTTGATTGAGACAAAACCTTTATCCTGTTGCTCCGATAAAATACCCATGTGGGTAAATTGTATCTGGTGAAAAACTGTATTTTTGATTGGAAAGCCAAAAGGATTATGCTGAAAGTAATGAGAAAACTGCATTTTCTGAAAACTCATGTATTTTAATCTGCAATAGACTTCTCACTTGTACGATGCATTTGTTCACCTGATATTTCATAAATTAGTTCATCTATTTATTTTGGCCAGAAACTCTTCATGAATTTACCTATTCTTGACATAACCCCCATAACTTGCACTATTCACTATCATTGTTAAAAGATAGGACACTGCTGTTCCAAAACAAAAAATATGAAACATCACTACAAAGCAAACAGTCTTAAAGAATAGAAAAATAGTATTCAAAACAATAGCTCGAAAGCATGACAACTTGATGATTTCAGCTAAAACAAGTTGTCCAATTAGCATTCATTTGCAATTTTCACTTCTATATGTTGATCTGATTGAGTGGATTAAACCCACTGTTCACCTGTAGCTTTTAGAAAGCATTTACATGATTGTTATGAAATCACAGTTGGTTTAATGGCTTGATGGATAAATTTTCTTTACCCTTTTAGTTGCACTTCCTTTCTTGATGACTATGATGATTGCAATTACTATCCCAACCCTCTTGTAACATATAAGGGCAACATGTTGGGCTCTACCCTTATGGGAGCCTATTTTTCCCCACATGCTTGGTCTTCGAAAGATAAAAAACATGGCTTTTCCTATACCCACACAAGGAAACAAACAATGTTAGCATAAAGAAGAATATATCATGTTTGTGTTTATGTTTCTCCTTCAGCCCATGTCTGTGCACTTTCCTTGATTGTTTCAATGCATGATTAGTAGCATATTGCATTATCGTTGATGGTTCATGTAGGTATATTCATAGTCGGAGCCTCTGACATCCCTATCTTCTTTCCTGCAGGTCAACAAAGCTCGAAATAGACAAATGGTGCACCAATTTTGCATCGGTCATCAACCAATTAGGCAATGATGATTATGTTTGTACTTATGTGATTTTTTTCTTTATGCATCCTCCATAGTGTAGTGTGATGACTATGATGCACTGTCATAGTTACATCCATGGCTTGTGTGGATATTTGATTTCATCCTTTCTACTTTTCATTTGGAAAAGGAAAATGTATCTCAATGCAAATTTGTACTAGCATTTGTATTCTCGCAATCAAATGAAATGTTGTAAATATGAATCACTTTGTGAAATAAATGAAAGCATTTGAAAAGCTTTATTGTTTAACGCCCAATCCTATACTTCATTTGACTGTAAAGCATTGAAAAGAAACTTCTGAAACTTTGATTTCCTCTTTTCAAAGCATAACTATCACTTAATGAGCTAAAACGAAGTGCAAAACAACACTCAAGCATATTCATAAATAATTGCATTTCCACTTTTAAATATAACAGTATTTAAGTCAACTCCAACATTTGAGCTATAGCGAAAATTGGTAACATGTGCGAAGTGCGAGTGCTATGTGCGAATAAAGTTTAGATCATCCGGAGGTAGAAGTTAAGTGTGAAGAAGAGGGAGCAGAGTTCATGTGCTTAATCAAAACTGTACTCAAGCATTAGTAGATGCTATTTTCTCAGTTCAAAATCTTCAGATGGATTTAATCTGAATGTAACTATAAGACAGTGTGTCTTCCTTTGGGTAGTAAGTCTTTTTTTATTTGAGCAGTGAGCTTTAGGCTGTGTGCTTGAATGCAAGTGCGTTCTCCATTTTCTATACTTTTAACAGAGTATAAACTTGTGGATTAACCTCCACCGTGGTTTTTCCCCTAATAGGGTTTTCCACACAAAAATCTTGGTGCTATGTGTTTTGATGGTTTATGCTTTCATGTTTTATTATCAGATATGAGAATAAGTTTAAAATTTGTATAATCTCTGAGACAACTGATTCACCTCCCCTCTTAGTTGTTTGCCCTTGTGTTTCCAATAGGAACACCCGACAATTCTAGAATCATATAGTTAGTAGCATCTTTGACCGCCAAGGAAAAGTATGAGTTCACAACATTATTTTCCAAAAGATAAGTCAATATTGCTTGGATATATGTTGATATGCTTGGATTGGATCCCGAACTTGTTCTACATCACTTACCACTACTACCAAATGAATCATATAGTTAGTAGCATCTTTGACCGCCAAGGAAAAGTCTGAGTTCACAACATTATTTTCCAAAAGATAAGTCAATATTGCTTGGATATATGTTGATATGCTTGGATTGGATCCCGAACTTGTTCTACATCACTTACCACTACTACCAAATGAAAAACCAAACAAACAAAAGCTAAGGAAAATGCATCCATAGATTACACTCCTTGTCAAGGTGGAATTGAAGAAACTCCTAGATATTAGGTTCATTCATTCTATTGATTACATAGATTGGATATGAAACCTAGTTCCTATCACCAATCCAAACGATCAAATCAGAGTATGCACAGACTTCAGAGACCTCAACAAAGCTTGTCATAAAGATGATTTTCCACTACCAAACATTGACATCATAGTATACCTTACAACTTGATATGAAATGCTATCACTTATGGATGGATTCTCAAGATATAACTAGATAAGAATTGCTACTAAAGATCAACCAAAAGCAACTTTTGCATGTGCCTGGGTAGCTTTATTTTGGAATGTGATGTCATTTGGACTGAAAAATACTAGAGCTATATATCAAAGAGCCATGACTACAATATTTCATGATTATATGCACATTCTTGTGGAAGATTATGTTGATGAACTTCTCTCTAAATCTCTAGAATAAAGTGGACACTTTTTACTATTAGACAAGATTTTCACATGACTAGAAAAATACCAACTCAAACTAAATCCAAAAAAATGTTTTTTCAAGGTCCAATCAGGCAAGCTTCTTGATACACTGTCTCCCATAGAGGAATAGAGGTTGATCCCATTGAAGTCAAATCCATCTTGTAAATGCCACTACCAATGAATATCAATGAGTTGAGAACATTACAAGGAAGACTACAATCCATCCATAGGTTCATTGCTCAGCAAGCAGACAAGATTCATCCATTTCAACATCTGTTGAGGAAAGGAATTCCCTTCAATTGGATAGAAAAGTGTCAAGAAGCATTCAATCAGATCAAGAATTACCTATTCACCCCACCAATTATTATGCCTCCAATTGATTGAAGACATTTGATATTATATGTGAACGACACTACATCAGCACTAGGGGCATTCCTAGCACAAAATGACAATAATGGCAGAGAATGATAAATATATTACATCAATCACACCCTAGTTGGATATGTGTTGAACTATATCCCTATTGAATGAGCATGTGTAGAGGTGGTATTTGCAGCACAAAATTTGAGACATTACATGTGTGTTATGCCTTGCATAACCACCCCATTTTATTTTGGTCAAAATGGGTCCCCCTTTTTGTTTGTTTTGTCCTTCGTCTTTTGTTTAAATCTCAGGAGTTTTTCTTCCTTCCTATGACTTGGTTTCTTTTGTTTTTTGGGTTCGGGTCTCAGGAAAGAACATACACTTGTTCCTTTTCACAAGGCTAGGCCTTGTTCATGTACTAGTTCCTACCCCATCTTTATGCCTTGTTTGTTTTTTTACTGTGTTCTTGCAGGCCCAGATTGTGGGTTGGCACTGGCACTTGATGCTTTCGCTGAGTGCTAGTTTATGTCCATGTCCTAATCCTAGTTTCTTTTTTCTTGTCCATTTGTGTCTTTGTCAGGGTCGAGTATTGGGTTGGAAATGGAACCAAGAACTTTCCAAGGTTCTTGTTCCCATTCCTTACCCGATCTCGGGTTCTAACCTCTTCCTGATTTTTCTTTTGTTCTTGTGGATCAGATTTCAGGCTACCATTAAACTTTGGACTCTTCTAGGTTCTCATTCCTTCTAAAGTACCGATCCCAATCTTCATGTTTTTTCATTTGTCCATTGGGATCGGCTCATAGAATTTTGATTGAACCTTGCATCTACTGAGGGTTCGATCTCGATCCATGCCCTAACCCTGACTTCCACTTGCCTTGTTTACTACACTTGGTAGTTGTGAATCTGCATGAATCCTGAGATGTGAACAACCCTCCATTAATGCCATAACCACTCACATGCGCAAGAAATTTTTTAAACGAAAGTTGTTCTTCAGTTTTCGCTCATTCTGCTTTCAGGAGTTTGAACAAGAAACAGAGCGACAAGAAGCTAGGGTTCAAGATTTGATGGTAATTCATCAACTTGCTACCTGAATTCGTGGGTGCATTCAAAGGTAGGTTTTCTTGTTTTCGTTGTGTCCTCATTTTATGGTCTTTCAGTTCTAGTTACTTGTTCCTCCCATTTTCTTTTTTTCTTTCCCTTGTTCCTGCTTATTGTTTTCTTTGTTCGGTTTCGTTTTTGTTTCTCTATGTTTTCATTTTCACCTTTGGGTGTAGTTTCCTTTGCTTTTGAATCTTATTTGGGTTCATTGTGCTTTCTTCATTTTTTGGTTTCGTCATCTTATCTTTTGGAAGCAATATTTTCCATCTCAATGTCCCCTAGTTTCCTAGGGTTTCTCTCTATGCTCAGTTGGACTACTTGAAAATTTTTAACTTCGAACTATTGTTCCTATTTTAAAACAAATATTTAATCACAACCTCATCTTGAAGGTATATTATTGAAATTTTTCATACTAGATATTGCCTCGGTGAACCCTCATCATCCTGATCCCTGCATTGACATTGGGGTCAAGATTCAAGAAGGCATGTACGTTAGTTTGCTCGTTGGTGTTAGTTCTTTCACTTGCCCGATCCCCACATTACTATCGGGATCGAGGGTTGGACTATCACCTTAAGTTTGATATAAATCTAAGGACTGTGATTATTTGATGACCCATGGTATGACTCCCGCTTTATGATCAGGGTCGGGGGTTAGTTCGACACTAAACCTTAAAAATTTCCAATTGGTGTATGGGCTTGAGAATACCCTGATCCTGACTCCCACTTTGAAATTGGGATAAGAACTTAAGCTAGACACACCCCCATTATGTGTTTTGAGCCAAGACTCAAGCCTGAACCCGATCCCGATCTCGATTCTTGAACACTACAGGGTCCTGCTTTGAGATGACATTGAACTTTTTGAACAAAGGTCTCATTTAGACGGGTGAACCGATCCCAACTCCCGATCACAAAGCGAAGTCAGACCACGGGTCGATGCTCAACTCGTTTCATTAACATGGGCCTAGTGTCTGGACATGTCCTAGTCCCGGATGTTGACAGAACTAAGTTTATGCATAAAATTGGCTAAGTTCTTAATACTGGTTTTAGCCCGAAGCCCAGAATTGATCAAATTAACTTATTGAACTAAATTTTTTCTGACTTGTTGTTGATTTATCATGAAATATGGGGTTATGAGCTATCTATATTTCTTGTTTTTTGTATCTAATGATTGTTAGTATTGTAGGATATTTGACCAATGTCTGACTCCAAGGAAGAGATATCTTATGAGGGATTGCCTAGTGAGGGAACATCTGAGGTAGCATAAAAAGGATCAGGGCCAAGAAATTGAAACCAAAATATCTGCCCTACACAATGAAATACAAGTATTAGGGGAATCCAGTTCCATCAAATTTTGACTCCCAAGTTGTGAATATTACTGATACCTTGGTGGGGCATATGGATTTAGAGCAGTTTGTTAAAAATACTTTTTCTGAGGATGATGTCCCAAGGGAAAGAATAATTGCAGAGTCAAGATTGGCTCATGTAGCTTTCTTTCCTATTGTACTGCAATGTCCTAAGTTCATCCTAATATAACCCCACTCAGAGATAATGCTGAGGGAAATGTTATTATAGATTTGACTACAGCCATGATCAAAATTGAGTTTGACCTCCCTCCTTACCCTGATAATGCAAAAGAATATAACCCCACTCAGAGATAATGCATTGATGCTGAGGGAAATGTTATTATAGATTTGACTACAACCATGATCAAAATTGAGTTTGACCTCCCTCCTTACCCTGATGTCAAGATGATGACTGAGGCATAGGTAGTTGAGCTATGGAAAAAATATGTGGAAGGAAACAAACAACTCATCAATATAATAGTGGCTGAAAAAGGAGAAGTAAGTAAAGAAGTTGGCACCCAATCCTGAGAGGTCAAATTTCTCCCAGGATGTAGGAGATATTATCACACTGTTGGCTAGAGAATTTGGCAAGTCTGAATCTTGCACTTTTGAACACTGGATATTTCCTTTTATCCAGTTGATCCTAGAGGGAAAGCAATATTTGGATTGGGGGCAAATCATCTCAGATAATATTCATAACCAAATCCTCCAAGTAACATCGACCAAGACATTCTACATGTCCTATGTTATTTATTGTCCAACCAAAATTGGATGGTATCCTGGGTTGAGCACTATAGGGTCAATGGAAGAAGGCCCAGATCAAAAGAAGGTCTGGGAACATTATGACTAATTGGAGATCAAGGAATCAGAAAAACACTTCAAAAGAGTAAATGATGCATTTTTGTATGTTGTTATAAATCAACTCACATAGGACATAGGTTTCAGATTGTCTCAAGAAGCCATGAAATTTATTTAGGAATGGGGATATTGGTACATTCAATACCCCAAGTCTACATATTTCAGATTATTTGGTTTTGAAGGCCATCCGTTTAAGTTGCCAATATGTTGTGGCGATAGGTGGGTTTTAATGGAATTTGTTAGGCAAGCTACTGAGGTAAATGTTGTTTTCTCTTCACAACATAAGATTTTTATACATCCTTTTCCCTTGGAATTGGGATTCTATTCTCATTCTTATACAATAATGGCTAAATAAGCTATAGAGGAATGTTAGGCTATAAACTTTCAACAGCATACTTCTAGAAAGAATTTTGATCTAAAGAATAAAATGCATGCACTCGATCCTTCTCAATTTACTCATCATGTGCTTATTCTTGAGGATTTTTGGTCTACCCTTTAGAATCAATTTGAGGTAAGGAAAAGAGGTTATGAGAGGTTGACAATTCCCTAGATGAGGGATTTTTAGGTTAAAAATGATATTCCCGATGCCACTATAGATGATGGGATCACTCTCGATCCTATGTATGATATTGATCAAGTGGATACACAAGCCCTGCCACCCATAAATTGGGCAGAGAAAGAAGAGATTAAGATTATGAAAATATCACAAGAAGTGGTAAATAGGAGCCTAAGGTGGATAAAACTCCATTTGAAACAACCAAGGGCTAGGGTGATAAAGAAAAGAGGTTCAAGTAGTGAACCCACTTACTCTGCAAAGAATAAACAATATAAGAGATTAAAGAAAGGAGAAGCAGTCACTGAAGAGCCTCCACGAATAGAAGAAGATATCACACTACAGGAGATAGATGATGCATTGTGTAAAGGAAAGGTCACTTATGAGGTGGTTGCTGCAGGTGTTACTTCACGTTTTGGTGTTTTACCTTTGGCCGTTGTTCACTCAGATGAGGAGAGTTCTATAGAAAAATAGGTTGTTGTTCCCTTGCAAGCTGGGGGAGTGCTTCTACCATGCCATCAACTTTGGGAACACTAGTTATTGGAGAGGAGGGACAGGCTGAGGTAAATGTTCAAGATATCTCCTCGAATTTTGAGAGAACTCCATCTCAATAGGGAGAAGAACCTGAATGGGAAGAGTATTTAAGGAAGGTGGAAGAAGACCCAAGAGAGGAAAAAGCAAAAAATTGACCCTGGGAGCTTATACAACTAATAGTTAGAACTCGATGATGTTTTAACGATGAAAGAACAAGAAGAATTGATGGAGAGTGTCCAAAAACTAGCTGTTGAGAAACTAACTCAGGAAGAAAAAGAAGAGCAAGAAAGAAAAGCTGAGGAGTTAGCTCAAAAAATGGAAGAAGTTGAAGCACAAAAAAGGAAAAGGATGAGGCCTTGGAATTGGAAAGGAAAGCTGCACAAGAAAAGGCTACAGAGGAAGAACTCCAAGCTAAAGAGTTAGAGCAGCAAAGGCTAAAAGATGAAGAAGAGGCTGCCGAACGAGAGGAAGAAATGAGAAAGATAGAAGAGATAGAAGCTAAGAATGAGAGGAAGGAGCAAGAGAGATTGAAAAGGGAGCAAGAAGAGCTTCAAAAAGCTGCTTCTCAGCAAACTGTTGAAATAATTTCCTCCACACCTCTGAGCATCCAACAAGCAGCCACTTAGCCAACTACACCCACTTAGTTGAAGTTGAATATAGAGAAGATGCAGAAAGTACAAGACCAACCAATAATGTGGGATGATATAAGGGCATAAATTGACAAAGTAAAGACATAAAAGAAGGCTCGTGCAATACATTCAACACATATTACTAATGAAGGAGATCTAGTAGCTGAAATTGCTATCCCAATCACTGATAAGGATGATAGAGAATTGTAGCCAGAATATTAGCAGATAAGTACTATTAATCTGGGAAAGCTCACTTGAAATCAGAAAATGAATTTAATTGATATTTTTTCCACTACTACCAAATCTAGGTTGATTATGTTGGCAAAAAAATAATAGACAACTGTGAGGGGGGGTGAATTAGTTGTCACAAAATTTAGAACTTATTTAACCTTATTAACCTTTAATCTTAGATCTGATAAATAACATTGAAAGCATGAATAAAAAATACATCAAAAACACAGAAAACACCAATATTTGTGTGTGGAAACCCTATTAGGGGAAAAACAATGGTGGAGGTTAATCCACAAGTTACACCCTGTTAAAAGTACAAGGAAAATGAATAAGGAATGCACATGCATTCAGTCACACTGCCTAGAGTTCACTGCTCAAAGAACACACATTGTCTTACATAAAAAAATTAGATTAAATTCATTTGAAGAGGTTGAAATGAGAAATTAGCTTCTTCAAAAGCATGATGATAGTTCTGGTTAGGTACAAAAACACTTCTTCACACTTCGCTCAAACTTCTTCACACTTTGCTCTACAATCGAATGATCTAATCTTTATTCACACATAGAACTTGTAAACTTTGCATTCCACTTCACACACACTTCAAAATGAAGAAACAATCACTCTTATATACCCGCTTCATGGAATTACATCAACAACTTTGTCAGCCAAAAATAAAAGAAAAAATGAATACAAAATGTTGGCCCAATTCATGAATAAATCTTAATGTGCACCAACCGATGTTGGTCAAAACATAATGAAGACCTAAAACAACATCGTCGAACATACCAAACATTCAAAAAGTAATCCATGAGGATCCACAACACACTACAACAACCATGTCGGCCAAGAACATGAAAAATCCAAACACATAAAAAAAATCTCTGATCACGGGCACACCGATCAATGTAGCCATGCAACAAGGATAGAACACGATCTAGAAACATCAAAGAACATTATAGGAGCATACACAACAACTCAAATTACTAGAATTACATTCTCTTCTTCCAAAAACACCAACTACAGTAACAAAATAACTACAGGAACACAAAAACTCACAACTTGCTCCAATCTTGATGTGTACCTCTAAAAATTCCAGAGGATAAACTAGATAGGCTCAACAACAAACCCTTTAAAGTGAAACTTCTGAATAGCAACATACTGAAGTTTCCACCACACTGAACTTCACAACTTCATAGACAACCTTCAACATATTTATTATAATTTTCTCAATGTCCTCAACATATATAGCCTGCACGATACCAATGGTAATAGTGTTGACATCAATGACAACCACAACATCCAACAATCTACCCCTTTGGCATTAATGGCAATACATGATGTGAAAAATACACCATAAACACAACTAACTCTTCTTTCAACAATCTTCCCTTTTACACATTACTCTTCTCCCACTTTGTTCTTACAAAGTTTTTCACATTACTCTTCTCCCCCTTTGACATCAATGGAAAAGGTACACAAGCACTAATCCACATACTTGAATCATCTGACTACTCCCCCTAAGTAGCAACCACCACAACATCAATCTGGAACAAGATATGACTATAAATGCATAGATTGATGCAAAGACTTGCATCTTAGTTCTGATTAGGAGGGGAAATAACCCCTAACTTCCCTCCGAGATACTCAAAAGTATCCTTAGGAAATGACTTAGTAAAGATTTCTGCAATTTGTTCCTTAGTAGGCACATACACCAGTCTGACTTCTTTATCACTCACTTTGTCTCTCAAAAAGTGATATTTGATAGATATATGCTTTGTCTTTGAATGAAGCACCGGATTCTTAGAAATGTTTATGGCACTTGAATTATCACAAAATATAGCAATAGGCTCATCATACCAATTCTGATATTTCTCAGCATCTGTTTCATCCATATTACTTGAGTACAATTGTTTGGAACAACGATATATTCAGCCTCAACAATAGATAAGGAAATGGAATTATACTTTTTACTTAACCAAGACACCAATTTCTTCCCCAAGAAGAAGGCACCACCACTAGTACTTCTCCTATTATGCACATCTCCTACCCAATCTACATCAGTAAAGGCACTCAAAGTAAGATCATCATCTTTAGGATACCAAAGACCAAAATAAACTATCCCTTTCAAGTAACTAAAAATTCTCTTTACAACAGTCACATGGGATTCCTTTGGATCAACTTGATATCTAGCGACCATACATACAATTCATGATGTATGGTTTGGTCTGAGTCAAATAAAGTAATCCACCGATCATTGAATTGTATCTTGTTTTATTTGCTTTAGGACAATCATCATTTTGTGTTAAACTGCATCCAGTTACCATGGGTGTACCAAATGTCTTTGATTCTTCCATGCCAAACTTTTTCAGTAACTCTCTTACATATTTGGACTGAGATATAAAGATTCCATTATCTAACTGAGTAATTTGCAATCCCAAAAATAATTTCAGCTCTCCAATCATTGACATCTCAAATTCACTTTTCATTTCATTAGCAAACTTCATACATAGGTCATCATCACCTTCAAAAATAATGTCATCAACAAAGACTTCAATAATCAACTCTTTATCCTAATCCATCTTAAAATATAGATTACTTTCAGCTGTACCTTTATTGAATCCAAGCTTCGACAATTATTTATCTAGCCTAGCATACCAGTCTCTAGGGGCTTGCTTGAGTCCATACAATGATTTCTTCAATCAGAAAACCATATATCCCTTATCAATTAGTTGAAACCCATCTAGTTTCTCAACATATACTTCTTCTAGCTCACCATTTAGAAATGTTGACTTTACATCCATTTGATAGACTTTATAGTTCTTAAAAGCAACATAAGCAAGAAAGAATCTTACAACTTTAATTATAGCAATAGGGGCAAAGGTTTCTTTAAAATAATACCTTCCATCTATGAGTACCCTTTACATACCAGTCTTGCTTTGTTCCTGGAAACTTCACCTTGTTCATGCAACTTATTCCGAAAGACCCATTTGATTCCAATCACATTTTTATCCTAAGGTCTGGGAACAAGAATCCATGTATCATTTTTCTCTATCTGCATCAATTCTTCCTTCATTGCTTCCATCTAATATTCATCTTTACATGCTTCATTGACATTGTTGGGCTCAGTCTTGGAAATCAGACAATACTCTTCTGCAATTCTTCTTCTAGTCTGCAAAAATTTATTCTTATCTCCTATAATCTGATTTTCAGAATGATTTAGCTTCACATACCTCAGAACTTTGGGATTCTCTCAAACTTTCGGTTCTTCTGTACTTCCACTAGCTTCTCCTTCTAGACTCTCTTTATTCACCAAATCAATTTGAACTTGATTCTATGTCTGAGCATTCTTTCCTTTATTAGTACTATCATGTTGGTCATCTGAATCATATCCACAATATTTGGATGATCTAGCAATGTCCTCATCAACTTTGACATTTGCACTTTCAACCATTTCCCTCAATCTTCTATTATAGCACCGGTAGGCCTTTCTCTTAGTAGAGTAACCCATAAAGATTCCTTCATCACTCCTAGCATCAAACTTTCCTATATCTTCGTCTCTCTTGATATAACATCTACTTCCAAAGATTTTGAAATATTTAATAGTAGGCTTATAACCAAACCACAGCTCAAAAGGAGTCTTACCATAATTACCATTGACATTTACCTGGTCAATAGTATATATAGTAATGCTTACAACTTCTCTCTAATAGATATGAGGAATATCACCTTCCAACATCATAGTTCTAGCAACATCTAGAATTTTTTGTTCTTTCTCTCAACAAATCCATTCTATTGAGGAGTCCGGGGAGCAGATAACTATATTTTGATTCCATGCTCTTCACATAAAGAATTGAACTCCCAAGAAGTGAACTCACCACCTCTGTCTGAGCTTAAGCATTTAATCTTCAAACCTGTCTCGTTCTCGGCCATAGCTTTGAAACTTTAGAACTTTTCTAATGCTTCATATTTTTCTCTCAAGAAAGCAACCCATATCATCCTAGAGTAATCATTAATAAGCAACATAAAGTACCATTATCCTTGTAGACTTCTGATTCTAGAGGGACCACATAGATCAATATGCACCAGCTCCAATACTCCATTAGAATGATGTTTTCTCTGAAAAGAAATTCTAGTCTGTTTTCCCATCTGACATTCCTTGCATATGGTTTTAGTAGGCTTCACTAGCTTAGGAAGATCTCTAACTGCTTGAGTGGAGATTATTTTGAAAATGTTATCAAAATTCACATGACACAACCTCCTATGCCATAACCAGCTTACATCAACTTGAGCAATCAAACAACTTTCACTAGCAGCACTCAGGTGAAAAATGTCACCTCTTGTCTTTGTACTTGAAGCAATTACATTTCCAAAACTTCCCAGTATCTTGCATTTTCTATCTTTGAACTGAAGATTGTATCCCTTGTCGACCATCTATCCAACACTCAATAGATTATGCTTCAATTCTTCTACATAAAGGACATCATCATTATTATATTTACCAATAAGAGAAATAGTGCCTCTGCCACAAATCACACCAACGTTGTCTCCAAATCTTACAACACCACTATCATATTTCTCTAAGCTTATAAACTTGCTTTTGTCACCAGTCATATGATGTGAGCATCCACTGTCAATCACCCACTCATCCTTTTCTTCAATTTTGGATGCAAGAGCTTTCTCAATATTCTTATCACTAGCAGATTTAGTGGACACTAGACCATTTTCCTTGATAGCAATGAATACCCATCCATATTAATTTCCATTTTCTTTATCTGATTCATCATCAGTAACACCTTCTTCAATATAATAACATTTCTTTTGAAATCTAGGCTTGTCTAGCTTGAACCTAGGAACTCTTTCAGGACACCTTGATGCAAAATGACCTAACTTATTGCAAGAGAAACATTTAATAGGAAACTTTCCTTTATACTTACCTTGTCCTTTGGATTCTCTTTTCAAAATCAATGCTTCTAGCTCTTCTAACTCTCTTTCTTCATCTTCAATCTATTTCATCTCATCTTCATACTTGAATGTCTTTCTAGAACTTTCTCCCAGATCATATCTATGTTTGTTTCTTCCGGATACAGTAGCTTTAAATGTAGATTCTATCTTATGGGTAGGTTCACCAAATTCACTCAATTCAAAGGCAACAAGCTTACCAATCAACATATCTCTTGTCACATTTTTTACCATCCTAAGCCCTTCAATAGTATGCAATTTCATTTTGTAAGAAGTAGGCAATGATCTGAGCAATTTAGCTACAATCTCTTCTTCATCCAAGATTCCAACGACACATCTAATACCCATCACTAGTTCATTTACCTTTTGCATGAAAGAAATGATGTTTTCATCTTCCCTCATTTTCAATTTTTCCCACTTGCCTTTTAGACTTTGTAGCTTAGAAAATTTTGCTTGTGCATCTCCTTCATATGTAATATATCCAGCTTCTTCCAGATTTCATATGCTATTTTCAAACCCATCACATTTGTCATCTCTGAATTAGTTAGAGCACTCAATAATGCTTCTATAGCCCTGATATTAGTTTCATCTTCTTTGATCTCATCAGGAGTAGAGGGACCATTATGAGAAATAGCATATTTGTTCTTTGTAATCTTCCAGAAGGGTTCACCAATGCACTTCAAATGACAATCCATTCTAGCCTTCCATAGAGAGTAGTTTGTTCCATTGAATCTAGGGCTATCCTTCTTGTATGATGCCATCTCGGATCACCTCAAGCTATTAAACTTCTTCAGAGGAACTTGCCCTGATACCAATTTTTAGCAAAACAAGAATAGACAACTGAGAGGGGGGTGAATCAGTTGTCACAAAATTATAACTTATTTAACCTTATTAACCTTTAATCTTAGATCTGATAAATAATAGTGAATGAATGAATCAATAATACATCAAAAACACACATAACACCAATATTTTTGAGTGGAAACCCTGTTAGGGGAAAAACCACGATGGAGGTTAATCCACAAGTTATACCTTGTTGAAAGTATAAGGAAAATGAATAAGGAATGCACATGCATTCAGGCACACTGCTCAAATAAGACACTGTCTTACATAAATTTTTTAGATTAAATCCATCTGAAGAGGTTGAACTGAGAAATTAGCTTCTTTAAAATCTTGATGACAGTTCTGGTTAGGCACATAAACACTTCTTCATACTTCACTCAAACTTCTTCACACTCTGCTCTGCAATCAAAGGATCTAATCTTTATTCACACATAGCACTTGTAAACTTTGGATGCCACTTCACACACACTTCAAAATGAAGAAACAATTTCTCTTATATATCCGCTTCATGGAATTACATCAACAACTTTTCCGGCCAAAAATAAAATAATAAATGAATACAAACTATTGGCCCAATTCATGAACAAATCTCAATACGCACCAACCGAAGTCGGTCACAAAATAATTAAGACCTAAAAAAAATCCTCAAACATACCAAACATTCAAAAATTAATCCATGAGGATCCACAACATGCTACAACCACCATGTCGGCCAAGAACATGAAAAACCTGAAAACATAGAGGAAAAATCTCCAATCACGAGCACACTGATCAATGCAGACATGTAACAAGGATAGAGCATGATCCAGTAAAATCAATGAACATCATAGGAGCATACGCAACAACACAAAATACAAGAATTACATTCTCTTCTTCTAGAAACACTAGCTACAGTAATTAAATAACTGCAGGAACATAAAAACTCACAACTTGCTCCAATCATGATGCATACCTCTGAAAGTTTCAGAGGATAAACTAGATAGGCTCAACAACAAACCCTTTAAATTGCAACTTTTGAATACAAACATAATGAAATTTCCACCACATTGACCTTCATAGCTTCACAGATAGTCTTCAACATATTTATTATAATTTTCTCAATATCCTTGACATATACAACCTTCAAGACACCAATACTAATAGTGTTGACATCAATGACAATCATATATCAGAAACACAACCACAACATCTAATAGATTAAAGATAAGCAAGTTAAATATGAGCTTAAGGATCAAGTTAATAAAATGAAAGAATTGCAGAAGGAATTTAATTCATCTACTCCTAAGTAGCTCCTACCATCAGAGTTCCCCATTTTAATGAGAAAAAAATAGGTAGATGATTTGATTGAGATGAAAAAGAAATCCACATGGTTTGATAATTGGCTTAATATCTTTAAAGTTGATATGAATAAGTTATTAGATGTTGCTTTTAGGCATTATGTTAGGGAGCTTAAATTAGTCAAATCCATGGAAGAATCTATGAAGAAATGGTAGGAAGAAGAGGATAAACTTAGAGAATACCTGGGAAAGCTTAGGGTGATTGATAAAATTTCTGATAAGAAGCTAGTTCAGTCCCAGATTTTGGGTGAAGAGGATTCCCAATTTATTGCAAAGTCTATTCATATCTCTGCTTTTAAGTCATAGACTCTTATTGAACATTGGATAATCATGCTCAAGAGTGTTAATGAGATATTTGAACATACAGGTATATTTGAAGAAATTGTCTCAAGGTTCATTGATAAAGCCTTACCTCTAGATCATAGGCTTGAATCGTTGGGAGACATCAAAGATGGATGGGAGGAATGACTGGATGAGATGTTAATGGAGGGAGATACTAATGAGTCTCCACTCATGGATAGATTGTTGGAACTTAGATGTGACTTGCAATGGGAAGCCAGTGATGTTGGTCAAATGAAAGTAACTATTGATACAGTTGAAAGGAAATTTAATGAATCTAAATTTAAAGTTGATTGGGCTAATGGGCCATATGATGAGACACTAAAACAAATCTTTTCCAATTATGATGAATACCTTGAGACCCAGCATAAAGGTGACAAATGAAATAAGTTGTTTTAACTATTTGGTGAACAACAATATATTTTTGGACGAGTTTTGAGTAAAGGGATGGCTAGGGAGAAGAACTACCAGTCATGAGTGATCTATGTTTGTTGATAGCGATCTGAGTGAAGACTTGGAGTCCAAATTTTGGTTGAAGGAGCAATTGGCATACCTATTCAGGTTCAACAATTACAATAGAGGAAAATACTAGAGTTATCTGAGTGTCCCTACAATTATGGATTTGAAACCTCAGATTGTGGATCTCAATTTTGATGGGAGGAATTAGTGTTGAACATGTCTATATGTAGAATTTATCTCCATATTGTAAAGGTCAACTAATTGAAGTGAGGATTCACCGCCTAAAAGAGAGATCTAGGATAATTTTATAGTTTTTAGAAGTTTTATAGTAATGTCGGTGAACAATAGTCATTTGTATGCCAGTGAATGTTGTGCATAAATGTATCTTACTTGATGAATATCAATAAAATATTTTGAATCTGAGACTATTTCATTGAGTTATCTGTGAATGAAATTTCTTTGTGTTTATTGATCTACATGAATCTTAGTAATGAGCTGGTGATGTGTTCTTGTTTGATTTTGGAGTCTAGTGATGATGAATGATTGTATGTCTTGAATTTTCACTATGAATGAATGCAATGTTGTAGAGTATTCTATGGATTTTATCATTCTATGGTTTTAGTTGTTTGAAATAAATGCTCGTTATGAAGTTTATATGTCTAAATTAAAGAAAAATTATATTTATAATTTTGTTGTACTATGCTTTGTTCTATATTTTTCTATTTATTTACACCCCTTAAAATTAAATTAGTTCATACTATTTAGTTTGTCCCCATTTACCATTAAGTCCCTTGAATATTATAGTTACATAGGCCACTGAACAACATCAACACACTTCATGAGAACCAAATACAAAGATCTTGGAAGATAGGTAGCTTTAGGTTATTTATCTTTTTTAGGAGAAATAAAGTTACAATATTATGTTTTAATGTTGTTGTGTTACTTTGACCATCAACAAAAATAGCACTAGAAGGAGGGCCTAGAGGAACAAACTGGATCGAATTGGGTCATTTTGACCAGAAAGGTTCGAAAGAGTTCTCAGATCAGTTGCAAACCCCGACCCATTTCTTGAACTCTAAACACCTACTAGACCCAAAAGTCATAGGAGTTTAACACCATCACCCACTCCACTTGGATTTCCACCAATACCACAACTAGACCAGCCAAATCCGTTGCCACCCATGGCATTCTTTGCAAATAATCCATCGCCATTGGGAACCATTCCTGGTGGCATTCATGAAATGCCTAAGAATCCTAAGAAATTCTATCCTAGATACTCCCATGGAGAGTCATGAAGTGCTAAAGAGCACATAAAGGAATTTAAGGATGCTTGTACATGGGCTTAGATAACCCACCACAATGTTGCATGCAGGTTGTTTCCCTATTCATTGGGGGATATGGCCTATAATTGGGTATTTAAACTTACCCACTGGATCTATCCTAAGTTGGAAAAACTTAAAAGATGTTTTTATTAATCAGTTTTGGGTCTATGTAGATCCAACTATCTTATATCACCAGTTTTCCATGATTAGGAAGGAATCACATGAGTCATTCCCCCTCTTTAATACTCATTTCCAAAGGATGTAAAGATGATTTCAAGATCCCTATCTGGTGGCTGAAAATATTGCCATCAGATCCTACCTGAAGGCCATAGACCTATTGATTGGTTTGTTTCCATAGAGAACCTATCTTGTGGAAAACATCAATTCTCTGTCCAAAGTGTATCACCTTGCCATTAAATTACAGAAATAGATAGCTTCACAATCTGGTAGCCTTGAAGGAGTTTTTCCTCCCCTGGGATACCCTCCAATGCCTAATCCAAACCCACTATTTAATACAGTTCTAAGGATGTACCACTCTACTTATGGACCTTTAGTTGAGTTACAAACTCCTTCCCCAAAACCATGGGTTAATGAGGGGATACTGTATCCATCCCAATAGGCTCAAAATCTGCATAATTTTACTGGAGGATCTAATTCAGAAACTCACTCACCAGCTGTAAATCCTGTAGAAAGTGAGCACACCACCTAGTTGACTTCAAAGGTAGAAACCTTGAAGAAGAATTTATCGCATGTGACCAATGAAATAGCTCAACTTAAACTAAACCCCTCCCAAAGCCAAAATCAAAATTAGGGTTATCATAACCATGGAGGGTTTTCCAATCAAAACAATTATTCCAATCAAAACCAGAGGAATTTTCAAGGTAAAAACTTCCCCAATCAAAATTATTAGAACCAAAATAGGGGATATAATCAGAGATCAAATAATAATAGGCGATGTAATAATAGACCAAACAATGGGGGAGTATCCCATAATTATCAATCCCATGAAGATAAGCCTCACACTGCAAATGCTGTATATTTGAATCTCATGATGAACTGGTGTAGGTTACATGATTTTGCTTTATATTTTGAAGTTAATTTCCCTGAAATGGAAAAATTTGTCAAGATAGCACAAGCTAACTCCCACCCGCCACAAGGAAATCCCAACTAGGGTAGTAGGTCAGTGGACACAACTATGAATTTTGAGACCATTGATGAATGATACCAGCTTCCCATGGAGGGAGAGAATGAACTAGAGGAAAATACCTACGATGCTCAGGCCTTTCATACCAAGGGAGGCCATTTCTTGAGGAATCAGAACAAGGGGCCATTTACCACATCCAACCCCCCTAACACTATGGTTCCCTCGAACCAAAATGTTGATAACAATCCACCTCCACTGAAAGGTGCATCTGATTCATAGAATAAAGGTAACTCTACTTTTGTCCCTTGGTTTCCAATGAATAAAGATATAGAATTCGATTTAGTTTTAGAAATTCAGAAACAAAGGACCTCTCTATCATTTTTTGACATTCTGAAATGGTGTCCTGCCCAACATGATATTGTATTAAAATCATTTTGAGGAGGCAGATAAGTCAAAAAGAAAAAATAAGGTGACTCCAACCACTAATATAAATGTAGCCCTGTATAGAGGCAAGACAGGGACACCCCCATTTCTTTTGAGCCTAAGAATTTATGGAAAGAATCTACACAACTATCTCTTAGATTCCAGAGCCTCAGGTAATGTAATGCCCTTCTCTATTTGCAAAATGTTGGGTTTAAGTCTAGTTCAGACTCACAAGAAAGTGATACAGTTAGATAAAATTGAGGTTAATGTCGTTGGTGAACTAAAGAATGTGCATGTGCAGATTGGATCAGACCCACGAATCCATACATATATAGATATTCAGGTGGTTGATATCCCTAAAACATATGACATGTTTCTCAACCAAGACTTGATGAAAAGTCTTGGAGGATATATTTCCCTGGATTTCTCACACATGTGGCTCCCATGGAAAGGGGTGGTGGCCCAGATTAGGATAGAAAGCGAACCTCAACTGGAATATATGATCATGAAGTATGATTTTTCTAACGAGGTAGCATATTTTGAAACTGAGATGGGAGTGTATAGGAAATAAGAAGAAATTATGACCTTCTCCATGGTCAACCCTGAACACTCATAGCCTTTGGAACATAGTGATGATATAACCACTATTAATCATAATGAGAAAATTACAACAAGATACACTGGTTTTAGGAGATGATATGGATTTATGGATTCTGTTACTTTCAAACTAGTGTAGGGTCCATTACTAGAGTCATTCTGAGTTGGCGTGTCAACCCTGTGTAATTATTCTAAATCATGTCTATCAGTCAAGAGATAATTGTGAACTCCACCCCAAAATACCTTCAAGTTAGTTCCCATTTGAAGTTAGAGAAGCAACTATTCTAACGAAGAATGATCATACCAAAGACGAAGTCACTCGCCATGATGTATAGACTCAGGTCTTATTGTCTGATTCATCGGATGACACTGAAGAACCTTAGAAGTTGATCAATAAACCCACCCTTGCTAATCTTCCAATCCCCAAGGGATTGATCGAAAAGATGACCAGTTGTGGGAGTGTTGATCAAGGTAAGGTGCAGGGAACAGTTCCTACACAAGTTTCAAATTTGAGTGAAGTGCTTGATCAACATCATTTACACCAAACTCCTAAGCCTAACGTGTTGAGCTAGTCTAAGCCGCCATCTATTCCTTGTAAATAAATGCCCATGACTCACCCCAAAAAGGAAACTCTAGCCCCAAACCTGCTTTGGACCCTCAAATTTGATGGATCTAAGTCTAAAACAAGAAGTGGAGCTAGAGTTAAACTAACAAACCTGAAAGGGAAAACATATTTTGCTTCTTATAGGTTGCAGTTTGGTTGCATTAACAACATCACATAATATGAAGCACTTGCTAGAGGATTGATGTTTTCACATCAAATGATGGTCATGGGAGACTCTAAGGTAATTATTAAACAAGTTTGCAATCAATATACATGCCATAATAAGAGGTTGGCTGCATACAAGAACATGGTATGGAACCTAATAGAAGACTTCGATGCTTTTGGAATCAAATTAATTCCTAGAGAAGATAACCAAATCACAGATGCACTAGCTATTGGTGGGAGTACTTTGGAGCCCATGCAGGATTCCAAACTAAAAATATTATTTGTGGAATTTAGTCCATCCCTTCTATTGCTGAAAACGTTTGAAATTTCCAATTTTTTGATGATGACCAGCACACTCTCACTTTCCTCTTAAGTTCAGAGGTATTTGAAGGTCATATCATTGATGAATCTGACTAGGATCAAGGAGATTGGGATCCAAAAAATTGTGATGTAGAAGGTATAATGAACCTAAAATCCAACAAAATCCTAAGGGAATGGTAACATTAGAAAGGATCTTTGATTTAGATCCTCGAGCTCATGAAAAGGTGCCTACAGATGCTGAGGGAGGGAAGTATGAGTCATTTAACTTAGCAGATTCAGGTCCAGAGAAGAATATTTTTATCGATAAGACCTATCCCAAGGAAATCAAAGACAAAATCTTGGGAGTACTAAAACTAGACATTGAACCAATAGCCTGGGGATATGAAGACCTGAAGACTTTTGACACTTTAGTGATCATGCAAACCATCATGCTGAAACCTGAAGCAAATCCATTTTGATAGAAGCAACACCCAATCAATGCTATCATCAAACCTTTGATTATTAAAGAGGCACATAAGTTACTATCAACAAGGATAATTTTTCCAGTAAGGCATTCAACCCAGGTTGCTAATTTGGTCCCTGTTCAGAAGAAGAGTGGGGAAATCAAATTATGTGTCGACTTCAAAAATTTGAATACAAATTCAGAAAAAGGAAAATTATCCACTCCCTTCCCTTAATGAGGTGTTGTAAATAGTAAATGGTTCACAGATGATGTCATTCCTGGATGGATATTTAAGATACAATCAAGTGTTGGTTAACCGTGAAGATAGAATAAAAACATCTTTCA
>CM021105.1:352090680-352222128 GCA_007115665.2 Sequoiadendron giganteum | reverse complement strand
AGAAAGGAGAGGGAAGTGGATGGCCATTCTATAGGAGTTTGACCTTGAGATACATCCAATGAAGTTGGTGTGAGGACAAGGCCTTTCCAAGGCCATAGTCGATGTATTTCCTAATATTACATGCCAACAATATACACTGAAATTGTTCACAAATGACCCTGAGTACGTGGACCCAATTTCTTTATTGTTAAATAATAAGTGTCTTGATAGAATGAATGCTACATAGAAGAGGGCATTGAGGTTAAAAAGTGCTCACTACATTATCAAAGGAGGATCCTTATTCATAAATAATTTTGAAGGTATCCATCTACGCTATTTGGATAAGTAGGAAACAAAGCATGCCATTGTGGAATTTCATGGTAGATATGGTACTGGGCATGGTTTTGTTGATGCCTTGGCACACCAAATTTTAAGATTAGGATTTTGTTGGCCTCATATATTTTGAGATGCTCACTAGCACATTAGGACATGTCACACATTTCAAACATCAACATCAATAGAACGCATGCCAGCGATGCCCCTGCAACCCATCTACGAGGACAGACCATTCACCCAATGGGCATTATATTTTGTTGGGGTAATTAAGCTGAATTCCTGTGTAGGTCACAAGTTTATTTTTACCACAATGGATTATTGCACGTGTTGAAGTGAGGCACAAGATTGCAAAAAATGCACCACTGATGTCATGATCACGTTCCTCTATGAATATAGCATTACCAGGTTTGGAGTACCATTTTCTTTGGTATGTGATAACGGCTCTACTTTCTCTACTACTCAGTTCATTCAATGGGCATTTGAACATAAAATTGTTTTAAATTATTCCTCTAATTACTATCCATAGGGGAATGGGGTAGCAGAGTCTACTAATAAGAATTTACTTGAAGTTATTAAGAATTTGCTAGAGAGTAATCCTAGGGATTGGCACACACAAATGATATTTTCCTTATGGGAAAATAGGAATAGGAACAAATATGCCTTAGGGAACTCATCATTTAAATCAGTCTATGGCCAAGACCCATTATTTCCTATTCATCTATAGATACTAACTCTACGCTTCATGCAGGAATTCTATTCTCAAGATGATAGGATAGAGGCCTAGTTAGCTAATTTGCTCAGCTTAGAAGAACAAAGAGATGCTACTTTACAACAATTTTCTAGACATCAGATAGTTGTCAAATGTTGGTTTGCAAAAGATCCACAATCAAAGATTTTAGAATATTAGACCTTGTACTATTATGGGACAAAGCTAGAGAAAGGAAAGGTGTCCACCATAAGTTTGATCGCCTTTGGTTGGGTCCATATTAGATAGCTGAAATCCTTGGTGAGAATGATTTCTAGTGAAGTACTTTGACAAGAGAACCTGTTCCCTTGCCACTCAACAAATAGTTTCTCAAACACTATTTTGGCCCATGATGGTTTGATATTTTGATTAATTATATATATGTACTTAGCTATTTCTCATTTTTTGGGTTTTTTTGTTTGTTGTTTTTGTTTCCGTTGTCTTTGTTGTTGTCATCTTTCTTTGTTTTGTTTTGGGGGATCTTCATTTTCTCCATTTTGAGTGATGGGAAAAGTTATTCAAAGCATATTAAAGGTACTAGGAGAGAAATTGATTTAGGTGTTTTCAGGCATGTCTGTTGGGCTCTTTTATTTTAAAACTTGTGCTTTATTGATATTCCAATGACAGTTTGAAAGGCTAATAATAAACAAGTATACCGTAAGTAATCTCATAAACCACGGTTGAATCTATCACAAATTATATAGACTCGTCTCACTTCATAAAGACTTATTCATCTTAGGGTGGCTATATTCACAATTCAGGTGAAAAAATCTGAGTCCTAACACTATCATGATGTTCATCGTAGTTCTCATTCCATTGTTCAGATGAGTATGTCTGAGTATTGAGGAAAGAAGACAAAATGATTGATCCAATATAGCCAATAAAAAATAAAAAAAGAAATAAAAGTATGGAAGAATGGAAAATTCAATATAATAAGGGTAATTTAGGTATCTCTACCGAGGCTATGGACACCTAGCTGGCAGTAGAGAAATAATTTGAGAGAACTAGAGGTATCTTCATCGGGGCTATGGATGCTTGGTTAGCAGTGGAGCAATACCTAGGATATCATTGCACAATAGTTACAATGGCTTAGCTCACCTAGCTTGAATCTTAATACAATCGCTTAACAATAGGGAGGTTCTTTATGGAAAAGGATGCACCATACATGCACACACTCAGATTCAAAACTGTTTTTGTTGATTTGCATTTGAGATTCTAGCTCAACCTTGTTTGTTGTAACTAATCATACTTGAGTTAAAATATTTCTAAACCAAGGGTTTTGGGTGACTGAATTCTTCAGTGTCTTGAAAATGGGTAAAGTATTTTCCCAACCGAGTCGCCAATTGTTATGCCTGGCATAACCACCCCATTTTGTTTTGGTCAAAATGGGTCCCCCTTTTTGTTTCTTTTTTTTTTCTATGGTCTTTTGTTCGGGTCTTGAGAGTTTCTCTTCCTTCCTATGACTTGGTTTCTTTTGTTTTTTAAGTTCGGGGCTCGGGCAGGAACATACACTTGTTCCTTTTCACGAGGCCAAGCCTTATTCATGTCTTGGTCCCTACCCCATATTTTTTCCTTCTTTGTGTTTTTACTGTGTTCTTGCGAGCTCGAGTCTTGGGTTGGCACTGACACTTGATGCTTTCGCTGAGTGTTAGTTTCTATCAATGTCCCAATCCTGGTTTCTTTTGTCTTGTCCGTTTGTGTCTTTTCAAGGTCGGGTATCGGGTTGGAAATTGAACCAAGACCTTTCCAAGGTTCTTGTTCCCATTCCTTAGCCGATCCTGGGGTTCGACCTCTTCCCGATTTCCATTTTATTCTCGCGGGATCAGATTTCGTGTTGCCACTAAACTTTGGACTCTTCAAGGTTCTCATTCCTTCTAAAGCATCGATCCTGATCTTTGTGTTGTTTTGTTTGTCCATCGGGATTGGCTTGTGGAAATTTTATTGAACCTTACATCTATTGAGGGTTTGATCTCAAGCCATGCCCTGACCCTGACTTCCACTTGCCTTCTTTACTACTCTTGGTAGTTATGAGTCCACATGAATCCTGAGACATGATGAACCTGCCATTAATGTCGTAACCGCTTGCACGCATGAGCGGGTTTTTAAATCAAAGTTGTTCCTTGGTTTCCATTCATTCTACTTTCAGGAGTTTGAACAAGAACCAAAGCAACGAGGAGCTAGGGTTCAAGATTTCATCACAATTCATCAACTTTCTGCCAGAATTCTTGGGTGCGTTCCAAGGTAGGTTTTCTTATTTTCATTGTGTCCTCATTTTTTGGTCTTTCGGTTTTGGTTGCTTGTTCCTCCCATTTCTTGTTTTCTTTACCTTGTTACTACTTGTTGTCTTCGTTCAGTTTCATTTTTGTTTCTATATGTTTTCGTTTGCACCTTTTGGTGCATTTTCCTTCAGTTTTGAATCCTATTTGGGTTCATTGTGATTTTCTTTTGGTTTCATCATTTTGTCTTTTGGCAGCGAGATTGTCCATGTTGTAGTGCCTTAGTTTCCTAGGGTTTTGCTCTGTCTTCGGTCGGGCCACTTTAAATTTGTTAATTTCAAACTACTGACCATTTTTTAAAATGAAGGAATATTATTAAAAAATGTCATAGTTGATATTACCTCAGTGATTCCTCATCATCCTGATCCCCACATTGACATCAAGGTTGGGAATCAAGAAGGCATGTATGTTAGTTTTCTCGATGGTGTCAGTTTTTTCACTTTCCTGATCCCCACATTACTATCGAGATCAAGGGTTGGACTAACACCTTAAGTTTGATTTAAATATGAGGACTAAGTGATTCTTCAATGACTTGTGGTCTGATTCCTACTTTGTGATCGAGGTCGAGGGTTAGTTCGGCACTAAACCTTTAAATTTTCCAATTGGTGCATAGGCTTGATAGTACCCCAATCTCGACTACCGCTTTGTAATTGGGATTGGAACTTAAGATGGACGCGTCCCCATTATATGTTTTGAGCTATGACCCAAGCCTGAACTTGATCCTGAGCCCGATTCTTAAACACTACGGGGTCGAGCTTTGAGATGACTTTGAAATTTTTGAACACAAGTCCGGTTCCGAAGGGTGACCTGATCCTAACTCCCGATCACAAAGCAAAGTCAGACCACAGGTCGATGCTTAACCTATTTCCTTAACATGGCCCTAGTGTTTGGCCTCAATCCCGTATCCCAACATAACTAATTTTATGCATAAAATTGGCTAAGTTCTTAATACCGTTTTGAGCCCAAAGCCCGAAAATGATCAAATTAACTGATTGAACTAATTTTTTTTTTGACCTGATGCTGATTTATCATGAAAGCTTGGGTTATGTGTTATCTATATGTCTCTTTTTGTGTATCTAGTGATTGTCAGTAGTGCAAGATATTTGACCAATGTTTGACTCTAAGGAAGAGATATATGTTGAGGGATTGCCTAGTGAGGGAACATCTGAGGTAGCATCAAAAAGGATCAGGGCCAAGAAATTGAAACTAGAACAAATTTCCTATACAATTAAATACAAGTATTAGGGGAATCCAGTTCCATGAAAGTTCATCTCCCGAGTTGTGAATATTATTGAAACCTCGGCGGGGCATATGGATTTGGAGTAGTTCATCAAAGATACATTTTCTGAGGATGTTGTCCCAAGGGAAAAAGGAATTGCAGAGTCAACACTGGCTCATGTAGCTTCCTTTCCTATTGTGGTGCAATGTCTTGTGTTTATCCTAATAGTTGCACAGGCATATAACCCCACTTAGAGACAATTCATTAATTTTGAGGGCAATGTTATTATAGATTTGACTCCAACCATGATGACACTTGTGTTTGACCTCCCTCCTTACCCTAATGCCAAGATGATGAATGAGGCATAGGAATTTGAGTTGTGGAACAATGATGTGGAAGGAAACAAACAACTCATCGATAAATGGTGGCTAAAAACGGAGAAGTCAGTAAAGAAGTTGTCACCCAATCCTAAGAGGTTGGATTTCTCCCAAGATGTAGGAGATATTATCACACTATTTGAATCTCACACTTTTGAACAATGGATGTTTCCTTTTATCTAGTTGATCCTAGAGGGAAAGTAATATTTCGATTGGGGGAAAATCATCTCAAATAATATTCATAACCAACTCCTCCAGGTAACACAGACCAAGACATTCTACATGTCTTCTTATGTTATTTATTTTGTAGCCAAAATTGAAAGGTTTCCTGGGTTGAGCACTGTAGGGTCAATGGAAGAAGGCCCAGATCAAAAGAAGGTCTAGGAACATTATGACCAATTGGAGATCAAGGAATAAAAAAAACACTTCAAAAGAGTAAATGATGTTTTTTTGTATGTTGTTATAAATCAACTCACGGGGGACGTAGATTTCAGATTGTCTTGGGAAGCCATGGAATTTATTCAGGAATAGGGATATTGGTTTATTCAATACCCCAAGTCTACATATTTCAGATTATTTGGTTTTGATGGCTATCCGTTTAAGTTGCCAAGATACTGTGGTGATACGTGGGTTTTAATGGAATTTTATAGGCAAGTTGGTGAGGTAAATGTTGTTTTCTCTTCACGGCATTGGATTGTTATACATCCTTTTCCCTTGGAATTTGGATTCTATTCTTGTTCTTCTACAATAGTGGCTAAATCAACTATGGAGGAATTTCAAGCTTCAAATTTTCAGCAGCATACTTCTAGAAAGAATACAATGCATGCACTCTATCCTTCTCACTTTACTCATCATGTGCCTCTTCTTGATGATTTTTTGGCTAACCTTCAGGATCAGTTTGAGGTCAGGAAAAGAGGTTATGAGAGGTTGAAAATTCCCTAGATGAGGTATTTTTAGGTTAAAACTGATATTCCCAATGCCACTATAGATGATGGGATCACTCTCGATCCCTGGTATGATATTGATCAAGTGGATACACAAGCCCTGCCACCCATCAATTGTGTAGTGAAAAAAGAGACTAGAATTAGGAAAATATCATTAGTGGTAAAAAATAGCCTAAGGTGGATAGAACTCAGTTTGAAATAATCAAGGGCTAGGGTGACAAAGAAAATAGGTTCACGTAGTGAACCCACTTCCTCTGTAGTGACCAAACAATATAAGAGATTAAAGAAAGGTGTTGAAAAAGGAGAAGCAGTCACTGAAGAGCCTCCAAAAACAAAAGAAGATGTCACACTATAGGAGATAGATGATTATTTGTGTAAATAAAAGGTTACTTATGAGGCTATTGTTGGATGTGTTACTTAAGGTTTTGGTGTTGTACCTTTGGTCATTGTTCATGTGGGTGAGGAGAGTTATGTAGAGAAATAGGTTGTTGTTCCCCTGCAAGCTGGGGGGAGTGTTCCTACCATGCCCTCAACTTCTGAACCACCAGTTACTGGAGAGGAGGGATAGGCCGAGGTAAATGTTCAAGATATCTCCTCAGATTTTGAAAGAGCTCCATCCCAAGAGGGAGAAGAACCTGAATAGGAAGATTATTTAAGGAAGGTGGAAGAAGACCCATGAGATGAAAAAGCAGAATTTGAATGTGGGAGCTAACACAACCGACAATTAGAACTTGATGATGTTTTAACAGTGAAAGAACAAGAAGAATTGATGGAGAGTGTCCAAAAAATTGGCTATTGAGCAACTAGCTCAGGAAGAAAAAGAAGAACAGTAAAGAAAAGTCGAGGAGTTAGCTTAGAAAATGGAAAAAGTTGAAGCATGAAAAAAGATAAAGGCTGAGGCCTTGGAATTGGAAAGGAAAGATACACAAGAAAATGCTACAGAGGAAGAAATTTGAGCTAAACAATTAGAGTGGCAAAGGCTAAAAGATGAAGAAGAGGTTGGAAAATGAGAGGAAGAAATGAGAAAGATAGAAGACATAAAAGCTGAGAATGAGAGGAAGGAGCAAGAAGATCTTCAAAAAAATTCTTCGCAAAAAACTATTGAAACAATTTCCTCCACACCTTGGAGCATCCAACAAGCAGCCACTCAACCAGCTACACCCACTTGGTGTAAGTTGAATCTAGAGAAGAGGCAACAAGTACAAGTCCAACCAATAATGTGGGATGATATAAGGGAAAAATTTGAGAAAGTAAAGACATAGAAGAAGGCTCGTGCAATACATTCAATAAATCTTATTGATGAAGGAGATATGGTAACTGAAATTACTACCCCAATTGTTGATAAGGATGATAGAGAATTGCAGCCAGAAGATTATCAGATAAGTACTGCTAATCTTTGAAAGAACACTCAAAATTAGCAAATAAATCTAATTGATATTGTTTCCACTACTACCAAATCAAAGTTGATTAAATATAAGTAGGTTAAAGATGAGCTTAAGTCTCAATTGAATAAAATGAAAGACTTCTTGAAGGAGTTAATTTCATCTACTCCTGAGCAGCCCGTACCATCAAAGGTTCCCATTTTAATGAGCAAAAAATAGGTAGATTATTTGACTAATATGAAAAAGAAAGCCACATGGTTTGATAATTGGCTTAATATCTTTAAAGTTGATATGAATAAGTTTTTAGATGAATATTTTAAGCATTATGTTAGGGGGATTAAATACATCAAATCAATAGAAGAATCTATGAAGAAATGGTGGGAAGAAGAGGAGAAACTCAGAGAATATTTGGGAAAGCTTAGGGTGATTGATAAATTTTTTGATAAGAAGCTGGTTCAGTCTCAGATTTTGGGTGAAGAGGATTCCCAATTTATTGCAAAGTCTATTCATATCTCTAATTTTAAGGCATAGACTCTTATTGAACATAGGATAATCATGCTCAAGAGTGTTAATGAGATATTTGAACATACAGGTATATTTGAAGAAATTGTCTCAAGGTTCATTGATAAAGCCTTACCTCCAGATCATAGGCTTGAATGGTTGGGAGACATCAAAGATGCATGAGAGGAATGATTGGATGGGATGTTAACAAAGGGAGATATTGATGAGTCTCCACTCATGGACAGATTGTTGGAGCTTAGATGTGACTTGCAATGGGAAGCCAGTGATGTTGGTCAAATGAAAGTAACTGTTGATACAGTTGAAAGGAAATTTAATGAATCTAAATTTGAAGTTGATTGGGCTGATGGACCATATGATGAGACACTAAAACAAATCTTTTCCAACTATGATGAATACCTTGAGACCTAGCATAAAGGTGACAAATGAAATTAATTGTTTTAACTATTTAGTGAACAACAATATCTTTTTGGACGAGTTTTGAGTAAAGGGACGGCTAGGGAGAAGAACTGTCAGTCATGAGTGATCTATGTTTGGTGGCAGCAATTTGAGTAAAGACTTAGAGTCCATATTTTGGTTGAAAGAGAAGCTTATGTACCTATTAGCTTCAACAATTATAGCAAAGGAAAATACTAGAGTTATCAGAGTGTCCCTACAATTGCGAATATGAAACCTCAGATTGTGGATCTCAATTTTGATGGGAGGAATTAATGTTGAACATGTCTATATGTAGAATTTCTCTCCATATTTTAAAGGCCAGATAATTGAAGTGAGGATTGGCCACCTAAAAGAGAGATCTAGGATGATTTTACAGTTTTTAGAAGTTTTATAGTTTTTATGCAATGATACTTAGACATTTTTTACAAGTTTCAAAATAATTTATGTTATTTCTAGAATGAGTTTTAATGGTAATGTTGGTGAACAATAGTCATTCGTGTGTCAGTGAATGTTGTGAATAAATGTATCTTATTTGATGAACATGAATAGAATATTTTGAATCTTAGACTATTTCATTGAGTTATCTGTGAATGAAATTTCTTTGTGTTTATTGATCTATGAATCTTAGTAATGAGCTGGTGATGTGTTCTTGTTTGATTTTGAAGTTTGGTGATGATGAGTGATTGTATGTCTTGAATTTTCACTATGAATGAATGCAATGGTGTAGATTATTCTGTGGATTGTATCATTCTATGGTTTTAGTTGTTTGAAAGAAATGCTCGTTATGAAGTTTATATGTCTGAATTAAAGAAAATATATATTTATGTTTTGTTGTCCTACACTTTGTTCTATCTTTTTCTATTTATTTACACCCCAAAAATTAAATTAGTTCATACTATTCTATTTGTCCCCTTCTACTGGCATGTCCCTTTAATATTACAGTTGCATAGGCCATTGAACAACATCAGCATAGTTGAGAACCACTACAGAGACCTTGGAAGATAGGTAGCTTTAGGTTATTTATATTTTTCAAGAGAAAGAGTAGAAATATTCTATTTTAATGTTGTTGTGTTACTTTGACCATCAAAAATGTTGAATCATAAGACACAACTGATTGCAAAAATTGATCTTCTACAATATCTACTTAGTAAAGCAGCTCTGAGAAGAAGACTAGCTAAGTGGGTTATGATCTTTAGTGAATATGACATTGAGTATGTTGACCGAAAAGCAATAAAAGGACAAGTGATAGTAGATCAAATCACTGATGCACCAATCAAGGTAGATCACCCTTTGATATCTGATTTCCTAGACGAATCAATCTTCATCATAGATACACCAACAACATGGAAACTATAATTTGATGGATCTTACATAAATCATTGTTTAGGAGCTGGAATTATATTCATCACACCTCAAGGAGATTCCATTCCCAAGTCATTCCAAATAGCATTCCCCTATACTAATAACATAGCAAAGTATGAAGCATTGTTGACAGGACTTTGAATAGAAACAAAATGGAAAATCAAGGATCTTCAAGTTTATGGTGATTCTTAGTTAGTGATTAAGCAAGTTAACGATGATTACGACACCAAGGATGAGAAATTGATACCCTACAAGTGCATGGTGGATAGTTTTATACTATACTTTGATGCCATTTATTTTGAACAGATCTTGAGAATCTTGAACAAAGTAGCTGATGCAATGGCTACAATTGGATCTCTCTTTGACATTCCCAACAATGCATTGTTATATAAGTTCTTGGTAGAATAACTGTTGATCCTTGCATTCGATGTCCTCGAAACTAAACTTTTGTGTGATATTTTTGGTCTTGAATCTCCCTCATACAAAGACATTTATGCCTATTTGTATGACCAAATTATTCCTCTTGACTTGTCCCTCAACCAATGAACAAATTTTATCTGACAAGCATCCAAATACGCCATCATTAGAGGTACCATTTATTGTCATAGCCTAGATAGTACCCTCCTTTAATGTCTCAAATCAAATGAAGCACAAACAACCTTACAAGAGGTACACCATGGTATATGTGGAGCTCACTTTACTGGTCCTAACTTAGCCAAAAAGCTCATGAGGATGAGATAATATTGGCCTACAATAGAACATGATGCCTATCATTTTGTGAAGAAACGTCACCAATGTCAGATTCATGGAGATCTTATAACTGCACCAGCTCAAGAACTACAGCCATTTACTTCACGATGGCCATTTCCTCAATGGGGACTCGACCTCATAGGAAATATCCATCCCACCTCTGCTAATGGACGTAAGTTTATTGGTGCAGGAGCACCTAGGAAACACTAGGCAATCTATATTTGATTCTTGTTTTTGGTATGTTTTCCATGAAGGTCATGTTGACCATTGAGTAGGTGAGATAGAATTAGAGGCTTGGGGACATGTCTTGATCCTTAGTGCTCATTAAGATAAGGTGTGGAAAGGCTTAATGAGTTTTGGATATCATTTGCATAGGTTTGCTAGAAATTGGCAAAAGTTGCAAAATGGTGCATTCTGCAACTTTGCCACCTTATAACTGAAATGTCTAACCAAGGGGAGGTATAACTACTTTTTTTGACCTATATAGGGTGTTCCTCGACCTGAAAGTAGGGTTGGATGCATTCGAGTTTGTGTTGAATTTTTGAAATCAAGAAAACATTGGTTTTTGGTGTGAATTTCCTAGTTTTGCTTGGAATTTAGTGTGTTAATGGATTGATCATGGAACTGTGAATTGTGTAGGATGTAGTGCAGTTGTATTTTAAGCATTGTGTGCCATTAGATAGCTATTTAGTTTAGTTTCAAGAACTATTGTAGATAGTTGTTTCTTTGAATTTGTTGATCTGACAGTTTGTTTGTAGAAAATGGAGGTTTAGATGACATTCCCTCTATACATAATGTACAGACCCTTGGGAATTATGACTTGACTCCATGATTGTATATATGGTAGGATTAGGAGTCCTTAATAGTTCAGAAAACACCATGGAAGTCTTCTCCTAAGCGAGCCAGGGAGTGTTCGGCTAGGGAAGACAATGAGTGCAAAGCACTTGATTTGCAGGGGTGATCATTTCCTGTCAAGTCACGGTGTGGAGAGGGTAACCAGATTCATTGCAAAGACTTAGCATGGAGGAGGAAGCTCCACCAATCCATTTGGTGAGAGAAACTCATGACAGTCTGCTGTGTGGTCAGGGAAAGGGCTCAAAAAGGCCAAATTTGCTAACTTGAAGGTCCAACCTATGTACGGACAGTTGAGGGTTAAGACCACCAAAATCTTAGAATAGTAGGCATGAGGACCAGGAACCCCAAGGAAAGATCCTATGTTCTTTGGAGTACTTTGGAGTTCTAACTTGTTTTCTCAGACAAGGAGGCCTAATTGGAATTCCTAGGACTAGTGAACTAAAACCCTAGATGAGGGTTTGGTGGAAGCGACTTGTAAATGGAGTTTGGTGGACCCTAAAGAACCCTAGGAGGATGTATTGAAGCTATTGGAAACATCTCCACACCCCTGCAAAGCTAATTTTTAGTTCTTGGAGTATGTTAGCCTTAAGGGTGGATTAAGGGCTAAGGAAGAGTTGAAGCATTGCACCAAGATTGGCTTGGTAGGTAGGATTTTCCATGGTAGTTGGGTTGGCAAGGTGAACCAGGGGAACCTAAACAAGAAATAGGTCCTATAGGTTAAGGTGGTGGAGTAGAGGTCTTCCAAGTAAGACCCAGAGCATGAAACAATGATTGTTTCATCCAACCTCCCTATCAGATTGGTATCAGAGCAACAAAAGATTTGGGATAGAATCTTGTATGTCAGATCTTGAGTCTAGTGGTTCTACAATCATGGTGACTAATGTGGAATTGGCCAAGAAGGTCAAAGATCAAGAGGAAGACAATAGGATATTCAGAGAAAGATTAGCCCAGCTTGAGGAGACATTGAGTAATGTGCAGATCAAGGCCAATGAGGTTAGTGATAGATTGGAAGGTAGGGTACCAAAGAGTGAAGAGGTTGCAGAGGAAAAAAAGATCCCTGAACCTGACCCTGTTCTACATGAGGAGCCTTTCTTGAAGCCATTGAAAGATTTGAGTGGAAAAGCTCTTGAAGGCATACCACTGTTTAGTGGCAAATTGGAAGCTGATCTAGTCATGGATTAGATAGAGGGTATGGAAAACCACTTTGAGTGTGATGGAGTCATTGAAGCACAGAAGGTAAAGGTGGCCAATTCTAGATTGAGAGGATCTACCATGACATGGTGGAAATTCATTCAGACAAAGAGGGAAAAAGAAGGCAAGAAGCCTATTTCAACTTGGGAGGGTATGGTTGCCAAAGTGAGAGAAGCATACATGCCAGATGATTATGAGATTCAATTGCATAAGAAGAGATAGAGCTCGAGACAAAGAGACCAAGATGTGAATACTTACACTGAGGAGTTTCAAAAACTTTGTATGAGGTCTAATGTTTTAGAGGATGAAAGTCTTAAGGTGGCTAGGTACCTTAATGGCTTGAAGTGGAACATTCAAGAGGAGATGACTCTTCTAAGTCCCAAGACAGTACACCAATGTTACCAATTAGCTATAATGATTGAGGAAAGAAGCAAGAGGAAACAAGATCAATATTCTAAGAGTAGAGGCAAAGGAAGAGATCAAAGAGGACATAGAGGTGGCTACCAAGGTAGAGGGGATAAACAAAGAAACCAAGGAGAGTCTAAGCTCACAAAGCATGGGAGTGAAACACCTTCCAGAGGAGGTTATGGAAGAGGTAGAGGATCTCAAGGAGGATCAAATAGAGGAAGAAGAGCAGGTAGAAGCAACTCATACTTTGCTAGTATGAAATGTTATCATTGTGGTCAAGTAGGCCATCCAGCTTATAGGTGCCTAGAGAAAGCATCTTCATCAAATATAGAGAAGAGAGTGGCATATGCTCAAGAGGACACCATGAGTACCAAATCACCAGAGGTTAGTCACACTAAATCTGAGATGGGGGAGAACCTGATGTTTAGAAGAGTTTTTATCAGACAACCGGTCAAGGAAGAGCCAAAGCAAAGAAGAGCCTTATTTAGAGTGAGATGCAAAATACTTGGGAAAGTATGCAAGGTGATAGTGGACTCAAGGTCTACTAACAATATAATCTCAGAGGAGGCAGTAAGGAAATTGAAGTTGGAGAAAGTACCCCACACTAACCCTTACAAGGTGACATGGTTAAACAAAGGGTAGAGTGTTCTTATCAATGAGCAAACAACAATGCAGTTCTCCATAGGAGGGTACAAGGATAAGTTGATTTGTGATGTGTTACCCATGGATGCATGCCATCTTCTATTGGGCAGACCATGGCAGTATGACAGAGGTGCCATCTATGATGGAAAGGAAAATACTATCTCATTCAATAAGGATGGAAAGACATACAAATTGCAGTCACTGTCAGATGAGGAAGAAGGACAGTTAAAGACCCCTAGTGTCTTATTAAGCAGTGGTAAGGAGTTCATTAACACCCTACATCAAGGAGGTGAAGGATATCTAGTTGTGGTGCAACCCAAGGAAGAAGACAAGGCCAAAAAAATAGTCATACCTGGAGCAGTCCAAAAGTTGCTTGAACAGTTCAAGGACATAGTGAGTGATGGAACACCAACAACCTTACCTCCAAAGAGAGCCATTAGCCATCAGATTGAATTCATACCAGGAGCTTCTTTACCAAACAAAGCAGCCTACAAGTTACACTAGATCAAAACCTAGAGGTAGCTAGGCAAGTGCAGGAGTTATTGGATCAAGGATTAATTAGGAAGAGAATCAGTCTGTGTGCAGTGCCAGTGGTCTTAGCAACCAAGAAAGGAGGCAAGTGGAGATTATGCATTGATTCTAGAGCTATAAATAGAATCACAATCAGGTATAGGTTCCCTATTCCTAGGATAGAGGACTTGATGGATTGTCTTGGAGGAGCTCAGTACTTTACCAAGTTGGATCTCAAAAGTGGATACCATCAGATCAAAATTAAGGATGGAGATGAGTGGAAGACAACCTTTAAGACAACTAATGGGTTGTATGAGTGGAGAGTTATGCCATTTGGCCTCTCTAATGCCCCTAGCACATTCATGAGGCTCATGAATGAAGTGCTCAAAGACTTTACAGGGATATTTGTGGTGGTGTATCTTGATGATATACTCATTTTTAGCAAGACAGTAGAAGAACGTCTAAAACATGTGGAGTTGGTTCTTAGAAGATTGTGAGAAGAGAAGTTAGCCATCGACCTAGAGAAATGTGAGTTCTTCAAATAGGAGCTTGTGTATTTGGGGTTTGTAGTATCCCAAGGATCATTGAAGATGGATCCAAGCAAGGTGGAAGCTATCCTTAATTGGCCTACACCAACCATAGGGACAAAGGTAAGAAGTTTTCATGGATTGGCTCAGTTTTATAAGAAATTTATAAGAAACTTTAGTGGCATATGTGCACTAGTCCTTGATACAATCAAAGGTGGTCTAAAGACTAAATTCAAGTGGACTCTAGAAGCTGAGAAGGGTTTTGAGAAACTAAAACAAGAAGTGGCAACTCAACCCATCCTTTTGTTACCTAGCTTTGATAAGTTGTTTACTGTGGAATGTGATGCCAGTGGAATTACAGTAGGAGGAGTTCTAAGCCAAGAAGGTGGGCCTATAGCTTTCTTTAGTGAAAAGCTCAATGAAGCTAAGAAGAAGTATTCTACCTATGACCTGGAACTCTATGCTTTAGTACAGTCACTGAGAAAATGGAGGCATTATCTCCTACCTAAGGAGTTTGTAGTGTTCACTGATAATCAGGCACTTAGCTACATCAACACACAAGAGAAGTTGAGCAATAGACATCTAAAATGGATGGAGTACCTCCAAGCTTTCACTTTCACCATCAAGAACAAGAAGGGACAGTTGAACAAGGTGGCAGATGCATTAAGTAGAAGATTGCTGACAGTACAAGAGATACAGATCAAGAGCATTGGAATAGAGAGTTTCAAGGATCTCCATGGGGAAGATGAAGACTTCTCGGAGGCATACAAGGTATGTTTTGACTTTGAGAATCACTTTCATAGCCAATACTTAGAGTATAGATTGCAAAGTGGATTGTTATTCAAGGGGAATCAATTATGTGTTCCAAGAGGATCAATGAGAGAGAATCTCATCCAATAGAAGCACAATGGTAGTCTTAGTGGACATTTTGGAATCAACAAGACAATGGAACTAGTGCAAAGGTTCTACTATTGGCCTAAGTTACCAAGGGATGTCAGGAGGTATGTGGAGCAATGTGTAGTGTGTATGAAAGCAAAAGGGGGAGCTAGTAATGCAGGTTTGTACTAACCCCTACCCATTCCTAACAGACCATGGGAATGTATTAGCATGGACTTTGTTGTAGGACTCCCTAAGACTAAGACAGGGTTTGATAGTGTCTATGTGGTGGTAGATAGATTCAGTAAGATGAGTCACTTTATCCCTTGCAAGACCACCCACGATGCTAGCTATATTGCTCACCTTTTCTTCAAAGAAATTGTAAGGATCCATGGATTACCTTTGAGCATTGTATCAGACAAGGATGTGAAGTTCATGAGTCATTTTTGGAAGACTCTATGGAGCAGATTAGGTACCAACCTGTCTTTTGGATCAGCTTACCATCCTCAGATCGATAGACAAACAGAGGTGGTTAATAGGGTGTTAGGTAACCTTCTAAGATGCCTAACCAAGGAGTATGGATAGACATGGGACTTGGTCATATCACAGGCTGAATATGCCTACAATGACAGTGTGAACTGGACCACAGGGAAGAGTCCTTTTGAAATAGTGTATGGAATGCACCCAAGAGGTGTGTGTGAACTCAGGCATCTAGGAGCTATGGATCATAGGAGTGGACATGCAGAGGATTTCTCTCAGACCATGAAGGAGATTCAGGAGTAGGTGAAGAAGACAGTCACCGAGGCTACCCAAAAGTTGAAAACTAAGGTGGATCTAACTAGGAAGGATCTACAATTTACAGTAGGAGACTATGTCATGGTCCACCTCAAAAAATATAGGTTATAGAAGGGAACATCAACCAAGTTGTAGATGAAGAGAGTGGGACCATGTAAGGTGTTAGCCAAATATGGAAAGAATGCCTACAAGGTGGAGCTACCTGTAGATTTGGGCATTTCACCAGTGTTCAATGTAGCTGATCTGATCAGATATAAGGGAACAGTCACTGACATGGATCAAAATAGCAGGGATGTCTTCAAGGATGTGAGCAACATAGCCTTACCTACTCAAGACAAGCTACAAGCAGAGAGTATCTTGGAATCAAGAGTGAAGAAGTCTACAAGGCATAGGGTGTACATGGAGCATCTCATCAAATGGAAGGATAAATTAGAGTCTGAGGCTACATGGGTGGATGAAGCTCAATTAAAGATGTAGGGCATTGATGTATCATTGATCTCTCCTCACATTCCTTACTGGTTGTGTAGAGGGGGGGGGGAATGGTGCAGGAGCACCTAGGAAACACTAGGCAATCTAGTTTTGATTCTTATTTTTGGTATGTTTTCCATGAAGGTCATGTTGACCATTGAGTAGGTGAGATAGAATTAGAGGCTTGGCGACATGTCTTGATCCTTAGTGCTCATTAGGATAAGGTGTGGAAAGGCTTAATGAGTTTTGGAACTCATTTGCATAGGTTTGCTAGAAATTGGAAAAAGTTGCAAAATGGTGCATTTTGCAACTTTGCCACCTTGTAACTGAAATGTCCGACCAAGGGGAGGTATAAATACTTTTTTTGACCTATATAGGGTGTGCCTCGACCTGAAAGTAGGGTTGGATGCATTTGAGTTTTTGTTGAAGTTCTGAAATGAAGAAAACAATGGTTTTTGGTGTGAATTTCCTAGTTTTGCTTGGAATTTAGTGTGTTAATGGATTGATCATGGAACTGTGAATTGTGTAGGATGTAGTGCAGTTGTCTCTTAAGCATTGTGTGCCATTAGATAGCTATTTATTTTAGTTTCAAGCACTATTGTAGATAGTTATTTCTTTGCATTTGCTGATCTGACAATTTGTTTGTTGAAAATGGAGGTTTAGATGACATTCCCTCTATACATAACGTATGGCCTCTTGGGAATTGTGACTAGAATCCATGATTGTATATATGGTAGGAGTAGGAGTCATTAACAGTTCAAAAAACACCATGGAAGTCTTCTCCTAGGTGAGCCAGGGAGTGTCCGGCTAGGGAAGATAAGGAGTGCAAAGCACTTGATTTGCAGGGGTGATCATTTCCTGTCAAGTCACGATGTGGAGAGGGTAACCAAATGTCTTGCAAAGACTTAGCATGGAGGAGGAAGCTCCACCAATCCATTTGGTGAGAGAAACTCATGACAGTCTGCTGTATGGTCAAGGAAAGGGCTCAAAAAGGCCAAATTTGCTAACTTGAAGGTCCAACCTGTGTACGGACAGTTGGGGGTTAAGACACCCAAAATCTTAGAGTAGTAGGCATGAGGACCAGGAACCCCAAGGAAATATCCTATGTTCTTTGGAGGACTTTGGATTTCTAACTTGTTTTCTTGGAGGAGGCCTAATTGGAATTCCTAGGACTAGTGGACTAAAACCCTAGATGAGGGTTTGGTGGAAGCGACTTGTAAATGGAGTTTGGTGGACCCTCAAGAAGCCTAGGAGGATGGATTGAAGCTATTGGAAACATCTCCATGCCCCTACAAATCTAAGTTTTAGTTCTTGGAGTATGTTAGCCTTTAGGGTGGATTAAGGGCTAAGGAAGAGTTGAAGCATTGCACCAAGATTGGCTTGGTAGGTAGGATTTGTCATGGTAGTTGGGTTGGCAAGGTGAACCAGGGGAACCTAAACAAGAAATAGGTCCTCTAGGTTAAGGTGGTGGAGTGAGACACCATAGAGGTCTTACAAGTAAGACCCAGAGCATGAAACAATGATTGTTTCATCCAACCTCCCTATCATTTATCCTTTTCACTACTGAGTACTTTAAAAAATGGATTGAATCTATCCCACTGACTTACATCACCAGAAAGGAGATAGCCAAATTCATCCTGAATTACATCATTTGTCATTATGGTATCCCATAGTCCATCATTACAAATAATGATTAGACTTTTAAGAACTAAGATGTATGAGAGCTTTGTGAAAGGTTTTATATCCAACGTCATTTTCCTAGTCCATATTATCCCCAAGGAAATGGTCAAGATGAGGCATCTAATAAGACTATTCTAAAAATCTTAAAGAAGATTGTCGATGACACTTGTCATGACTAACACCTACAACTCAATCTTGCCTTATGGACCTATTGCACCAATATTCACACTCTTATAGGAGCCGCACCATATTCCCTTATCTATGGATATAAATAAATACTTGCTACAGTGGTGAGTTACCATCCCTACGAGTCTCTATGCAGGGCTTGATTGATCAAGAAGAATACCATGTATCCCGTCTACATGAGCTAGAGTTACTAGATGAAAATAAATAGAATATGTTTACACATTTGCATGTGTACCAAAATCACCTCTGATGCAGTTACAAGAATAAGGTTCATCCTAAAAGTTTTGACATTGGTGACTTAGTCCTAAAGGAAAATCCAAAGAATCAAGAAGAATGAGAAAAACTTGGAAAGTTTGAACCTAATTGGTTGGGCCCGTATATTGTCAAAACAACATATGGATTTGGTGCTTATCAACTTTCTAATCCTAAAGGAGAACAGTTACCTGAACCTATCAATGACATGCACCTTTTCAAGTACTACACTTGATTCTCAAAGTATCCCTTAAAAATTCAAAACACAGAAAATCAAAAAATCAAAAAAATTGTCACCTTGATGAAAACCTGACAAACATGCATCTTGGTGACAACAAAAAAACTGAAAACAATCAAAAGAATAGTAAAAATAAATGATCCATCCAATAGTGAAAACCACTTCTATGGTGCTTTGGATAAGTACCATGGTGAAAACCTAAAAAATAGGCACCATGTGTAGTAAGTATATGCTCCTCCATCTACTATCACTCTATCTGGTCTTCCATCCTTTGCTTATCCATTTGAACACTTCCTATTGGCAATACAAGGGTAGACAACTGAGAGGGGGGGTGAATCAGTTGTCACATAATTTCAAAATTATTAAATTTACTAACCCGTATTCTCAAATCTAATTAATAACCATGAAAGCATAAATCAACAACACATCAGAAACACACATAACACCAAGATTTTTACATGGAAACCCTGTTAGGGAAAAACCATGGTGGAGGTCAGTCTACAATTTTATACCCCATTAAAAGTATAAGAAGAATAAATGGGGAATACACATGCATTCAGGCACACTACCTAGAGCTCACTACTCAATTACAAAGGAAGACTCACTATCTTATAGAAAACATTCAAATTACAACCATCCGGATTTTGAACTGAGAAAGTAGCATTTGCTAATGTCTGATTACAGTTTTGATTAAGCACATGAAAACTTCTTCACTCTTCTTCACACTCTGCTATGCCTTTGAAATATTTAGAACATTATTCGTGCATAGACACTTGTTCACTAGCATTCAAATGAAGAAACAATCACGTATATATATCCACAACAAGGAATTACATCGCTTCATGTCAGCTTTAACAAAATAATAAGATGAATACAAAATTTCGGCCCAAAACAATAAATATTATTAATGCGAATCAACCAAGGTCAGCCACAACATAGTGAAGACCCAAAATAATATCCTAAAACACAAAACACCTTTAAAAATTATTCCTCAAAGATCCACAACACACTATAATCATCCTATCGACCATGAGCACACAAGAGAAAATCATCGATCGTGAGCACAAAAATCAATGCAAACATGCAACATAGATAGAGCAAAATCTAGAAACATCCACAAACACCAAAGGAGAATTCGCAACAACTCAGATTACCAAAATCACATTATCTTCTTCCAGGAACACTAGCTACAATAACAGAATAACTGTCGAACACAAAAACTCATAACTTGCTCAAATCTTCATGCAAACCTCTAGAAATTTTGGTGGATAAACTAGATACACCTAAAAAAAAAAACCCTTTAATCCACAACTTCTCACCATCAACATACTGAAATTTCCATCATACTGATCTTCACTGCTTCACAGACAACTTGCAACATATTTTATTACAATTTTCTCAATATCCTCAGCATATAAAATCTTAAAGACATTAATGGTAATAGTGTTGAAATCAATTACACCCACATATCAGCAACACAACCACAACATCCAACACTTCCTTCATCCATAATAAAGCTTCATCATTCTTCCATGGCCCGAGAACCATCGACATTTGGTATCCTTCACCTTCTTGATCACCCTTTGTATTCATCCACTTCCCCTCCATGCATAATAAATTGGTCCTATACCTGAATGGGGGAAATACTTTGATTTCCATTTCATGGGAAATAATGCATGGTATCAGCTTTCATAAAACCATCAAAATCCAAAAAAAATCAGAAATCATCAAAATCCAAATACATAAAAAAACTTCAAAACTTCCAAAAACAGAGTCAAAATCTGAGTTTGATTTTGAGTTAGTTTGTGTTAGAGTGGTTGAATTCTACACATTTGATACATAGTCAAGGCTCATCTTAAATGGGCCCCTGAGACATTAGGTCAGTCCTTTAGGTTGTACAAATAAAATTATGATTCAACTTTTGTCAAATAAAACAAAGTCAAGTTGTGTCAAACTACGAGGTCTCTACATGTACAACATAGGAAAGGCCATCAATCAATGAGCCCCTGAGGTCACCTAGGTTAGTCCTTTAAGGTTTATCGAGTGTGGTCTTGTTCTTGGTCTACAAGCAATCATCATTTAAACCAAATCATGAATCAACAGGCAAGCATAACTAGCAAATCTTTCAATCTTCAATCAATCAATCAATTTTCAAATCAGTCAATCATCTTATCGTCAATCAATCAATCAAGTCATTGGTCTTATATTGGAATGGGGCATTATGCCATTTTTCTCATTTGGTCTTATCTCTTATCTTTTATCAGGATGCGTCCTTCCTGAGATTAGACTTTGTCAATTTGGTCATTCACCTTTAAGTAGGATGTGTCTTTCTTGCAATCAGGTGTCTTGTCAACACTTTTCACTTGCTCAACTTTATCAGATGTGTTCCTTGCCTTAAACAAGATATGTCTTTCTTGAAATTAGGTATTGTCATATCACTTGGCCAACCTTATCAATTAATCTTGTCAAACTTGTCAATCAATCTTGCCTTAATCAGGATGTGTCTTCCCTGAAATCAAGCTCAACTAATAAACCTTGTCAACTTTATCAATCAATATTTTTCAAACAATCAATCAATCTTTTCATCTTGGTCAATTGATATTTCCTTAATCAGGATGTTTCCTTCCTAAAATTGGGCACAATCAATCAAATCAATTTTCCCATCCTTTTCAACCTGTCAATCAAGTCAACTGGTCAACTTTTTTCAAACTATCCTTGTCAAACTTATCAATCAATCCTTGTCAATATATCAATAAAGTTGCTCATCTTGGTCAACTTAATCAATCATCTCAAATAATCTTATCAATGTTATTGGCAAACACTATCTCTTTGGAAAACACTTTTTTGGTCTAGGTTGTCTTATCTTTTTGATTGGTTCTAGGTCTTGTTACTAGTTACCTCAAGGATGTCCTATTAAAGGATTTATAGGAATGGTGATGGATCAAGACCTTTTTTCTTTGCTTGCTATCTGTGGTTTGTATTGAAAAAATATTGGGATAATTGGGTCCTTAGTATGAGTCAGGGCATTCCTTGTCTCTCACAAATGGTCACCTTGCACACCTTGGTCTATATCATACCATGGTTTCTATGTTCCATTTGTGACACTTTTTGACACCCGATGATGATTAACATAAAAATATGAAAGTTGGTCCCTTGTGATTTCCTATCTAACAATTCATCCTCCTTTCCTTTTTTTCACCCTAACATCCATCTCTCCCATGTATTCCATGCTAACATTTCTTCTGTCTGCATCTTGACAAAGTCTTGTGACACACAAACAAATTTTTCATGCATAATCATGTTAGACGTCAGCATAATAGAAGGCATTTTTCATCATAGATAGCGTTATCACATTAGGTCACCTATATTTACATAAGAAAATACAAAAACATAGAGCTCATCCATATAGAATTAACAACTTATCATCATATTAACATCATCACATTAATATATTTTATTGCATTGCACATTCCATCATAGCATTACATTCCATATCACATTGCATTTTGCATCATGATCCATTTTATCATATTGTATTGCATATCACATTACATTGAATTTCATATCATATTACTTTGCATTTTCACATCACATTAATGACATTACATTTTGCATTCATCTTAAACATTTTCAATCATGACATTTTGCATTATCATACAAGCGTTTCATTGCATTACAATTATTTGCATCTACATTTTGCATCATGTTCATAACATTAGGTCATTTTCCATTCAATTCATTATCCATACATATCATAATAATAATAATAAAAACATCCACAATCATAAGTGTAGAACATCATAATGTCGCATTGCATCTATCAAATTAATTGCATTTACCATCCATACACATCATAATAGGCATAAAAATTCATAACATACTCATCAATGCATAATCATAAAGCATATTAAACCATCACATCATCATCTAGAATGCATCAATAAACATCATAAACATAACATAACATGTCATCATCATAAACATAAATGCATAATAATATAACAACACATATCATCAACTGGCACCAAAATCATATCATGTATTTCGCTAAAAAAAAAAGTGTCATAGTTACAATGTCATGATGTATCCAATAAAGATGGAGCTCATGGGCTTGACAATCAAAATATCAATATCAAATACATATAACAACATAAATAACAAGAGGCCCTAGCCTGAACTACCCTACTCTCTTGTCTTTGGGACATCCTTGTCCTCCCTGTGAGGTGACTCTTGGCCCTATGTTTTGTAGTAGGATGCTTGTCATATGGCATAGCCCATCTAGCATTTTATGTCTCACCCTCTGACTTGATCTAAGACCATTGGCTATGTGTCCTACTACATGAGCTTCCTTGTGAGCCACTTCCAATCTCTGAAAAGGTGGGCTCCCTCCTCTCTAGAGGTACCAGTCTCTCATATAGATCTCTATAACACTGCATGGCCCTGATGGCCCATGCATACTCCCTCACAACATCCACAATGGACCCGCTGCATGGCCTTGATGGCCCATGCATACTCCCTCACAACATCCGCAATGGACTCATTGCATGTAGCCATAAAATCAACAATGTGTTGCTTGGTCTATTGATGGTTGATCACTGCTAGGTCCCTCTCCACCTAGAAGGCATCCCTCTTGGTCTTAAGGTCGTACCTCACAGCAATCATAGTCCTCATCTCTGCCTCCAATTCCTATACATGCAACTGTAGGGATGCTATCCTTTGATCTGCAACCCCCTCCTTTGCTTTTCCCTCCTCTATCCCCACTTCCTCTATGCCCATGATAATCCTCTCATAGAGGAATCTCTCCACCTCATCCATTTCTCTCTCCTCCTCTCCATGCTCCTCCTATCCCCCCTCTCCTCCTACCTCAACCTCCATAGCCTTTGGATGTGCCACCTCTTCCACCACCCTCACCTTAGGTTGGTCCTCCTCCATCTCTGCCTCCTCTCTAATTGGCAACAACTTCCTCACTGGTTGCCATCCCCCATCCCTTCTCCTCCTATTCTTGTCACCTCCTCCCCATCCTCCTCTCCCATCTCCTCCATCATCCCCTCATCCTCCTCCATCCCCCCATCCTCCATCTTCATGGCCTCCACCTCTCTACCCCCTATCACCTCGTTGTTCTCTCGCCCCTGCCTCTGCGCTCTACTAGCACTAGGTGTTGTGGATTTATAAGTGGAACGGGTATGTGTATCAACCACTAGGCATCATACTATGGTGTCATCCATGCATCAACACCCCCTCCTCTACACTCTCAATCTAATTCCTGCATGGCATCTATCTCCTACTTGGTTGTTGTGATAACAATTTGAGGTCCCTAGGGATGTACTTCTTGCAAAGACCATCCATACTCTATTGTCCCAACTGGCACACCTTGTCTCTCCCCAAAAAATTTTTTGACCCTCTCTGGGAGATACATTTATATCATATGTTGTGACTGCATTGTGTGCCCGATGAGATATTTGGGCTAATGACACCATGGCATATGGTCATCCTCATCTATCCACAACTAACAAGCCTTGTATGGCCTCCAAATAAAGCTCACCAACATGTCTAAACCATGCCTCTAGTACCCAACATCACCAACAAGTGTTTATGTCAAGGCCCCCTGATACATATATGCATACGATGCACTAGTCATTAGCTATCGAATCACTAAACGTCTAAACACTGCTATGTGCTCCCAAGCCCAAACTGTCAATAGAGTCACCCCATAGCTCAAACTATGTCCTCCCCTATATGCAATGTCGTGGAGCTGAAAGTATAGTATCACCAGTAGAGATGTCCCCAATGCATACACTATGCCATAGTGAACCATGTGTGCAAGTACCTCTCCCCATCCTATCAGGAAACCATGCCCCCTACGGTCAGGAATCATCACATTCACTATCAGTGCACATAGAACATAGTCATATTTTCCACAGGTCTCTGCTAAGGTCTCCCATTGAATCTCATAGCCTTGGATCTCGAGCTCTGCATTGTCATCACATTGGTAATACTCATACAAGGCTTGCAGTCCTTGAGTGGGGTCATATCATGCCCGCTCCCCGTGAATCAACAACTGCAAAATCCTATATAGATTCTCTAAGGTTACTGTTGCCTCCCCTATTGGTAAATGAAAGCTACCCATCTCAGAGTGCAATCACTTTTCCAATGTTTTCAGAATCCCTCTGTTTTCCCTAATCACGAGCATATATGTGACATAGAACAAACCCAAGTCCAACAATGACTATCTTTAATCCTTGCCTAGTTGGTCCCACAATTAGAAAACATCTAGTCTTGACTCACATGTGTAAATTAGACGTAGACACTCTTGAAATCATCAAGCAAGCCATTATGTCAATCCACGACCTTCAGTTGACCTATTGAACCTAAATTGACCAAGTCAAAATTTCCTAATTTGGGGCAAATTTTTAACTAGGCAATTGCATCACACTTTTATCAAATGTGTCACATATAATTTTCACCATCTCACAACTATGATTGCATCATTCTCATATCATATGCATCATTTTGTACTACACATGCATCACAACCAATCATTTTCGTCACTCCCATCCACATTTGTGGCTTAGAAAGTCACTTGCATCACATCCTTTTGTGCATCGCCACACAAACGGTTGTGCCCTAGCCCTAATGCAATTGCATCCCACCAAGATGATTGCAGTGAACCTCTTATCGTATGTGTCAACGTGCACATAATTGCATCATAAAATTATGTGACATAATTGCTTGCTAAATTATTTCATAACCTAAATCCACGCAAAGTGAAAAAATCAAAAGTCGGGTTAGTAGTACGTACCAGGGGGCTCTCCCTTAGGTTGGTGGTATCTTTGGATCTGATATGCATGGTGGGTAGCCTCTGGAATAGGTGACATCTCTGCAGCTAAATCACTCTAAGCTCTCATAATTTCTAAATTTGGAATTAGAAAATGACCCTTTTTTAAACTCAAATTGCTATTTATAGGCTCAAAATTAGGGTTTTGACCTACCTTGTCTATTAGGCACACCTTTTGTTGACTTCGATCCTGAATTTGACCCCTTTTTTTTTATCTTGAAACTCAATTCTACCTTCACCATTTGACTCCTAGTCATCTACTTGTCTTATGGGGATAATTTTTTGAATTTTTTGAATTTTTTTGAAAATTTGTCAAATTTTCCTAAGGGGGCATACCTCTACCTTGGCTTCACTGGGGCATCCTTAGACAAATTTTCTTTGACACAACATTATGAACTACATTATATCAAAGAGGGAAAAATCTAGACACTACAAAATTCCCTAAGTCTGTGAGCACCATTTTTCTTGGTTGTCATATTCCGATAATTTAATAATTTTAATTATTTGATTATCCCTAACCATATTCCTCTATTAATTAAATAATTTTAATTATTTAATTAACTCACTTTTTAATCTTTATTCTATCTTGACCAATTAAATTAATTAATTGCATTGCTAATATCCCCCTTTCTTCAATGGTTAAATAAATTAATCTTTATTTAATTAGTTGCTTGTCATATTTCATCTATGGTTAAATAATTAGTATTAATTATTTAACTATTCACTTCCTGTTTCAATTCATCTATTATGAAATAATTGTCAAAATTATTTAAGTGTCCACATGTCTCTTGTATTAAATAATTAATTCAATTTAAGTATTTAATCCCCTTTTCACATTTCCTCTCATTTAATTAAAATAATTATGCAAATTTTTTTAATTGAAAATCCACTTGTCCATTTCCTCCAATTTTCCCTTTTTCTCAAATAAATAATTTGAATAAATTATTTATGCCTCCCTTTTGGTCAAAGATGCCTTGCTCATTAATATCTATCATGGCCTTTTTCTCTGTCATAACCATCGGTGTCATAGAAATCAATTTCCCACCTCTTTTTGGTGCATCAATCATCCACCGTTGATCTAGGCATCTTTCTAGAAACTCGACCTTGTTCGTCCATTTCATAACCTCCCTCTCATGAATCCTCATCCGTTGATATTAGAATCTTTCTAGAAGATCAATCTTGCATTTTCGTTCAAATGGTTGTCTATAAAAGATAGCATTCTCCTCCATTTTTACCTTAACAACCATTTATCTCCAATTTTCTACTTACAATTTGTAGGTTATTGCACACATACAACTTGAAATCTGAGGGAAAAGTTTACAAAAGGACAAATATGAGAGATAAGGGAAGAAATCAAATACAATGGGGAGTGTTTCATTTGAATTTTTAGTTATTCCTCAATGTCTGTATTCTCTTGTTCTTAGATTGGGTTTTGTAGCTTAGATGTGTTGGTTTTCACTTTATCTAGGCTAGAATTGGTTTAACCCCTTCTTACATTTATAAATCTTTTATTTTAATTGTATATATTTTTCAAATATGATTTACTTGATCGAGGCATTAGATTATTTGAATATCTTACTTACATTTGCAAGTATTGTATGCTTACTTTAGAAAATAAAGCATTTAAAATATTCTCTTTGTAAAACACAAACCTAAAACACCTTCTATTCTTATAACATATCATTATCATATCTGTCTTGTCATCATCTTCTTTTCACTTCCAAATTCCTTCTAAATACATTTCTTATTTTATTGCATCATTGGTAGATGTTTATTTTTGTACCTTTGATAGCCCTTCTTAAAGTAATAATGGGTCTCATGCTTATTCCTCTCCCAAAATTTTACTTATGAGGATATTTTGGCACAATAGGATACACTCATTGATACCTTTCTTAACATCACTTTACCGACTCTTCCTTCTTCAAGTAATTATGAGGCTCATGCTTGTCCCTCTCCCAAGATTTGTCCTACTCATGAGGATATTTTGGCACAAGAGGATGCAATCATTTATGCATTTATCAACATCACTCTATCCACTTTTCATTTGAATTCTCTTCCTTCTAGCAATATGGCATGTAGAGATGAAGAGTCAAAACTCACATCAAATCCCCCATAGATATATGTTTTTCAAAAACTAGTCAACACAATTTACACTTCTAGTTCTTAAAATGAACCAAAAAAATTGTTCTACATATTATTCGTAATGTTCCTCAACCACAAACTAATCATGTTCTTACTATTCAAGGTATTCAAAATCCACCTTGACCTCATGGTTACATTCTCAACTTTGTAAAACATCTTTACTCAAAACAAAACAAAAAATTATTCAAAATGTGTCACAAAAGCCTCATTATCACGTGGTTACTCACACATACAATACTAGAAAAAAACTTTAAAAAATTGATTTTTTCCCACTTCTATCTCGTTCCATCAACCTTTACTTCCTCTTGCACCTCGTCTTCCTCAACATGTGGGTAAAGAGTATGATCTTGTCAAGCAACTTCATGTTACTCCTACTAATATACCACTTTTTGAGTTGATACAAACTTCAAGGTACTACAGGATGCTCCAAGAGGCCTTACATAAGATAGTTGTACCACCTTTTATTAAATTGAATGGTGTAGTGTAGCATCATAAATTATCACCCTTATCAATTTTATACTATGTTTTGATCCCTCCTATGTGCTTGGACATAATTGTGCTCCCAATTTCCTAAGTTATGCATTCTATGGACCATTTTATTATTTATCAAAAAATCAAATGTGAAAAACTAGAGTATGCATTTAATATTTTTCCCCTGACACTCCAGATCCCAAAAAAGTGGGTCTGGACAAGGGAACCCTTGTCTCCTTAAAACACTCCCAAATTTAAATATGTCGAGGTTGTAAATTTATTATTTAAATTTCAAAGTCTAAATATCAGCTATTAGGATTTAATTTCTATGAAATTAGATTAATTGCATGTAAATACCTAGTCATTTCATCATTTGAGATCTAAGAAGGAACAAGGAAATAATTAAGAATTCTATTGAGAAAATCAAGTGTTCTAAGAGCAATCAAGAGTAGAATTTATAGAATTATTACAACATTTCATCATCAAATCATTATGTCAATTTTTATGTGATTTTTTTCATGTTCATGCATGCATATTGTGTGTGAGTACTAATTCTTGTAGGCATTCAAGTCAATTATATCCAAATTACAATCAAGCCTTGAGATGATGTGCATGAATTCAATCCTTCAAGGAGATCATATTTGAGTGGTGAATAACAAGTTGTTGTTTCATTACTATACTATCATTTAGCCTCTATCCCTCAAAAGGATAAGATCTCTTTATCATCAAATTTTCCATTGTGGAGGTAGAAATACCAACACAAGGTTTGACCGAGGAAAGCCCCTATATGGAACAACCCTTCATCTCTCTTTGAATGTGTAGGTTATAGATCTAAATAACACTAGGATAATATTGAAGACTCTTTCTTCATTGATGCACTCAAGCCCTACAACTTGACAAGACATGGAAAATCAATTATCTTAGTAACAAACAAAGATCTCATAGAAAGATCTAGAAGGAAGAAGCCACAAAATAGGGACTTGAGGAGTGTGAAAGAAGGTTTCAATTTCAAATCTCTAGTCTACGACACCCTTGGCACCCTTATGTAGTCAAATAAAGCTCAAACTCAAAACAGGCACACACAAGTTTGTTGTTTCCATCTCTTGTCATTAAATTGGGTTACTAGTTTCTAGACTATCTGTATTCATATTAGAACAACACATTTGCATAGTTAGGTAGTTACATCATTGCATTTTCACAAAAAAACCAATTTCTAAGGAATTGAAGAATTAAATCCATGGCTGATTGAATCACCTCATAGGTTTAAATTCAATCTAACCCCCTTTCCTATTTACATTTTAATGTTCTTTGGAAAAAGGATTGTTGCTAGTAATCTAAGCATTAGACCTAGGATCCCCTTTTCAAGAAAACATTTTGGTGAACCCAACATATCTTACATGTATATTTTTAAAATTTCAATGCATAAAATATGAAAATTAAATTTAAAACCTGGGTATTTTGAAAATCTCGTTGATAATTTGTATTTATTTTAAAAAACTCTCCATTTTCAAAAGTTTTTCATCATAAAAATTGAAAAATAATTTGAAAAAATTGTAATTTTTTTTAGATTTGATTTTCCTTGTCTAGGGCTTAGATATGAGTTGTTTTTCATTGAGAAAATAAATTGAAAAATGATTCTCATTTATGCATACATATTTTTTGTGAAAAACATTGAAAAAGTGACAAAATTACATAGTATTTTCATTTCAAAAGGTCAAAAAGGATTTTTGCTTTTTTGTCATTTTTGGAAAAATGAGTCAATTACAACATTTAATTTTTGGAAATTATCATTTGTACATATTCAATTGTCCTACGAATTTCCAAAATTGCATTCATATAAAAAAAATAGGTTTTGGTGTATTTCTAGAAATTTGTTGACTTCCAGACCTGAACCTATGAGACATAAGACCCTCAGACATGGTAGATGCTTCCCAAATTTTTAATTTTATAAAAAACACCTACCTGGTCTAGGGAACTCTATTCCCTTCTCCAATTAGTTTTTTCTTTCTTTTTGTTGAAAATCCCTATGTGTGCCCTCTGTCTAGATTTGGTCCCTATTTTTCAAACCTATCTAGTTTCTTTTAGCATCATTCATTTGATCCATAGAGAAAATAACGTGTTTATTTTTAAATATGTGGTTTTGATATGATAACACATGGCTTGTATAACTAATTTTTGTATTCCTATGAGAACAATCTGAGGAAACAAAATGAAATCATTTCCAATCATGTTACCTCTTCTCCCAATATATTTCCTACATGTAAGATTACCATGGCACATGAGGATCTAATAATTGAGAATCATGAGAAAAATATTGAGTTATCCTTCCCAATAACTCTTCTACTTGGGAGGATATTGTGACACAAGAGAATGAAATAATTGGCACGTTTATTAATATCACTTTACCTAATCTTTATTCATCTCCCAACATCTCCCCCACTTGTGAGAATGTTTTGGTGCAAGAGGGTGCAATCATTGATAATCATGAAAATCATGTTTTTTCTTCTCTTGATATCTCACCTACTTGTGAATAAAATATCTTGATGTTAGTGTTGAATGCACAAGACAACTAGGGGGGGTGTATTAGTTGTACCTTAAAACTTCAAAACCCTCACAAACATTTAGATCCATATTAATTCAATTAACTCTTAAACTGCTATAATGAATTATTATGAAAGAAGATAACATAAACATAACCAAAGAAACACCAGATTTACATGGAAAACCCAAGAAGGGAAAAACCATGGTGAGGATTATCTCACAATATAAAGTAATATCAACACTGATTAAAAAAGGCTTACTGTTAAAGGGCTGATTGCCCAAAACAAAGAAAGGCTTACTACCAAAATAGAAAAGAATATACAAAAGAGTGTTACAATAAGAAATCCATCTCAGTACAATAGAAAAGTCCACCACAACATCACCAACACCTTCATAGTCTTACTGAATATTGTAGACAGCTTCTAATCACTATATCTAGTAATCTAACACATGAAATCTCACACTGAACTTCACAAATTCATACCTTACAACTTTGCAATTCGCATCACTCAATTCTATTTTATCATCCTTCAACAAATCAACACATATTTATAACATCTTCAACCTTGAAAACATTCTCCAAGGTTAGTTATGCACCTTAATCATACAAATTCAAATTAGTTCAACACCAAAACATTCCTACAATGGAAAGGAATGAAGGAAAACCACAACACACCTTATATCAGACCTAAATCCACTCATACATGCCACACCATAGTTCCACAAATACCAAAGAAACTCCACAATTAGTGTAAACACCCAAGGTCAGTCAAACCTATGTTAACACCATTAACATTTAAGTAAATGCTTCCTCAAATACAAAGATGACTTACAAACCATACACCATGCTTGAACACGATCTGGAATATTCCACAAATACCCTAGAATCTAAAAAATTCCTTCACAATAACTTTTTGTAAGGAAGATAAGGTAGCAAAACAACTTCCTGCACTAATCTTGAGAGGAGAATAATACAAATATTTTATAGGTCTTTAACTGTTACATAAACTTAAAGATAAATAAATATAAATATCATGCATATTGCAACAAAATGATTTATGTAGGGAAAACCCTTTCGAGGGAAAAACCACACACTCCAAAAGCTACTCAATATATTATTCAAAAATAAAAAAGATTACAATATACTTGTAGAGCAAGCTTCTCATAGGAGTATCACCAACTAGAGATCTAGAGGAAACATGAACACTATCAAAGTCTTAGAATACATTACAATACATAGCTATAATACAACACCCTCATAAAATAGGGTCTAGATTTACAATAATAAAGTATAAATAAAAATTTTCTTGTAGGGGCACTACCCCCGAGCCCCTGCTAGGGTGCATTGCTTTCAAAACCTAGTTGGGGGTGTTGGAGCCTAAAATTTCATGCAAAATTTGGCAATATTTAAGGCTCACAAAATGAAAAGATTGATTTCAACACTCAAAAAGTATAGTTGAAACATCTGCTCAAATGACCCAATTTGAAAAATCACAATTGGAAGCTCATTCAGTTTCATGCAAAATTACTGTACAGATGTGTTCATCTATCATATGTAAGTGTCTCTACCAAATTTCAACCCTTTATGATCTGATTTTCCAAGGTTTCAAAAGGCCAAGTTGAAGGGTTTTGCGAAGGTTTGTTGTCTACACAATTTTTTTTTGTTAAAGTGACCAACTTTGGAGGAAAATATTAGGAAACTGAAAGAGTTTCATGACAAACCAATTGGTGCTTTAGATTATCCCCGTGTCAATGTGCATCCATGTCAATTTTTAGAGTTTCAGGACATCATTTGATATTTTTCCAAAATCAAAACCAGATGGGTTTTACCCAGTTTGAAGATTGCACTTCCAGAATAACTACAAAATGGTCAACTTTGATGCTTGATATTTGGTGAATAAAAAAATAATTATGGATGCACACATGTTCATTTGACCTAAATGAACTAGTATCCAGGGTGGCAGCTTCTCAGGATCACATTTGATATTTTTTCAAGAAGGCAAGTTGGAGAGTTTCAATTGATTTTGACAGTGGCAGTTTTTAGAAAATGCTAAATAAGCAACTTTGAGTGTTACAGTTTTCAATCTTGATCACTTCATGCCAAATATTTTTTCAACCATTCTCCCCTATCATAACTAAATATTTTGGTGCATTTTCGTGACTTTTGGAGATCATTTGATCATTTTTTCAAAGCAATTCTAGAGGCTACTTGACTCATTTTGGTCATTGTGCAGCAAAGAAAAACTCCATCGAAGAGACTAGCCGTATCGCTGGGAGTCATTTTGAACTTTGAATTCTCACTGATCGGCAAGAGTTGGTTTGAAGTCTCATCAATCAACAAGAATTGGTTTGAAGTCTCATCGATTTGCAAGAGTTGGTTCGAAGTCTCATCGATACAATCTTCCTACAACAATATGCATCGAGAGAGAGACATATGTTGTCGAAGTGGTTTCCTCAAGTCTTTTTGATTATTAAGGTTACACTGATGTGGTTTTCCGAGAGAGTCTCACCGATAGCCCAACAAGCTTACTTCATCAGAGAGACCAATAGTATCGCTGGGAGTCATTTCAAACTTTGAAGTCTCATCGATTGGCAAGAGTTGGTTTGAAGTCTCACCGATCTGCAAGAGTTAGTTTGAAGTCTCATCGATCGACAAAACTTGGTTTGTAGTCTCATTGATTGGTAGGAGTTGGTTTGAAGTCTCACTGATAGCCCAATAAGCTTACTTCATCAGGGAGACACATCAATATCGAGAGAGAAGAGTATAAGTCTCTTCAATGGATCTTGTCATGGAAAAAATTTGAGGGTGGATATAAATATTAAAATGAATGATATTGGTACAATATGGGTAAAAATTAAGAAGAGATTTAAATATGAATTTGTGGGAGTAATAAAGGGAAGACTTATTAAATAAAGGTGAAGGAGGAGACACAAAGTATTTTCTTCATAAAGTAAAATATTTTCACTGAAATATGAAATATTTTAATCAAGGAGGTTAGAAGTGAGTGATTTCTACTGATGGAATATTTTATTAAATATGGCACAGGGAAAAGAAATGTGAAAATCTAATGAATGGTAATAAATCAAAGTTAAATTTCACAAGGAGGCAAATATAAAGTGAGTTAAAATGGATAATTATTTTTACTCGAAGAACGTATTGAAGATACATGCATGTAAAAAGGAAGTGAGAATTTCTAGCAAAGGAAGAATTAAATTTCATGGAGATAATGAAGATTAAAGTATTTTAATTTTTCGAAGGCAATTAATTAAAATAAAGTGAAGTGCTGCAACGAAAGAGAAAGTGAAGGGTCATAACCCTAGAATATGTAATGCATATATACCAAGTGTAATTGAATGGATTAGAATTAGATTAGAATTAGTAGTTAGCTAGTTGGACAGGTGGAACAGTTGCTGAAACAAAATATCATGATGTGTATTACAAAATCTTTTGAAATAATGCAAATGGAGAAGAAATTTTAATCTGGTGTCTATTGTTTGTTGAGTTGAACAATTATCTGGCTGTCTCCACATTGTTAGTTCTCTATTATTTGAACTTGTGTATCCAAGTTGATATTTTAGTTTCATCAAGACACACTTGTTGTTTTTGTGTAATCAAGTTAATTGGTTTCTATTAAAGAATTAAAATCCTTTTGATTGATTACAATAACTTGGAGGTAACATTTGGATCAATAAGAAGAGTTAGGTAATTGATAAGATTGTCAAGTTGTCTCCACATTGATGTTGTCTTGTTATTCAAATTGAGGATATATTTCATTTGTCAATACACATTTGTTGTCATTGTGTGATTCTTTTAATTGGTTCCTTCAAGGAAGGATTAAAATCCTTTTAATAAATCACAGTAACTTGATAGGATCAATTGGATCAATAAGTAGAATCTATCAGTCACATTCTTGCATGTTTATACAAGGTATAAGCAAGTATAAGTGCCAAACAATTAGAACTATAGCCAGTAATTAACTGACATATCATTCGCCTGTTGACTCCTTTAGCCCAATAGGAGTAGGCAGTGGTCACCTCCTTCCATTTTATAATTTAATAAAATCTTATCTATGCATTCACATTTCAAATTTCAGTAGGAGTAGTTAGTAAGCATTCATCTATTCCAGTTTGTGCCACTATGGATAGATCCATCAATTCAACCAAATCATACATTCCTCTAATCTGCTCCATTATAAATGTCTACCTGCTTAGGTTTAGTAGAGCCTGAAGTGTAGGGAGTCATCAACCATATAGGTTAACTCCATCTATTGGTTCAAGAACGTTGCAAGTCTAATCATAGAGCCTGGCATCCTCTTAGGATTTGTAACCTGCATTTTTGAGATCCAATAGATTGGTGAATTTGTTAGTGATCAAACCAAATCAACATTGAATCCAAGCCTTTGTTGGTATAGAGTCATAAAAAAATCATATTTTCATTCAACTAATTTCATAGGGGATTCTGCTGGGGTAAACCAAGAACAATTACAAAATCCATTTCATTTTCCTAATTTTGAGAAAAGTAGGTGGTGAATCTGTTAAAAAAATGATAGATAATGCACAAACATTTTGGAACAGCAAGACTATTTCCATTAAAAAATAAAAGATAAAAAGCTGCTGAAAATTTCATGTCAAGATGTCAGAAGAAGTGAGAAGGAAACAGTTAATAAGAGAGTGTAAAGAATTGGACCAACAACTGCTACAATTGAGAGAAAAACATGTTCCAAATGCATCACAAAATATACAATTCTACAATGAGGATGGATATACAAATGCAAGTGGTCTTTGGACTCCACAAGTGCCACCTAATATAACTGAGAATTTTCACAATAGAGGTAATGCACTCTATTCACAACATAACATTTATTCATCACAAGCTTCAAAATAAACAAATGCTTATCCTGTCCCTCCTGGACAAAGACTAGTAAGCTACCAAGGTCATCAATACAATAAATATCAAGTGCAACATAATTCTAGCCCACTTGGAAATGTCAATCAAAATCTGCAGCAAGGTATATATTAGAATCAACAATTTGTGAAGAAAAATGACAAATGTTTACGTACTCAAGAAAGAAAAAAAAGTCTTTTGGATGCCTTTCTTCACATAAGGAGACATAAAGGAGAATCTGGGCACTCTTTGCTAAGAATAATGGTAGATATTTGTGGGAAAATACCTATTGATTCCCCACCTAGTAAGTCTGAGTTCATTGAGCAGTTCATAAAAGTATATGAGCCCAATTCAACTTATTGGCCTGAAGCATGGATACAATTTATTTTAATCAAATAGATGAATGGAATGGAATTGTAGATAAGAAAAAGTATGAAGACAATAGTGGTATCACTTATGAGTATGGAGAAGTTGATCGAATGACACAACCAATGGAGGAAACATGCACAAGTGAAGATTGCAATGAGGTTTCTCCATATTCGAATGAAGATGAAATTATGGATGACCAATTTTCTACCTTGGAGGATGACTACAGTATTGAAGCTATTACTGAAGAAACACTGCTTGGGGAATATATCAGCCATGATTTAGATGAAGGGGAAGTGCAACCATGTATGCATTGTCATAGCATTGAAGACAGCAAATTGGAAGCTAAAATAAAAGAGGGTAGTATGCCCTACAACAATGAAGAAGGAAATGACTGTGATCAGTTCATAGAAGATGAATATGCAAGTGAAAATAATTCCTATAACAACCTGCATGAGGAGGTTGAAGATATAGAGGGTCTTTCCTATATAATAGATTGTGACTATGAGGAATCCATTGAAAATTTAGATTTTGATGACAACCATGTGAATTTGCAATTCAGTGATTCTTGCATATTTTATGGAGATCATGAGGAAGAAGAAATGGAAAATGTAAGTCCATTTAACAGTAAGAAAATAACACCTCCAGCTGTAGTTGAGTGCCATGCTGACACAATAAATGAAGAAAAAGTTTGTACACCTGAAAATGGTTTTCAAATTTTTTCAAACCCATTGTATGATGAAAAGATAGAAGCAGATCAAATGATATTCTGCCAAGGTATTCCAGAACAAGAATTTCACGTGTATTCAAATCCACTTTATAATGAGGATGAAGCATTTTCTAACAATCAGGATGGTGTACCAATTTGTGAAACAATTGAATATGAGATCAATGCATCTGAATTTCCACTTTTTGATGATGAAAAAAGTGAAGAATACAACTATGATGAAATGGATGAAGAGGCATTTTCACTTAGTAGTAAACAAATTTCACATTTGCTAACAATGGAATATCAGAGATCTACACATAGGATTGATTCAAAAATTTCATCTTCAACATGCATTTTCTTTGATAGTGGAAATACTTTATGTAATAATGAAGGGAAAGATCTTGAAGCTGATATGTCTATTCAAGAGTAGAAATATAAATCAAAATTGGAGACCTCTGAGAAAGATATTGGTTCGCATAGCAAAGATGTGAAATGCTCAACATTGATTGATTCAAACATACACAGTGATGACTGTGTGGATCAAAAATTTATGTCACTGCCAATTAATGATTTGGAGGAAATAAAAAATATTTTAGTTTTGATTATTCCAAAAGATGTTGATATGACTGAATTTTCAGACTTCCATGAGGAGCATTCAGATGATGCATGTTTAGTGCAACTGGGAGATCATTTAAGAATACATAATAGTGAGCAAAATAATGAGAAATGTTGCATTGAATGTGAATACACTTTGTATGATGGAGATGGAAAAGATTTATCACCTGATAATGGGAATTATGAACTGCAAAATGGTGAAAGGAACATGGGTCAAGCTGAACACAATGTTATTATAAAAGTTTCCAGCGTTAGTGCATGTAGCAGGGCAGATTGCATGAATTTTTTCAAGAGGAATCTGATGAACTCAAAACAAAATAAGGTGTATGATAGGGGGAAAATAGGGGCCTTTTTTTTGGTGGCCTTGTGCCATCAATTGTGGTGTGGTTTTTTCAAAATGATTTCAGTTCATCACATAAAAGAGTTTGAGTCTATTGCTTAATGGATAAAGCACTTGGTCTGCTCCCCCAGAGACCTAGATTCTTCCTATGCCCACAAGGGGCATACATCCCCAGATGGAGACACTATTGGAGCCTAAAATTTCATGCAAAACTTGGCAAGATTTAAGGCTCACAATATGAAAAGATTGATTTCAGCACTCAAAAAGTACAGTTGAAAAATCTGCTCAAACAACCCACTTTGAAAAATCATAATTGGAAGCTCGTTCAGTTTCACACTAAATCACTTTGCAGATGTGTTCATATATCATATGTGAGTGTCTGTACCAAATTTCAGCCCCTTATGATCTGATTTTCCTAGGTTTCAAAAGGCCAAGTTGAAGGGTTCTGCGAAGGTTTGTTGTCTACACAGAAAAATCTGTTAAAGTGACCAACTTTGGAGGACAATATTAGGCAACTAAAAGAGTTTCATGAAAAACCAATTGGTGCTTTAGATTATCCCCATCTCAATGTGCATCTATGTCAATTTTCTCAGTTTCAAGACATCATTTGATATTTTTCCAAAATCAAAACTAGATGGGTTTTACCCAGTTTGAAGATTGCACTTCTAGAACAACTACAAAAGGGTCAACTTTGACGCTTGATATTTGGTGAAGAAAATAAAATGATGGAAAACCCTCTAGCACACATGTTAATTTGACCTAAATGAAGTAGTATCTAGGGTGGCAGCTTCTCAGAATCACATTTGATATTTTTCCAAGAAGGCAAGTTGGAGATTTTCAATTGAGTTTGACAGTGGCAGTTTTCAAAAAATGGTAAATAAGCAACTTTGAGCATTAATAGTTTTCGATCTTGATCACTTCATGCCAAATCATTCTGCAACCATGCTCCTCTATCATAACTAAACATTTTGGTGCATATTCGTGACTTTTGGAGATAATTTGATCATTTTTTCAAAGCAATTCTAGAGGCTACTTGACTCATTTTGGTCACTGTGTAGCAAATTAAAACTCCATCGGAGAGACTAGTTGTATCACTGTGATTCATTTTGAACTTTGAAGTCTTACTGATTAGCAAGAGTTGGTTTGAAGTCTCACTGATCGACAAGAGTTGGTTTGAAGTCTCACCAATCTACAAGAGTTTGTTCGAAGTCTCACCGATACAATCTTTCTACAAAAATATGCATCAGAGAGACATATGTTTTCAGAGTGGTTTCCTCAATTCTTTTTGATTATGAAGGTTATACCAATGTGGTTTTCGGGGAGAGTCTCATCGATAGCCAAACAAGCTTACTTCATCGGAGAGACCAACAGTATCGCTGGGAGTCATTTCAAACTTTGAAGTCTCACCTATCAGCAAGAGTTGGTTTGAATTCTGACTGATCAGAAAGATTTGGTTTGAAGTCTCACTGATCTGCAAGATTTGGTTTGAAGTCTCACCGATCGACAAGAGTTGCTTTGAAGTCTCACCGATCGACAAGAGTTGATTTGAAGTCTCACCTGTCGACAGGAGTTGGTTCAAAGTCTCACTAATATCCCAACAAGATTACTTCATCGGGGAGACACATCAATATCGGGAGAGAAGAGTATAAGTCTCTTCGATGGATCTTGTCATGAAAAAAATTGAGGGTGGATATAAATATTAAAATGAATGATATCAATACAATATGGTTAAAAATTAAGAAGAGATTTAAATATGAATTTGCGGGAGTAATAAAATGAAGACATTAAATAAAGGTGAAGGATGAGACATGGAGTATTTTCTTCATATTGTAAAATATTTGCACTCAAATATGAAATATTTTAACCAAGGAGGTTAGAAGTGAGGGATTTCTACTAATGGAGTATTTTATTAAATATGGCATGGGTAAAAGAAATGTAAAAATCTAATGAATGGTAAATAAATCAAAGTTAAATTTCAAGAGGAGGTAAATATAAAGGGAGTTAAAAGGGATAATTATTTTTACCCAAAGAACGTATTGAAGATACATGCATGCAAAAAGTGAAGTGATAATTTCCAGCAAAGGAAGAATTAAATTTCATGGAGACAATGAAGATTAAAGTATTTTAATTTTTTGAAGGCAATTAATTAAAATAAAGTGAAGCACTACAACAAAAGAGCAGGTGAAGGGTCATAACCCTAGAATATGTAATTTATATATGCCAGATGAAATCAAATGGATTAGAATTAGATTATAATTAGTACTTAGGTAGTTGGACAAGTGGAACAGTTTCTGAAGCAAAATATCATGATGTGTATTGCAAAATCTTTTGAAATAATGCAAATGGAGAAGAAGTATTAATCTGGTGGCTAAACTCCGATGTCTATTTTTTGTTGAGTTGAACAATTATCTGGTTGTCTCCACATTGTTAATTCTTTGTTATTTGAACCTGTGTATCCAAGTTGATATTTTAGTTTCATCAAGACACACTTGTTGTTTTTTGTGTAATCAAGTTAATTGGTTTCTATTAAAGAATTTAAACCCTTTTGATTGATTATAATAACTTGGAGGTAACATTTGGATTAGTAAGAAGAGTTAGGTAATTGATAAGATTCTCAAGCTGTCTCCACATTGATGTTGTCTTGTTATTCAAATTGAGGATATATTTCATTTGTCAATACACATTTGTTGTCATTTTGTGATTATTTTAATTGGTTCCTTCAAGGAAGGATTAAAATCCTTTTAATAAATCACAGTAACTTGATAGGATCAATTGGATCAATAAGTAGAGTCTATCAGTCACATATTTGCACATTTATACAAGGTATAAACAAGTATAAGTGCCAAAAAATTAGAACTGTAGCCAGTAAGTGAAATATCATTCGCCTCTTGACTCCTTTAGCCCAATAGGAGTAGGCACTTGTCACCCCATTCCATTTTATAATTTTATAAAATCTTATCTATACATTCACATTTAAAATTTCAATAGGAGTAGTTAGTAAGCATTCATCTATTCTACTTTACGCCACTATGGATAGATCCATCAATTCAACCAAATCATGCATTCCTCTAATCTGCTCCATTATAAAGGTCTACCCACCTAGGTTTAGTAGAGCCTAAAGTGTAGGGAGTCATCAACCATATAGGTTAATTCCATTCATTGGCTCAAGAACGTTGCAAGTGTGATCATAGAGCTTGGCATCCTCTTAGGATTTGTAACATGTATTTTTGAGATCCAACAGGGGGGATGACCCCTCCGGACCCCTCATGGGGGAGAACCCCCCATCGTCATCGGATTAACAGTACCTTATTTATCAATACTAATTTATGTAATTAGAAGGTTGTGACACATTTTCCCAACACTTTCACTTGAAGAATGTACACACCCAATACACTCAAACAACCTTCCACACACTGTTACTCAAGAAAATGACTTTTGGAGCACCAAACCTCAAAAAAATTTAATTGAAGAAAGATACAAACACTATCAAAAACCTTCTATATTTGATATACCTAAAACCACTTTGTGGAGAAATGTGAAGAAAAAACATTTCGCCCATACACCTTTACAATACATAGTTCACACATTGGTGAACACAAATTTATCTGCACAATGATCTAGCACACCAAATTCTAGATGCAACACCTTTGAACATATTTTATCAACATATCCAAACCACACAAGAAGATTTTCATCATAAAAGAAATGCAAAGTGAAACCAAAATGCTACTTTGCAACAAATAACACCACTGCAACACTATTTCCTCCTTTAATTTAAATTTTCTCAAAAGCACTTAGAAACCAAGCACTAGAGACACATCCTCAATATCTTCAATACTTTCTCATCACCACCAAGCCAAATGCAACATAGAAACTCAACCAAACATCCATAGACAAAATATTATCAAAGCAAAACTAGAGGTTGACACCAATAGCTTACTAATGACAACATAATACAACTAATCAAAGCATCATTAGAGATAACATCAACTCAATACCATTTTCTCACACCCTTGCAACAACATCTTGCTCATACAATTGACACCAATGACAACACCAACTACACATACTTGCAACAATCTCCACCTTTGTTATTGATGACAACACACAATGTGAAAAACCATCAACAAAAAACACAAAAACTCTAATCGTCAATACTCTACTCCATACCAAATCATTATCTATTTTCTTCCCCTTACACAACTAAAGAATTAATCTCTCTCCCTTTGTCATCTATAGCTTGACTTATTTTTCACATGACTCTTTCTCCCACCTTGACCTTAATGGAAAAGGGAAAAAATTGTATCTCTCCCATTAATATCAAACTACTTTTCATACTCCCCCTTAGGAGCACACTCACCATACTATATCAATCAAAAACCACTACATAATGACAACACTCACTCAACCAATAATTCCACTACCTACTCCCCCTGAGAGGTAGCCACCAACATCAGTCCAGACCAAAGAATGAATCTTGAGATCCACTAGACTGATGCATCTCCTTAAGCATATAGTTCAAGGAAGGAGGATAAATAACCCTCAACTTCTCCTAGAGATACTCAAAAGTATCCTTAGAAGATCCTTAATGAATATAGCAACAACCCGATCCTTTGTAGGCACATATTCAAGATTCACTTCATTCTCTATAACCTTCTCTCTCAAAAAGTGATACCGAATTAAGATATGCTTTTTCCTTGAATGCATTACCATATTATTTAATATATTGATAGCACTTGTATTATCACATAAGATAGGAATTGGTTCATCATATACCACTATGATATCATTTAATGTTTACCTCATCCACAAAACTTGTGTGTAGCAAGATGATGCTATAATATATTATGCCTCTATAGTAGATAAATACATTGAATCTTGTTTCTTTCTTAGCCATGACACCAATCTACATCCAAGAAGGAATGCATTACCACTTGTAATTTTCATATAATCTACACAACCAACCCAATCTGCATCGGTGCAAGCACTAAGAGTAAATTCAGTATCCTTTGGATACCACAAGCCATGATCTAGAGTGCCCTTCAAGTATCTAAATATCCTCTTCACTTCTGCAACATGTGACTCTCTAGGATCTTCTTGAAATCCTGCCACAAGACAAACTACATGCATGATATCCGATCTAGTAGTAGTTAGATATAGTAGTCCTCCGATCATTGATCTATACTTTCTTTGATCAACCTTAGGGGATTCATCATTATTGCTTAGCTTGCAAACGTTAACCATAGGGGTACATACCAGTTTAGAATCTTCCATTCCAAACTTCTTCAATATTTACTTGAAATACTTTGATCTTGAAATGAAAATACCTTTATCTATTTGATTGATTTGTAGCCCAAGGAATAAATTCATCTCCCCAAACATTTACATTTCAAATTCTTTTTGCAAATTTCTTACAATAGCTTCATTTCCTCCAAAAATTATGTCATCAACATACACAACCCTAATCAAGATTTGATCGTTTTCAGTTTTGAAGTAAAGATTTCTTTTTGTGGTACCTTTATTGAATCCTTGATGTAGCAAGTACCTATGTAGCCCTGCATACCAAGATTTTGGAGCTTAATTCAATCCATATAATGCCTTCTTCCATCTGCAAACCATATCTAGTTTATCTGATAACTGAAATCCTTTTGATTGTTCTATATATACTTCTTCCAATTCACCATTCAAGAAAGTAGACTTCATATCCATTTGATATATATTGAAATCCTTATGTGTTTCAAAATATAAAAACATCTTGATAGCTTCCTTTCTTTCCACTAGAGAAAATGTCTCCTCAAATCATACTCCTACTTGTGAGTAGCCTTTACACACAAGCCTTGTCTTGTTTCTTACCACTTCTCCACTCGCATTCAGTTTTTTCTAGAATACCCACTTAGTTCCAATCACATTCTTACTTTCTGGTCTTTAGAAAAGTTCTAAAGTTTTATCCTTCTTAATTTGTAATATTTCTTCTTCCATATCCTTGATCTAATACTCGTCCTTGCATGCTTCAATCACTGTTTTAGGTTTAACTTCATAAATTAAACATATATTTATATTTTCTTCAACGATTTTCCTTCTTGTTATTACACTTTTTCTCTTATCACCAATGATTTGTTCTTTAGAATGATTCTTCTACACATATTTGGGAGATTTGGGAATCCTTCCTGGAGCTTGTTCTTCTGCACTTCTTTTTCCTTAGCTTTTTCTTTTTATCTACAAGAAGACTCATCTGATTTATATCCATATATCACCACTAAATTTTTCTATAGGTCTTCATCAACCTTGACACTTCCACCCTGATAGAGCCCTCAAAATGCTTGACATTTTGAGGCTTTTGTGCTTGCTATTCACATGTCAAATTTTCCCCATCAATATGGTTCAAGGGTCTTACTTACTTAGTCCTATTTTCAATTCGTTTGTGTCTCATCCTTGAACATTCTAATTATGCATTGATTGGTTATCTCGGTTGTCAGTCTTATTAGTTTCCTTTTAAGCCATCGACATACGTCCTTTACCGGCTCTGAGGCCTTGAGATTGTCGGTCGTTTTAATCTGCCCTTGCACTAGATTTTAATTTGTTATTTATGAATGACTTAAGTCTAAGTCATTGACCCATGAGGGTATTTTATCGTCGGCGTAGTCAGGGCCCCTTTTTATGAATAACTTTTCTTCATGTGTAGGTTGCTAGGTTTCTAGATCGTGGGGTTTCATCTGGACCGTTCCCCACTGGCTCGCCCATCTGAAATGAGTGCAAGTTAAAAGTTGCAAGACTAGTGAAATTTTGCCACGTGTGAAGGTGCCCACCCATTGTGTCCCATCTCAATGCCTATAACCTTGAGATCAATGGTGCCAACCGGATGATGAAAAGTGATCACCACCATTCCCTGCCAGCTCATAGGAATAAGATGCAAGTTCTTTAAGAGTGACGAGACCCGCGAGAAGTTGCCATGTACACTCTACAAATGTAGGCAAGTGGAGCCCACAAGTACATGGGGAAGGTCATGTTAGTGAATTGTTATTGGCTATTCATCTAAGTTGGATGCAGCGAGGAAAATTTAAACATTCTTGACTCGATCAAAGTCATTCAAAAGGCCCAACTCTGCTGTGAATCAATGACTCATATTCAAAGTTGCAAATTATGCTTGTTGCAATTCTTTTTCTTTGCGTGAGTGAGCATTAATGGCGGAAATAACCCATAATGAACTAATGCAGTGGTAACTAAGTATGCCCCTTACAAAAAATCCATGGATGAAATTATGGATTTTGATTGGCCATCTGAGGAAGAATATGAAGAATGGGGAAGAGTGTATGTTGGAAAATTTGGTTTATGAATTGAAGTGTGAAACATATACTAGGTCAAGTATTGTATAGGTCTAGCCATAGAAGTTACAAGTCTATAAAACATACATTTCACAGAGAGATATTAAACTGTTAGTGATGTGGAATGCTGACTAAAGTGCTCACTCATTCTTAATCCATGTCAGGTTGTCATTTTGTTTGATCAAATCAAGGTTCGGCTACGAATTTGTTTATCCTTCTGACATATGCTTTTGAATGACAAAGTTGATCCTCATAATGAAAGTAAACGAACTTTGTCTTGTATGAATCCCTCCATTTTGATACAGGTAAATATAATTGAATTGGGAATCTATTTTCTTACGGTCCAATCCTATCGTAGCATATGTGCATTCCATCCTGAAGCTTGTTTTTCTCCCTTATTCTATAAAAGGGAATTCAAGGCCATTTGTATGAGTCTTTTGTTGAATAGTGGAGCTGTATTGTGAGAATTAAGAACACAGGGAGAATATGTTTAGTCTTTATCAAATTTTTTGAGTCTAGGTAGCATATTTTGTCAAATGTATAGTTTTTGGGCATATCAGAATGATAATGGAGATTTTCCAAGTCTACAGTCTCTCTGTTTTGATTTGTATACAAATTATTCATGAAAATATTGATCAGAGATCATTTCATTAATTTTCATCTTTTTATACTTTGATGTGTGTTTTGATTTTAGCTCTTGTTCATAGAAGAAGTTAAATTGCTTGAATCAAATCTTGAATTCTTATGCAGAATCTTGGGATATGATAAGTAGTCCCTAGAAATTGGTTACTGATTTGTGAATTACTAAGTGATATCGCGTAGGTCTTGAATGTCTAGAATTAAATTTCCCTTATATTTCAATTTACTTAGAATCCTAGCCCATAGATAATGGCACTTGTCATAAATCATTCCAATGTATTCGCATTCCCAGTTATCCAGCCTAAGAACAATCTTAAATAATCTTTGATTTATCTTGAATTTATGGTGTTTGTGTTGTCTTGGCATTCTTGGCTTCAGGTGTGTAGTTTGTTCAAGGAATTGCTAACTTCTTGAGAAATTCTAGTTTATTAGCTAAGAATGAGAATACATCTGCTTAAATATACAATGCACACATGAATTGTTTCAAATAATAGTATAAATACCCATTGTGGGCTTACCCTCTCGAGTTTAGTAGAGCCCGAAGTGCAAGAGATAAAGCAATTGATGGCATATCTCATCAATTGGCCACTCTTCTAGCATATATTCAATAATTGAGCCCAGAAAGCTCATAGGTATATGTTGAGACCTACTTGGTTCATTGTAAAAACAACCAACAGAATGGCAACTCTACTGGGGAAGTAAGTCATATAATTACTAGTTCTCCAAAATGCCTTATCATAGATCACCACATTACATGGTGTTAATTACTCATAGAGTCAATCAATCCTAAGCATCTACTGAGTCTTTCTCCAATCTTTTCTAGTATTCTGTTTAAATTCTTGGTAATTATCCTGCCCTTTTATCTTTAAGGAATGTGTTCAATTCCATGTAAAGATAAGTCGTATGTGTCAAAGCTTGTCTTAATTTCCATAGATCTGCTGATATTTGCAAAGGTTACAACAAAATTGCTACTAATCTTTCCCAAGAATCTTGGGTGGCGACTCTAACATCTCTACACCAGTGTGAACTGGTGTTCAAGGATATCAAGGAGTTAAGAAGAAAAGTGTGAAGAAATTAAGGAAGGTGACAAAGGCGAAAGGAAGACAAGCTCAAATGAAATGAGGACAAGGTCACATGAAGAAGCATCCAGAGCAAAAGTTGGAGGGTGAATTACCTAGGAGTAAAGGAAAATGGATAAAGATAAAGGACAAAGGAAATGGTAAGTCTACACCTCACCCCACCCCTAAACATGAAATGCATTCTATTTGTAGCTCAAGATCTGAAAAGGATTTAGTAGATTTCAGTAATGGTACTTCTAATGATAGGGGGGTTTATATGAAGACTATTGTAAATGAGTATTCCTCAGACCCTGGTGTGCAAGATATGAAGCAAAGGGAAAGGGATCAAATCCAATGAGATAATGTTAGTGCTAGGCATGCCAGAGCCGAAGGATATACTACCCAAAATTCCCATCCACATACCCCTATCCCTGATGAATTATTGACTGGAGATGTCTATTCCCATGAACCACTTCCTCTCCAAGCTAAAAATGTAGTAGTATCTGATGGAGGATCTACTCTACCAAATGAAGAAGAAATACTAAATGATGTGCATTTAATTAATCAAAGGATTTCTAAATGCAATGAAAATAGAAAGAAAAGGGAATATGCTCATGAGAAAATAATAAAGGATGCTATGATGCATAGGGATGCATTAAGAAGGAAAGTCGAGGAGATGGAAGCAATGGAAAATTTCGCAGCTTAGGCTGATCAAGAAGAAAGCTCGGTAGTAAAAGAAATTTTAGGAAAAGTCCTTGTAGTTCCCTCAACTGATAAGATTGTTGAAAGCCCACAACCCAAGGCTGCTGAAAAAATTGCCATGCCACCGCCTCATCCTCCCAATAATACCAAGAAAGAAACCCATGATCTTGATAAAGGGAAGCATCCCATGTGTGAAAGAAAAGCTAATGAAGGGGTAAAAATTAATGAGGGAGGTGCTTCAAAGAAAGATACATCTCAAGATAATTTTGTCTCAATCTTTGATAAATTAATGAAGGAGAATGAAGAATTAGAAAAGAAGACCAAAGAATTGGAACTAATGGCAGTAAATAGGGAAATGAAGAAGAAGCTTAATTTCCTAGAGTCTACACTGCAAGATCTCATCCTTGAGACCCAAAGCCTCCAAGGTCGTTCATCTTCCTCAAACCTCCATACTAGTGACAAAAGTTCACCCACTGGTAATCCCTCCAGCTCTTCTTCACAACTTGAAAAAAAGGATAGAACTATCCATTTTAGCGACCAACATGATTCCCAACACAAAAAGATATGGGCATGATGGTGAAAGAAGAAGAGTTAATGATAACCATGATGAGGATGAAGGCCCTATATATAGGAGACTGTTGCATACTGATAGGTATAGGCAGATATGTTTTGAAAATATTCTTGGATATCCAAACCCGGTGCTAGATAATGCTAGAAAGCATGTGCCCAAATTTACTCGTAACAATGCCCTTAGTGGGGAAGATCATTTGAAGGCATTTCAAAGTGTCATGAAGACTTTGAACTATGGGATGAAGATGTGGCTATGAAATATTTCATGGAGTCCCTTACAAAAGATGCAAGAGACTGGTATAGGTGCTTGCAAGATGCGAGTATTGACTCCAAGAATTCATTCTTCTGAGCCTTCAGAGAGAAATATGGTGATCAGATTGACCCACGGTTCATATTAAATGATTTCAATAACATTAAAAAGGGGCATAATGAGATGGCCACAGAATTTAATGTGAGATTTTAAAAGGCCATGTATAAGGTCCTTGGGTTTTTAAGGCCTAATGAAAGGGCATGTTTGGTTGTTTATTGTAATGATTATGATTCTAAAATGTGCTACTTAATCAGAGATAAAAATCCACAATCTCTAAGGGAAGCTTATAAGATGGCAGTAAACATTGAAAATAATAGAAGAGCATCTGGCAAGGTTGGTCGAAGAGATGACCCCAAATCTTCTAAGAATTCAAAGGCTTAGAATGAGAAGGTTTCTAAAGTTACAGCCCCAGAAGAGAAGTTGGACCAAGTCTTAAATCCGTTGCAGAAGCAATATAGAAATGATAAGCCTTAGTTTTAGATAAATGAGAGGCACCACCGAGATTACAAGATTATCCATATCACACTAGTTGGCATAATGGGAAACCTGTCCAGAATAATCAAAATAATTTTCAAGCAACACTAGATCCATTGCATAAAAACACTACAAATGTTGTAGAAGACATACCCTAGTGTGAAGTCCGTGAAATTCCCCATTCCTTAGATCAATGTGCAGTTGCCAGATCAGTGGAACAAGCTCAAAATGATGAGAAGGAGACCGATTCTCCCCATGACCCCGATGAAACTAAAAATGTATTTATGACTGGAACTAATATGTAGTGTAATGACTACTCTTCCAATGATGATGTTGACACAAAAGATGTGGATGAGCAAAGAAAAGGATTAATCCTTCACCATCAGCAAGTGTTCTCTGATGACGAAGGAGAAGATCAGTACATAGCTTGTAACCTTGAGGCATGTAATGTTTCTTTAAGGCAACCTTCAAGTGAAGAAATAGAGAGATATAGAATTGCATTGGCTGCTAGAGCTCAAGAAAAAAATGATCTCCACCTCAGGAATAGGGTGGTAAGTGGTGCCCTAGGTCATAAAGGAGGAATATTCATTAAAGAGAGCAATGTAGATGGTAAGGGTGCTAAGACAGATAACAAGAAGGAAGAGACCAAGCCCAAGGGAACTAAAGAAATAATAATTTGGTCCAAGAAAGGTGATAAGCCAAAGTTTGTTGCTAAGGTCGGTCAACCGGAGTTGAAAGCTAAGGAATTGAACTCTACTAAGCAGAAAGCTGACAAGCAAACTGATATAGTGATTCCTCAAGAAATGGTGTTTCCACAAATACCAAGTTACACTCCCATTGATATGTTTCAAGTTTTATCCCAAATTCGGGTCACTATTCCATTCCTTGACATGATGAGGATCGATGACCACAAGCACAAAAAAGTGGTTGTCATTAATAGTATTGATGGGGGTAACCAACATAAAGTAGAGGCTAATGTACCTGAAACAAGCAAGAATCGGGAAAAAGATATTGAGGTGGGGGCGAATGTTAATGAGAACCCTGAGATTTACTTGGGAACCACAATCACTTCAAACCCAAATCTAGTTAATCCTTTCTTTTTGAGGCTGGTCATTGATGGAAAAGTTCTTAGGAATTGTATGATAGATTTGGGTGCTTCAAATAATGTCATTTTTGTCAAAATAATAGAGGCAATGGGCTTGAAGGTTGATAGCACATATGGAAAATTCTATGTCATGGATTCTAGAGAAGTCCCTATTATTGGTATAATCTATGAAGTTCCATATAGATTGGCTACTTTCCCAGAAAAGGAGCTGGTCATGAGTGTTACAATGGTGGATATTCCACCAACATATGGAATGCTACTTTCAAGATAGTGGTGTGCTTCCATGGGAGGGAGTATGCAATGTGACTTATCATTTTCCATGTTCTCCATCGATCAGAAGGATGTAAAAATTTCCCGGGAATCAAGAGTCAGACACATGATTGAGCATGTTGAAGAGCCAGAAGAACCCCAAATAATCAACTTTGTAGATACTGGCATGGATACTTTTTGGATATAAGAAACAAAGAAAGAAGAAGGAGAATTCAAGCCTGCACCAATTGTTAAAGAGGTTTCACAGACATTACTAGAGAATCCTCCATGGACTATGTACTTTGATGGGGCCTGTTCAAAAGAAGGCTCAGGTGTTGGGGTCATTCTTATATCTCCCTAAGGTAAGATTTTCAAATATTCATTTTTACTACAATTTGCATGTACCAACAATGTAGTTGAGTACAAAGCATTGTTGCTTGGTTTAAAAGTTGTTTCCAAACATGGGATAAAACTATTAAAAGTATTTGGGGATTCAGAATTGGTAATATCTCAAGTCAAGTCTAGGTTTGTCACTAAGGATAAGAGATCAAGGCAATATAGAAATGAAGTTTGGGATACTATCAAGGCATTTCATTCTTTTGAGATAGAATGGATAGAGAGGGGGAAAATGTCAGAGCAGATTTATTTACTAACATTCCAATTAAGCTAGATGATGTGACTTTTGATGGCACCTCAAGGATTGAGGTACAAACAAGACTTGTTGTGCCTGATAATATTTGTAATTGGAAAGTGTTCGAAGATGATAATGACATCCTAAAGTTCCTACATTGTGTGGACCAGTATGAACATCAAGAAATTTATTTCAATTCATATGTGGTGGAAGTTGATGGCAAGGAGACATTGTTTGGTAATGATATAATCCAATTGAAAAGAAACAAAATTCCAAAGGGATTGGTTGCACTTGAAAGATTTTTTGATGGACCAGATAATTCACTCACTAGAAAAACATCAAAACATAAAGAAGATCTTGAGGAATTAAACCTGGGGATAGATAATGCCCCTAAGAAGGTTTACATTGGTAAAAAATGAAGTCACATGTTAGAACTATGTTGATAGCTCTACTGCAAAAATATACACATGTATTCACCAAGTCTTACAATGTTTTGAAATCCTATAGGGAAGACTTGTTTCAACATGAAATCCCTTTAAATCCTAACACAAAACCATTTAGGAAAAATAAAAGACCCATTAACCCTACCTTAAGGCCCAAAATGCAAGAAGAGTTGGAAAAATTGAGTGATGCAGGAATCATTAAACCTATAAGGCATTTCTCATGGGTATCCAATTTGGTTCCCATCAGAAAGAAGAATGGGGCTCTAAGGTTATGTGTTGATTTTAGGAATTTGAATGTCACGTCATTAAAGGATAATTATACTTTACCTAACATGGAAGCCATCTTGCAAAAGGTAACGGGTTGTGAGTTGCTATCCATGATTGATGGATTTTTGGGGTACAACCATTTTATGGTGAGGGAGTCATAACAATATAATACAACCTTTACAAAACCATGGGGCACTTATGTTTATGTCAGGATGGCTTTTGGCCTTATAAACGTTGGTGCCACTTTTCAAAGGGCCATGGATGTGGGTTTTGCTGACTTTGTGGATTTATTCCTTGCTATTTATCAAGATGATTTGACTGCTCACAACAAGAAAGAGGAAGATCATTGCTCCCACCTTGAGAATATTTTCATCAGAGCTCTGGAATATGGTATTTCCTTGAACCCAAAGAAGTGTGCTTTTGGGGTTAAAGAGGGTAAAACATTGGGGCATATTGTATCTAAGGATGGTATTAGAATTGATATTGAAAGGATAGCAACTATTGATAAAATCACCCAACCAAGGAATGTCAAAGGGATTCAATCATTCTTTGGACAAATATATTTTTTGAGAAGATTTATGACTAACTTTGTAGAGATAAGCAGACCTATTTCAAAAATGCTCAAGAAAGGAGAAAAGGTAATATGGTTAGAAGAGCCCCTTAAAGATTTTCAAGCTATTAAAGATTCTATCAAAGCTGCCCCTGTATTGAAGACCCTTAACTATTCATAACCGTTCCAATTGTTTGCATTTTCTTCCTTTCATACTGTGGCGGGTGTACTACTACAAAATAATGTTGATGGCTTTGAGCAGCCAATTGTCCTTTTTAGAAAATCCATGCAGTTAGCTGAGCTTAAATATGATACTACTAAAAAGCATGCTTATGCTTTAGTTAAGTCTATTAAGAATTTTCAAACTTATCTGACTGGTGCTACAATAGTTGCTTATGTTCCAAGTGTGGCAGTCAAGGACATTTTTACACAGCAAGAAACCACAGGCCGAAGGTGTAGATAGATTAATAGAATCCAAGAATTCAACATAGATATTCAAATCACCAAACTGGTAAAGGGTCAAGGTCTGGCCAAGCTCATGGCCGAGCCTAATTTGGAGGCCAACGAAATCAATGAGATTGAATAGGAGAATGTTGCTCCCATTTTTTATATGCAAACATGCGGTTGGTACCGAAGGATTGTTGAGTATTTGCAAATGATGAAATGTCTTGATGGCATGACAAAAAATGAGAGGAGAACTCTAAAGCTACAAGCAATCAAATATGTTATTATTGATAGTGAAATCTGGTGGAGAAGCCTAGAGCGTGTGCTCCTCAGATGTGTAGATGGTGATCAAGTGGAAGACTTGTTGATTGAGATGCACAAAGGAGTGTGTGGAGGCCATTATATGGCCAAGACTACAAAAAAAAAGATATTGAGGGCTAGTTTTTGGTGGCCCATGGTCTTTAAGAATGCACATAGGTATACCAAGAAATGTGATGCTTGTTAGAGGTTTACTGGTAAGCTTAAGTTTTCAAGTAACTTACCACTTAGACTAGTCTCAGCACCAGCCCCCTGTCAGTAATGGGGGATTAAATTTATAGGAGAGATGGTAGTAAAGTCTAGTGGAGGACATGCATGGATTCTAGAGGCAACTAATTACTTTACAAAGTGGGTTAAGGCTATTCACACCCGAAAAGAAACTAGTGAGGTTGTCATAGATTTCCTGATGAATAATATCTTGAGTAGGTTTGATGTGCCTGAGAGGATTGTTTCTGACAATTCCATGTGCTTTTGATTTGAAGAATTTGTAGATTTTTGCAATCAACATGGAATAAATATATCCTATCATCCCCATATCATCCCTAGGGGAATGGACAGGTTGATTTGAGCAACAAAAGTCTTATGAAGATCATCAAAAGAGTCCTTGAAAAGAATAAGAAAACCTAGGACTCGAAATTGCAATTAGCTTTGTGGGAAGATAGAACCACAGTCAAGAAAGTTGTTGGTCTCTCCTTTTAACTTGGTATATGGAGTGGAGGCTATAATTCCTCATAATAATTTGATGAAAATGTATAGGTTTATACAAGAATATGATACTGACATCTGTCATGAGATGTAAAATAGAATGAATGAATTGGCTAAGCTTGATGAGATGAGAAGGGAAGCACACAAGAAGAATGAGAAAATGCAGCTTCAAGTTAAGTATTTACATGATAAGCGAGCTATGCCAAGAAAAATTGAAATAGGATGTATGGTGTTGATGTGGAATGCCAAACTAGAGGATAAATGAAAGCATGGGAAGTTTGATCCCTTGTGGTTTGGCCCTTACCTAATTGTGGATATTCATGGGGAGGACTCTTACTTCTTGCAGTCACTTGCAGGTGAATGTTTGGAACTGCCAGTACATGGACAGTTATTGAAACCCTATTTTTCTTAAAATATGCTATATATCCATGTACATTGTATAGTCTTGTAAATTCTATATATAGGGTTTGGTGTGTTTATTTTATGTTGCATTTGCTTGCCTTGTCCAAGTAAACTCCTAGTTTTTTCGGTTCCTCTGTGTTTGGTCTGCTTCACCATGAGATCTATTTTTTTTGCATACCCGCTAGGGGTATGCATCCCCGAGCATGAGCCGCTAATAGAGCCCTCAAAATTCTTGACATTTTGAGTCTTTTGTGCTTGTTATTCACATGTCAAATGTTCCCCATCAATATGGTTCAAGGGTCTTACTTAGTCTTGTTTTCAATTGGTTTGTGTCTCACCCTTGAATGTTCTAATTGTGTGTTGAATGGTTATCTTAGTTGCTGGTCTTATCAGTTGTCTTTTAAGCCATCGACATACATCCTTTACCAGCCCCGAGACCTTGAGATTGTTGGTCATTTTAAACTGCCCTCACGCCAGATTTTAATTTTTGATTTATGACTGACTTAAGTCTAAGTCATTGACCCATGAGGGTGTTTTCTCTTCAGCCTAGTCATGGACCCTTTTTATGAATAACTTTTCTTCATGTGAAGGTTGTACAATTTCTAGATAGTGGGGTTTCATCTAGACTGTTCCCTGCTGGCTCACCCATCTGAAATGAGTGCAAGTTAAAAGCTGCGAGACTAGCGAAATGTCACCACGTGTGAAGGAGCCCACCCGTTGTGTACCATCTCAACGCTTAGAACCTTGAGATCAATGGTACCAATCGAGCGATGAAAAGTGATCACCACCATTCCCCGCCAGCTCATGGGAATAAGATGCAAGTTCTTTAAGAATGGCAAGACCCATGAGAAGCTGCCAGGTACACTCTGCAACTGCAAGCAAGTGGAGCCCACAAGTACATGGGGAAGGTCCTGTCAGTGAATTCTTATTGGCTATTCATCTAAGTTGGATGTAGCCAGATAAATTCAAACATTCTTGACTTGATCAGAGTTGTTCAAGAGGCCCAACTCTATTGCGAATCAATGACTCATATTCAAAGTTGCAAACTACACCCATTGCAATTCTTTTGCTTCACACAAGTGAGAATTAATGGCAAAAATGACCTGTAAGGCCTATTCAATTCCTATCAAAAGTTGTGTGCAACCGAGTATTGTTTATTTGAGATTCAAAAACATGTTCTAGGCATTACGAGGAGTTGATAAGCGAATTGTAGTTATTGTCCCAAATGACATTAGGGTTTGACATGGCTGAAAGCAATAAGTTCTATAAACATAGTTTTCTAACTTTTTTCAATTTTTTGAGCTAGGGCTTGCTTTATTTTGCTTAAAAAATGAATGTGTTTGTTCATTTTTCTTTCATTGTTTTAGAATTAGGGTTAATCTATGCCTTTGAAAGCCATAGCCTTGTAAATTTTCCAAAATTAGCAATTATCTTGAGTTATAAACTGCAATTTGGATTTCATAATTAAAATCCCTTTGTTAGAATATTTGTGCATACAAACCCATGGCTCCCAAAACACAAGGTGCTTCTTCCTCTTCCACCCAACCTAGGGTACTGCCTCAGGATGTTATCAACCTGCTACCCCAATCTACCAATAAGAAACCAGAGGGAAGGGTTTTGTTTCATGGGTCAACTATGATGGAGGAGTTGATTGACAAAGCTTTCTTTATTAAGGATGCCGAAGTACTATACATAGGATGGAAAATGTTTCAACACTGGTTTGGGAATAGGAACCTCGGGTTTCCTTTCAGTAACCCAAGGAATTTGGATATGGGGAAACTGGTTGTTCAAAATGTGTACATGGATGTCAACCTCTTGAAAGATATTGCATCAAAATATGATCTAGTTTCTAGGGCAGTCAAAACATTTGATGGGGTGGTTATGGTAAAAATAACTACCGAAGAAATTGAACAAGTCTTTGACTTGCATCCATGGAATGAATACATGATCCCGTTAAACATGGATACTTTTAGATCACAATATGACAATACTAAAGTAATCATCAAAATGAAGATGTTTCCTACATATACTGCAGTAACTAGCAAAGGGAAACATGAGAGAAAACTTAGGATAGATGGTAGAAATTTTGAACCTTTCCCAATGAACTATTTTTCCAGTTATTTCAAAAAGACTCTATACTCTCTATATCAAATTATTGTTGTCGATCCACCTGACACACTGCAGAAGGAGTACAATTACATGGCTACACAATTGCAACATCCAATGTATAATATTGTCTATGATTATGGGACTTATCTGGTTGAACATATTCATAAAGGCTTAGTTGAATTGAAAGAAGGGAAGAAATGGGTGAGGTTCTAGTGGTACTCATTGTTTATGCATATGTTCTTGTACAAAGGACAACAAGCCTTTGAAAAGGTAATTACTCTAGAAAGAAAAAGTGATGAAGTTGACTTTCCTGTCCAATTTTGAACCAAAATCCTAGATAGAGATGATAAGAGGTATACTTTTGTGATGTTCAGAAATGAATTTGCATCCACGATTAGGGGAGCATTAATATATAAGCCACCTAGAATCCCCAAAGAAATCCATGCGTTCTTGAGACCTAAGGAGATGATGCTTGACCTGAATTTCAGTCATAACTAGGGAGACTTGATCCTGTATCTTGATAAGACAATTTTCAGAGTATATGGTAGTAGTTTGGGTCCATATGTCTTGCCCATAGATGTTCCTTTGAGGATAGGATTCGTTGAGATTATGAGGCAACTAGAAGCCTCACAAGAAGCACATTTACCTAAATCAACAAGGAAGGGGTCATTCTTCCCAGAATGGACTGTATTTGCAGATTACATCATGACAAAAGGGACATGGAAGAAATTAGATAATCTGCTAGCTCCTTATAAATTGGTGACCATGAGCCCAATGAATCATGACCCTAAAGGATTCATTAGTAAGCTCAAAGAAGATAAGAAAATGGGTATCTATATACATACTCTTAATTATCCTAAGGATGTTATTAGGAATGTCTTTAATACTGGGGAACAAGATGAACGGAAGGCCAAATACTTAGTGTATAGAAAAATTGTAGAAGCTAAGATGAAGAATGATTCCTAGTACACTCCTCTTCTAGATATACAGGGTGACTTCAATACAGTTATGTATGTTATGGATAATTTTGAAGATGTTGTTGGTATTTTGAGGGAACTGTGTGAAGTTGCAAATAAAGGAAAGGAAACGATGGTCGAAGAAAGTGCTGAGGTGACACTCAAAGAAAGACCTTCATATCAACCACCCAAACAATTGAGAATTTATTCTAGGAGGAAGAAAGTAGCAAGCAAGGAAAGAATCTCAACAACCCTTGTCACATTTGAGGGGTCAAAGGTAGACTCTCCTAAGAGTACAATGCAAATTCCTCCTACACAGGCTTCTATGCCTCTAATTGATCTTGATTCATCTCATAAAATTTTTGTTCCTCTTGAGCAACCACCTCAAAAGAAGTAGAGGACATGAGCAAAAGGAATGGTTGATTATTCAGAAACAAAGGAGGATGATATCATTATCACCCTTGAGGAAATGCAAATAGGGATGCCACCTCATGAAGGATAAATTGTTTCAAGTTCAAGACAGAGTATCCTCATGCTAGGGAAGCTAGACATTTGGGGATTGAGCACTGTAGATGATTTGAGGGTAGAGGCTAGTAAGGAATTCATGGAAGATGATTCTTTCATTGAAACTTTAGCAATTTAGGATTATTGGTGGAAATCTTATGTTGCAGAATATACAAAGTAGGTTACCATTGAAAGAAGCTTGAACCCTGAATTGCCTAAATATGTTGTTCAGGTGAATGTAAGGAGTATTATGAGAAATTATTTTAAAAATATTAATGCCCAGGATGATAGAGAACTGGTAAAGAAGAGTGGTGTGTTGTTGTTTCCAGAATGGAATATTGTTGATGCTATTATGTTAGATGCTTTGAGAAGGGCTGAAGGGCCTCTTGTACAAAATAAAGAAGAATTGGAAATGGCACTTAGAGGTTCAACTGTCAGTGAGAACTGGGAGGCATTGGCAATCTGGTCATTGTCTTCAAGACCTAGGAAACTAGTTTTAGTAGAAGAATCAGATTTCAGTGATCAATTGCTTGTAAAAAGAGTTGTGGATACTCCAGCTCTAGAAACTACAGAAATGGCTGTAAATGTGGCTAGGTTTACTTGATCAACTATTGAGGGTCTCACCCTAGAAAGAGATGAATTCAGAACTAAATACAAATAACTCGGGTGATTATGATAAAAGCCAACATAAAGTAGCCACATTGGAAACTAAATTGGCTCTATATAAACAAAGAGAGTAGGGTCAGCCTAGCTCAATTCACCCACCTTTAGTTTCTCTAGTGACATCTATGCAACATTCATTTTAGAGCCATGCCTTAGCAATAGTACCATATAGTTGAGAACAACAATCAATTGCAATGGAAAAGCCAAGTGGATCAGGTTCTAGCTCATTTGATACGGAGCAATTGGTTTTGCAAATTGAAACATACAAGAAGCAACTAGAAAAGGTCCAATATGAAATGTATGATAACATATCAAAGGTTGTCCACACTGCATTAAGGCACCTAAATGAGAAGATTCAAGCTAGACTCAATGGTGTGTATGACAACTATGCTCTGATGTTACGTGCAATGAGATTATCTAAAAAGGATAAGGTGTTGGTCATACCAACCTTAAATAAATGGGTTGCAAGATCTGAGAGATTGACATTAGTATTAGTGGGAGCTGGTCAACATGAAGATAAGTACCCGTTGGTGCAACTAGTTTATGATTTTGTATGTAGATTGAGTGAGCAAAAGTTTCAAGGGTATGCAGCCCCACTTGAGCAGAAGATAATAGAATTCTTGTCTCAATACAATCTTACTAATCTGTCACCATTACCTGATGTTGAAGTCAATAATTATGAATTGAAGCCATTACATGAGTGGAAAAGGGAATTGGATGAGGTTATTCATTCCCAGGTAAATGAAATATGCAAAGAGGTTAATATTAATATTTTCAATGCCACCTTGGAGAGGTTGACATTTCTTATTAGTTTTATGGAGGATTTTGACAAAGAATCCAATGCAGTGGTAACTAAGTATGCCCCTTACAGAAAATCCATGGATGAAATTATGGAGTTTGATTGGCCATCTGAGGAAGAATATGAAGAATGTGGAAGGGTGTATGTTAGAAAATTTGATTTATGAATTGAAGTGTGAAATGTATATTGGGTCAAGTATTGTACAGGTCTGACCATAGAAGTTACAAGTGTATAAAACATACGTTTCACAAAGAGATATTAAATTGTCAGTGATGTGGAATGCTGACTGAAGTGCTCAATCATTTTTGATCCATGTCAGGTTGTCATTTTTACCGATGAAATCAAGGTGTGGTTACAAAGTTGTTTATCCTTTTGACATATGTTTTTGAAAGACAAAGTTGATCCTCATAACAAATGTAAATGAACTTTTTCTTTTATGAATCCCTTCTCTTTGATACAGGTAAATATAACTAAATTAGGAATCTATTTTCGTGCAATTCAATCCTATCGTAGCATATGTACATTCCGGCCTGAAGCTTGTTTTGCTCCCTTATTCTATAAAAGGGAATTATGGATATTTGTACAGGTCTTTTGTTGAATAGTGGATCTGTATTGTGAGAATTAAGAATACAGGGAGAATATGTTTAGTCTTTAACAAATGTTTTGAATCTGGGTAAGATATTTTGTCAAATGTATGGTTTCTGGGCATATCAGAATGATAATGGAGATTTTCCAAGTCTATAGTCTCTTTGTTTTGATTGTGTATATGAATTATTAATGAAAATACTAATCAGAGATCATTTCATTAATTGTCATCATTTTATACTTTGATGTGTGTTTTGATTTTAGCTCTTGTTCATAGAAGAAGTTAAATTGCTTGAATCAAATCATGAATTCTTATGTAGAATCTTGGAATATGATAAGTAGTCTTTAGAAATTGGTTACTGATTTGTGAATTACTAGGTGATGTCACATAAGTCTTGAATTCCTATAATTAAATGTCCCTTATATTTCAATTTACTTAGACTCCTAGCCCATAGATAAAGGCACTGGTCATAAATCATTTCAATGTCTTTGCATTACTAGTTATCCAACCTGAGAACAATCTTAAATAATCTTTGATTTATCTTGAATTTATGGTGTTTGTGTTGTCCTGGTATTCTCAGCTTAAGGTGTGTAGTTTGTTCAAGGAATTTCCAACTTCTTGAGAAATTATAGCTTATTAGACAAGAATGAGAATACATCTACTTAAATATACAATGTACACATGAATTGTTTCAAATAATAGTATAATACGCATTGTGGGATTACCCTGTCAGGTTTAGCAGAGCCCAACAAGCTCATAGGTATTTGTTGAGACCTACTTGGTTCATTGTAAAAACAACCAACACACCCTCAACAATCTTTCTTAGCCTTTTTTTGTAGCACCGATAAGATTTTCTTCTACTAGAATATCCAAGGAAGATACCTTAATCAGATCTTGCATAAAACATTCCTAAGTTTTCTTTATCTCTTCTGTTATAGCATTTTCTTCCAAACACTCTAAATTATTTGATAGTAGGAATCCTTCCATACCATAACTCATAGGCATTCTTTATGTTGTTTGATCTTTCTTGTATTATTTTAAGTATGTAACCAATAGTATGAATTACTTCTCTCTAGTAGATTTCCGGTATATTTTATTCTTTCATCAATGTCCTTGCAACTTCTTGAATAGTCATATTCTTTCATTCAACCACTCCATTCTGTTGAGGAGTCCTAAGGGTAGATAAATGCCTCTTTATTCCATGATTCTCACAAAATATATTAAACTCATTGGATGTGAAATCTCCACCTTTTTCAAACCTCAAGAATTTAATTTTCATATCCATTTTATTCTCAACCATAACTTTAAATTCTTTAAACTTATCTAGAGCTTCTAATTTTCTTTGATAAAAGTAACCCATGCCATTCTAGAATAATCATCAATCAATAGCATGAAAGACCTATCACCTTGAAGACTTCTTACTCTGTTAGGACCACAAAGATTTGTATGCACCAATTCAAATAGTCCGATAGAAGATTGTTCTTTGACTTTGAAACTTCTTCTTGCTTTCTTTCCAACTTGACATTCCTTATAGACAACATTGACAAGCTTTGTAATTTTTGGTAGATCTCTCACATCTTGAAATGAACTAATTCTCACTAGGCTATCAAAATTGATGTCACATTCTTCTATGCCATAGCCAACTCTCATTGGTCTGAGTCATGAAACAATAACCATCAACACCTTTGATCTAATAGACATTTCCATCTATCCTTCTTCCAACAATAACCATAGTTCTAGAGCCTTTTTTGATCTCACAACCATCATCTTGAAACATAAGATTGTATTCATTGCTACATATTTTTCCAACACTCAAAAAGTTATGTGTTAAACGCTTAACATAAAGAACATCATTAGTGTTATGCTTTCCATAAAAATTGATTGAACCTTGTCCACATATTAGCAAACATATCATCACCAAACCTAACTATTCCTCCATATTTATCAAGTTTGAAAAACTTACACTTGTCACCTATCACATGATTAGAGAATCCACTATTAATGATCCAGTAGTTCTTCTCCTATCTAGCATGAAAAGCAAACACCAAAGTTCCTTTAGTATTAGAAATTACTTCTGGATCACTTTCCTTCACACATCTATCAGAGTTAGTAGAATTAGTTTCATCTTTTAAAGTCACAAACAAGAATTCACAATCCTCATCATCCCAATAATCAGATTCATCATTAGATATACTAGAATATTCTCTAACATAATAACTTTTCTTAATCATCTTACCTTTGTTTTCCTTATTTTTTTCATTCAAAGCTCTATTTGGACATCTTGAAGCATTATACCCTTTTCATTCTTCTCACAAAGTTAGCTTACACATCATCAAGATCCTCCTGATCTAATTCCACAAACTTCTCTGATTTGCTAGCCTTAAAAGCAATCTCAACTTTTGCATTGCTGGGACCAAATTCTCTCATTTCAAACATAGTTAAGTAACCATACAACTTATCTCTAGTATATTTTCTCAAAACTTGAGATTCCTCAATATCAAAACCTTTATGACTATAAGATTTAGGAAGAGTTCTAAGTAACTTCTTTACCACTTCTTGTTCTTTAAGTTTCCACCAAGACCTCTGATGGAACTGACAACTTCATCCACCTTCTGAATGTATCTTGTAATGTTTTCATCTTCAGACATTTGTAAGTTCTCAAATAAGAACTTCAGGCTTTGCATCTTAGCTTGTTTAACCTTGTCATATCCTTCATAAATGATTTCTAAGTTTACCCAAATTTGTCTAGCAGTTTTTAAATTCATAACTAACTAATTTAAAATTAGAAAGACCACTTAAGAGAGCATACCATTTTTTACCATTTTTTTCATGTACCTTGATCTCATCATTCATGCTCAGACCATTTGCAGGTATAGTATATCTAGTCTCAACATACTTTCATATTTCAAATCCAAGAGAAACCAAAAAAACTTCCATACTTGTCTTTCAAATTGCATAATTTGATCCATCAAAGAGAGGAACATATTTCTTGTGCACCATCCTAGATCTACCTTAAGTGGTCAAGCTTTCTTCCAAGAAACCTTGCTTTGATACCAATTATTGAATGCATACGACAATTGAGAGGGGGATGAATCAGTTGTACCTTAAAACCTCACAAATATTCAAAAACACATTTATTTAGTTAACTCTTAAACTATTAGAATGATTTATTATGAAAATAGATAACATAAATAGAACCAAAGCAACACCATGCACAAAGAAACACCAAATTTATGTGGAAAACCCAAGAAGGGAAAAACCATAGTGAGGATTAGATCATAATATAAAGTAATATCAACACTGATTACAAAGGGATTACTACTGGAGGGCTCACTCCCACAAGATCATTTCCAAAATAAAAAATAATATAGAGAAGAGTGTTACAAAGAGAAATCCATCTCAGTGCAACAACATTTCCAACACCTTCATAGTCTTACTGAAGGTTGTAGACACCTTTTTCTCACTGCATACACATGAAATATTGCTCTACACTTCACAAATTCACACCTTACAACTCTTTAATTCGCATCACTCACATCAAACTTTTATCTTATCATCCCTTAACAACTCAAACATATATTTATACCATATTCAACCTTGAAAACATTCTCCAAGGTTGACTATGCACCTCAATTGTACAAATTCAAATTAGGTCAGCACCAAAACATTCCTGTGGTGGAAAGAAATGGTTGTGGACCACAACACACCTTAAATAAGACCTAAATCCACTCATACACTCTATGCCATACTTCCAAAAACACCATATCAACTTTGCAATTACTGTAAATACCCAAGGTCAGCCAAACCTATGTTAACACCATTAACATTTAAGTACATGCTTCCTCAAATCTAAAGATGACTTGCAGACCATACACCACACTTGAACATGATCTATAATATTCCACAAGCACCTTGGAATCCAAAAAAATCCTTTACAACAACTTTCAATTGAAGAATGTACACACCTAGTACACTCAAACAATCTTCCAAACACTATTACTCAAGAAACCAACTTCTAGAGCACCAAACCTCAAAAAAATTCAATTAAATAAAGATACAAGGACTATCAAAATCCTTCTAAATATGTGACACCTAAAACCACTCTATAGAGAAATACAAAGCAAAAACATTTCTCCTAGACACCTTTGTAATGGACAATTCACACACTAGTGAGCACAAGTTTCTTTGCACAACGATCCAACATGCCAAAGTCTGGATACGACACCTTTAAACACCTCCAATCAACATATCTAAACCACACAAGAAGATCTTAAATATAGAAGAACTGCATAGTGAAACTAGAATGCTAGTTTGCAACATAAAACACCACTATAACATATTGTTTCCTCTTTTTATTCAAATTTTCTTAAAAGAACTTGGAAACCAAGCACCAGAGACACACCCTAAAAATATTCAACACTCCCTCATCACCAAGCCAACTACAAAATATCAACTCAACCATACATCCATAGACAAAATCTTATCAAAGCACACTAGAGGCTGAAACTAGTAGTTTACTAATGACAACATAATGCAACTAATCAAAGCATCATCAGAGACATAAACTCATTACCAACTTCTCACACCCTTGCAACAATCTCCTACTCACAAAATTAACACTAATGACAACACCAGAGCTTATTGACATTAGTGAGAACACAAACTACACATACTTGCAATAGTTAGAAGATCCAATCATTAAGAATCATGAGAATCATGTTTGTCTCCTTGCTAATTTACTTCTCCTACTTGGGAAGATATTTTGGCAGAAGAAGATGAAATCATTGATACATTTCTTTGAAAAGACAGTTAGATAGATTGCATAGATAAAGATGCTAAATTGATATTAGGTCCCCCATTGATAGAAGATCATGAAAAAGTAATTAACTCATTTAATGTTATGAATACACAATTGTCTATTAGGTCTCCTTTAATTATTGTTCCTCCCAAGACTCCTCTAATTATTGGACCTCCTAAATCTCTTCTCATTATAGTACCTCTTGAACCTCATGTCCATATCCTAAACTTTACATTTTAACAACTCACTACTAATCATGTGTTGTAGCAACCAGGTTATCACATAATTTATCAAGCACATAACACTATAAATAATAAGCAAGTAAAAAAAAACACCAACATCTATCCCAATAACTCAACCATATCTTCTGCCCCCACCTAATATTCTTGAGCGTAGTGGTAAAGAATACGATCTTGTTGAGAAACTTTATAATACTCCAACCAAGATCTCTTTGTGGGATTTGATTCAAACATCACCTACATACCACAAGATGCTCCAAGTGGCTTTGCAAAAGATTGATGTCTCAACTTTTGTTAAACTGAAAGATGTAGCCCCATTTTTTGATTTTACGCAAGAGACAAAGTTAGTTATTACACTCCCTCCACATGAATTACCCTCACTTGAGATCCAAAATAAATATGAAGCCTTAATGATAATGATGGTCATTAACAAAACTAGAGTTAGGAGTACCCTCATAGACAATGGATCAAGTCTTAATATTTGTAAAATTTATCTTCTAAATAAAATTGGTGTGGACAAGAATCTTGTAGAACCTAATGATATTAATATTCTTGTCTTTAATAATGTTACTAAGCAACTATTAGGGATGATCACACTACCCATTACGGTTGGGCTCGTGGTTTTGAATACCCTTTCCATATCATACTAGGACCTATTTCATATAATCTTCTCCTAGGTAGACCATTGATTCATGTCATGAAGGGAGTATCATCTAATATTCACCATGAGATGAATTATGAATACAGTAACAAAATATACATAATTAAGGATGATGAACAAAGTTACAATTTACAAGTCCAAGATGATCATAACATTTCCAACTCTCTTAATAATTTGACCCCAACTTAAAAAGTAGAACCTATACATGTTGATGATAATCATTATTGTATCTTACCTATAATAAAACTCTTAGATAATGATTGAGATTCATTATATTTCACACCCTTATTTATGGGGGAGTACAAAATATCACAACCTAGACCTAAAGAGTTGTGTTTCATTTTCCCAATCTTTTTTTACATCAGTAGATCCAAAGACATCACCCTATAATGGTGATGAAGGATCTTTAACTTCCATTCCTCATGTGTGGAAGATGCCTAACTTTTAAAAAAATAAGAAGGATTTACATTCTCACAAAAGAACCAATTCTTATCATGATAATTTAGATAAGACTTCTTCATCTGAGTTGGAAGGATGTTACGAGCTTGGGTACAAAATTATTTCTGAAAATGGATCAATAAAAAAATTTTAAAAAATGATAAGGATCAAGTGAAATCTATAGTGCACTTTTCTAAACAGGGTCTAGGTTTCCAACCATCATCCCCATCTTCATCTAATAATTTATCATCTACTGTATTTATGACATCTTGTGGTAAGAAAGCAATATTTTCTTCACAAGAGAAAATAATGTATCCTACTATTGAGCAAGATCATATTTTTTTGAGGCTTCTCAAAGCTAGCTTGATTACTCTTCCTCTGAAAACATGAAATAAATTTTATAACAATAACTCAGTTTGTGCATATCATAGAGTACATGGTCATTATACCAATGAATGTCTATCCTTGAGTAGTAAAATACAATAACTTAGAGATTGTGGTGCTCTCTCATGCATTGACACACCTAATCATTCCAAGAAAAAATGATCTCTCTTCTATGGTGTTTCTCCTCACTATGTGCATTTTTAGCTTTATGTTTTTTCTCATTGCCATTCATGGTGGTACAATCTTAAGTCAAGCCATACTTTCCATGGCAGAAAAATGATAGTCTCTTGCATTGTTGTATTTTCCTTTTACACTTGGGGGTAAGGATAAGTAGTTTTGGAGGTGTGCATTCCTTTCAAGGATCTCATCTTCCATGTTTCTTCCTTAAAATACCAACATAACAAGTATGTTGACATTTTAAAAGGGGGCATATACCCTATCCATTTCATAGACGTCTTGTGATATTTGGCTTATTGACATACCACTTTAGTGGTTGTGTTGTTATAACGCCTCCAAGGAATGGTTATCAATTCATCCCCTATGACATTTTAACATCGTAAAATGTCACCATTGATAATTTCACACTATTGTTTACTCCCCCTTTAGGTATTGGACATAATTAAGAATTCAACTTCTTAAATTATGCATTCCAAAGATTATTTTAAATATTTTTTTGATAGCTTTCAATCATAAAACAAATTCTCTCATTTAATACTCTATCCTCAACTTTTAAATTTTTCAAAAATAGGGCTAGGTCACTAGCGCCTAGGGCACCTATTTCCCCCTATTTTAGCTCCAAATTTAAATATGTTGATTGTGACACTTTATTATTTAAAATTCAAATACTTAAAGTCGGTTGATGGGATTTAATTTTTAGGAACTTGAATAAATGCCTATAAATACCTAGCTATTGCATCATTTCAAATATAACACACATTCATGAGAAAATAATAATGTCAAGAGAACTATTGAACATTCAAGAGTAGCATTTTTTTAGCATTATTACAACAATCCAAGATACAAGATCATGTCCAAGTTTATGTGTTTTCATGTTGCTTTGTGAAGGCTAATATTGATGTAGGTCTCTAAGCATTCAAGCATTCAAGAAAATATATCAAGCAAGATCCAAGATCCTTGAAGTCATATGTATGACTTCAATCCTTTAAGGAAGCCATTGAAGGGTAGTGAGTTGTAACATTTGGTTTATTCATCATTTCTTTCCTTTCCATTATCAATTTATAATTAAAATTTCTATTGTGGAAGTGGAAATACTGACATGGGGTTTAATTGATGCAATCCCCTATATGGAACAACATTTTGCCTATTTTTGAATGTGTAGGTTACATTTTGAAGAGGATCAAAACGAGTTTTAAGAAACTTTGTTCATTGTTGTATTTGAAATCCTAGTCATTGACAACCCATGGAAACTCAATTTTAGAAATACCAAGAAGAAATATAGATGGCTTGCAAGAGGGAAAAAAAGTAAAGATCCAACATCAGAGGACTACAAAAACAAATCTGAAAAAGCCCTAGTAGGACATTGGGTGCCCCAGAGGGAATGTCCCAACAAATTTTGTTGAAATTTATACCATAGGTGTACAATTTCCCCCCCTTTCTATTCCTAGTGTCTGATTTCCTTTGTGATATTTTAGATTTGTTGTTTCTACATAAAAGTGACTATTTGCATCATTAAGACAAAGAGATTATTGCATTTCATAATTAGTTCATTTCTAGATTTGGTCAAGGGTTGGTTGACTCATCTTTTAGGCTATAAGTCAATCTCATATCCTGTGTAAATCCATCAAACTTCCATCCCATTCCATCTCCTTGCATATTTACATCACATCTTGTCTATAATTTAATGAAATGATAACATTTAGGGAAAGGTTTCAAACCCTAAGGCCATAAATTAAAAAGGGGGTTCCCTTTCCCCTACATTTCCTCTAGGTTTTGCATTGCATTATTTTGTAATTTTTATTTTTGCACTATAAAAATCATAAAAAATTCAAAAAATTGCATTCATATTACATCAATAGGGTTTGTTTTAGTTATTTTAGCTTAGATCTACATTTAAAATTTCATTTATAAGTTGCATTAGGTCTTTTGAATATGGAAAAAAAAAAAGTATCATTTGCATCCATCTAGGTGTCTTGTATATTGTTAAATAGTAAAAAAATTGCATAGTTCTATTTCAAGCTTCCATCAAATCATCATTTTGAGAATCTTGCACCTTCATGTCAGTTAATTAGTTCATTCTAGTACTGAAAATTGTATTTAAAATTTGTTATTCATCATTCATACATTTATATATTTGTATTTTTCATTTACATAGTCATAAACCACTAAAATAAGGAAAAATATTCACTTTCAAAATTGTTTGCACTTGAATATGAGAATCTTAAATAGTTGTCAACATATTCAAACTTTGAGTTTTCAGACACCCTATCTAGGACATAGGCACCCTAGGTGCCTCTGTCCTACATTTTGTGCCTAAAATTTACACCAAATTCTTGTCTTTGTTTTCTCTATTGGATTTTGTTGTTTGAATTTTTAACTTTAAATTTGTCATTTGCTTTTGTCATTGTTGCATATTTACATTTTTCCATTTACAATCCTAAAATCAGTAAAATCTTGAAAATATTCACTGTTATACTTGTTTGCAACTAAACACATAAACCTTAAACAACATAACAGTCTATCAAACTTTAAATTATGTGAAATCATACCTAGGACATCCTAGGCATCCATGGCCTGCTTTTTCTAGCTTAGATTTATGTGAAAAACATTTCTTAAAATTATGTGTCTAGATTTGTGGTCTAATTTCTAGGTACAAATTGCATAATAGCCTGAACTTTAGTAAAGTAATTATATCACCATGATGACTCAATGTTTTGGTATGTTTTTGACCTCTTCTCCATCTTTGGTGGATGTTTCAAGTTACATGTTTGATGATGATCCTAATTCAATTGAGGATATTCTTGATCCTTCACCTACCAATGCATGTCCTTGTGATATGGATATCTTGGGACAATATGAACATAACATGTAGGAGTTCATACAAAATTATTTGTGTAACCTTGATAAAAATGCAACTTCTTATCATTTAATGCAATACCCTACTACTCCATATCAACAATATCCTACCATACCAACACTTGAAATATTCACTCTCTTACATCCTAAAGTGAGTCACAAATCATATCTCCACCAATGCACATGGAAGCACATATCAATAACAATCACAAAAAAAGTACATCAACATGTTGAATGAATAAGAAAACTAAGAGGGGGGTGAATCAGTTGTATCTTAACAAAACATCAAAACCCTCATTAACTTTTGATCCACATGCATTCATTAAACCCTTAATCTATTATGAAGTTTTAACATGAAAAGAAGATAACAAAAAATTTTAAAACTCAAAACCACATACAAGAGAACACCAGATTTACGTGGAAAACCCAATGAGGGAAAACCCATGGTGAGGATTAGCTCACAATATAAGTAATAGAAAAATCAATACATAGGCTCATTTCTAGAATAGGACACATTGTCCAAAAAAGCTCATAGCCAAGGCTCACAGTGGGAGTACAAAAAGAAGATAGAGAAGAAATGTTACATAGAGAACATGATCTCAATGCAACAAAGATTCCACCACAGTAGCTCCAACACCTTGTAATATGTTTGAATGATTGTAGACACCTTCTTCTCACTAAATCTAATAATCCATCACTTGAAATTTCACACTGCTCTGCTCAATTTCACATCACTCATATCATACACTTCACACAAACACATATATCTTTCATCTATCTTAGCCTAATTCAAAAATTAAACTCATACTTATATTTTCCTCAACCTTAAAACCCTTTCCAAGGTCAATAATGCAACTAAAATGTGCAAATTCAAATTAGGTTGACACCAAAACATTCTTGCATGGATAGGAAAGAGGGAGGACCATAAATCCTTAGCTAGGACCCAAATATATCCTAACAGGCCTCAAAATGCTTCCACAAACTTGAAAGATTATTCTCATGAATTGTAAATACCAGGTCAGTTGTTACCCATGTAAACACCATTAAAATTTGAAGTACACAGTTTTTTTGATTGATCCATAACTTCTAGACAACACACTTCACTTGAACGTGATCCAAAAAATCTTGAAAAATAATAAAATACTTCACAACAAATTTCACCTAAAGAATGTACAAGGTTTGTACACTTAGACAATTTATTCCAAACACTATAACTCAGAAGACCATCTTTTGAAACACCAAACCAAAAATCCTCTTGATAGAGACAAGAGACCAACACCATCAACTCTCACTCAGAACCACAAGTCTTGAAACACAACTGTAGAGAAACACAAAGCAAAGAGATTTCTCCTAGACACCTCTATAATGCACAATTCACTCACTAGTGAACATAAATTCCTTTTTACAATGATCCATCACCACAAATTATAAATATAGCATCTTTAAACACCTATAACTAACATATTTAAACCACAAAAGAAGATATTCACCCTAGAAGAAACGTGAAGAAAAACCAAAACATACCTCTACAACAATATCTCTCAACCACTACACATTTGACATCAATGACAACACCTTCATACTTGCAACAATCTCCCCATTTTTCATTGATGGAAAAAAAAGACATGAAAAACCATCAAAGAAAACTCTCCTTTATTTTTTATTGATTAGACAACTTACACAAAATTTCTCCCTCCCCCTTTCAACTTATTCTTTTTCACATGCTTCACTCTCCCTTTGAAAATAATGATTAGACAACATACACAAATTTCTCCCCTGACACCTTGCACTTTTTCACATGATTTTTTCTTCCCCTTTGACATCAATAGAAAATGATAAATTACTTTGCATATCTCCCTTTGACATTGAACCAAGATACTTGCTACTACTTCCCCTACTCACCACTATTCTTTTACTACTCTGAATACCCCCCCTTAGGAGTACACACCAACCTATACCAAATCAACAAACTTTGCATAATGACAACAATCACTCCATACTACAACAATGTCACTACCTACTCTCCCTGAGATACATCCACCAAGATCAGTCCATAATAAAGGATAAGTCATGGTCCACTGGACTAATGAATCTCCTTATGCATCTAGTTCAGAGAAGAAGGGGAAGTGACCCCCAAATTATCATAGAGATACTCAAAAGTATCCTTAGGAAGAGCCTTAGGGAATATGTCAACAATTTGATCCTTTGCATGCACATAGTCAAGCTTCACTTCATTCTCTACAACCTTCTCTCTTAGAAAGTGATATATGATTGAAATATTTTTTGTCCTTGAATGCATTACTGGATTCTTTGAAATGTTTATTGCACTTGTAATGTCAAAAAAGATAGAAATAAGCTCATCATACACCACTCTAATATTCTTTAATGTTTTCCTCATCCATAACACTTGTGTGCAATAGATTCTACTGCAATGTATTCAACCTCACCAGTAGATAAAGAAATTGAATCTTGTTTCTTACTTAGCCATGATACCAATCTATAACCAAGAAAGTGTTGAGAAGTTGTTGATGTGGAATTGTTGTCATTGATGTCAAAACCTAGGATCTGGAAGGTTGTTCTATATACACAAATGATCTATCCTATCATATGCTATAGTGTTGCGTAATGTGGATGTTATCTTCGATTCGGATATGGTAGTACTTATTTATGGGACATATTTTTAGGACATATGTGGAAAAAAATTAGTGCAGAATAATGAAGACTAATCTTTTTGTTGCTGGTTGTTGTGCCTAAAGCTTATTTTGGGTATCCTTTCTATTTGGAAATTCACGTAACTTGATACAAGTTTTGGTATGACTAATTGCACTTATTTGGATGATAGTGAAGTTAATGTTGATTGAGATTTGGTATTGGTTGTGTCATTCCTATCAATTGATGTTTATCAAGATTTGGTCTTAGTTGTGGCATTCCCATCGAATCCAAAATACATCTCATGCAATTCAATGTTAGCTATCTTTTGCTAATAATGCTATATCTTATGTATCTCCTATTTATGGGTCCCGATGTAACATGGTAAGAAGATCTTTATGTGTGACCTATCTTTTGGGTCTGATGCTAGCATGCCAAGCCTTATTGAATATTTCAAGATTTTTCTTCATGTCGACATGCTTTGCTAGGCTGACTCATTTTGTTCTCCGGGTGTGTATATATACATATATGTGGAACATCTTTTGCTATCCGAATAAGAATTGTGATATGTACGAACAATTATAAAGGTGCGAAGGATTGTGCAACAAGAAACATAGAAGGAAGTAAAGGAAAGTGTCGAAAAGAAGCAATCTGTTTTGTAGAGGTTGTGCAAGGAAGGTGTGCAATATATTCTTAACCGGATCTACTACAATCATATATTGTGCTCTTAACCGAAACTGAATTCATGCATATTTAGATCCAACTTCATCCACTCATGTTTTGTCCATTTTTGTAATTTGTGGTTTTTGTATCTTGGGCAATGAGCCACCTGACAGTGAGCCCTTGTAAAATCACCTTAATGATGTCACCTTAACTGATGCTTTATAATTCAGAATTAGCATTCTCTGTGGTTTTTCCCATCTTAGGTTTCCACGTAAATTCTGGTGTTCATTGTGCATGGTGATTTTGAGTGCTTGCATGTTCATATCTATTTTAATTAATAGATGAATGGTTTATGATTGCTCTAAATTAAGTAAATAAAGGAAAGTGTTTTTGGATAAATGATTCACCTCCCTCTTAGTTATCCAAATTGTTCAACAATTGGTATCAGAGCTTGGTCCCTTGTAGATAGATCTTGACTGCTTGAAGGAAATCTTTGCAGTTTGAACAAATGATAAGAGAATATTACTTTGAGGAAGAATTGAAGTCAATATTAAGTGATATGGAAAGTAAATAATCTTAAAATGAGGAATTGAAAGAGAACATCAAGGAGGCAAATGCTTGCATATCAAAGCTAAGGGAGAAAATCTAAAATTTCAAAGCAAGACACCAAGAGGTTAGCAAGGAATTAAAAGAGTCAAAGGAAAGTTTTGTGAATCTAAAGATTCAGTTGGATGAATACAAGAAGACAAAATAAAATATTAAGGACACTATTAAACAAAAAATGGAAGAATGGACGAATACTAAAGAAAATCTCAAAGATACCATCAAACAGAAAGAAGAAGAAAATGAGAAGTTAGAACAAGATTTAAACAGGATGAAATTAGAAGCTTGAGTATGCGAAAGTATCATGATACTAGATCAACTTCTGTCCCTATAGAAATGTCACAAGGAAAAGGGAGGACTTGGCTTCTTAGGTGAAAACTTAAATCTGGACACTACGGGTAAAGACAATGTAGTTGAAGCTAAAGCAAGATCTAGTGTAACAAGCAAGGTCTAGAATTCTAGAACATCTACAAACATACCTCTGATAAGTCAACTAAATTCTCAAAGGTATGTATCATTTAATGGTTATTTTTTTCTATGCAAAAATTTTGGACATAAGGCTTTAGAGTGTAGAAGCAGGAAAGAACCAGATATTCAATGCTTTAATTGTCACAAGTTTGGTCACAAAGCAAGTCATTGCAGAAGTCAATTATCTAATCTAGCTAGAAGGAATGAAATGAAAAATCTCTTTCATGGCTATTGCTACTTATGCCATGTTTATGGTCACAAAGCTAATCAATGCAAATCTAGGTTTCACTCATCTAGGTCAGTGCAAAGATGTTACAAGTGCAATGAATTGAAACATTATGCTAACACATGTAGATATGTTGCTTCGGAAAGGATTGAAGACAAAAAGAAGGTTGTAGAATCAGATGAGTCTAAAAATAAGGTTGTCACCATTTGGAATAAAAAGGAAGTGAGTATGGAGAGCCCTTATATGGTACCGAATCCTAGTACTAGCTCTTCTGAAAATTGAGCCAATTGCCTTGGCTCAAGGAGAGTTTTGTAATTCATATCTTGTGAGTTCTCCCTTCTTTGAAGTAAGACTGATGTTTTTTTGTCATGACTAGGTTGGATATGGGTGTTGTTGCATGATGAAGGCTTATTTGGTTGATTGAAAAGTGAAGTACAATAGTTGGCATCATTGATGCATGTTTTGGTGGCGAATTCATCATGTGAAATTAAGGATAAAAGATGGAGTTTTGAATCATTTCTCATAGTTTATAAAGAAGAAGAAGAGATTATTTCATTGAGCGATAAAATATTGAAGAAGCCAAGCACAATGATGGAATCCGTGTTGATTGGAAGAAAACTTAGTGGAAAAAATTTGCTAAAGCTGAAGGGAGTTTATTTGGATGAGTTTGATCATTGGAAGATGAAAGAAATGGAGCTAGGATTGAAGACCGATGAATTGCATAATTTTTTTGCCTTAGGTGGAGAGAATTCCCTTGGTTTGTTGACAAAGAATCTATCTTGTTCCTATTGAGTCAGTTCAAGGATGGAAGCATCATCTTGGATAACCCCTATCCAGTCATGAAGGAATCCATTGAAGCTGTTATTGGATTATGTAGAGTTGGTGACCTCCCTAGGAAGAAAACAATGAAATAAGAGACACGGAGGAACTTACTGGTATCGAAAAAGACTCTTGAGCTCTACTAATAAATACCATTGTTGATATTGTAGTAAGGTATGTTCCTTATGGTATCTCATACAAAATTTATTTCTGAAATCATGAAGGTTCTACATCTGCTATTGTTGTGTTTCTTACACATAAGATGGTGAAGGAAAATCAATAGTTTGATCTGTGTAGCCTAGTAATGGTAAACCTAATTGAGAATGTTATAATGTTTGTAGTTGAGAGTTATCCCTTCCGGTTTGGATCTCTACTCATGTGTTTAGTGTTCTACTTTCTGAATTCATTCCTGTCAAAGTAGAATGTTAAGTGGAAGTCCAACATCCCTATCGGAAAACAAGTTTATAGATATCTGGAATGGTTTTTTGGCAATGATGATATGAATGAAGAAGAAATTATAGAAGATCAATTTTCCACCTTGGATGATTGTTGTAGTTTTGAAGATGTTGTTGGGGACACACTATCTGAGGATTACATCAACAATGATTCAGATGATATGGAGGGGCAGCCATGTATGCATTGTCATAGCATTGGAAATAATGCATTAGAAGTTGAAACAAAGAGGACATCATGCCCTTCAATAATGAAGAAGATGATGATTTTGATTAGTTCATAGAAGACGAATCTGCAAGTGAAAATGATTGTTATGATAGCTTGCATGAGGAGGATGAAGATATAGAAATTCTCTCCTACATAACAGATTGTGATAGTGCATGTTATGACGGATCCATTGAATATTTAGATTGTGAAGATGAACTTGTGGATTTTGATCTACAACAAATGGATGCTTGCACCTCTTATGGAGGTTCAAAGGAAGAGGCATCTCTAGATAACCAAGATGATATATCATGTTGTGCAACAAATGACTGTGCTAGTAATGCATCTGATTTGTCATTCTCTACTGATATTGAGCTTCATTGTGATGGTGAAAAAGGTGAAGAGTATATCAATGATGAAATGGATGAAGAACCATGTTCACTCAGTAGTGAAAAAATTTCAAATCTGCTGATAGTTGAATACCAAAATACATGCATAAGAATGATTCAAAAATTTCATCTTCAATATGCATTCGTTTTGATAGTGAAAGTACTTTGTGTGGAAATGATGGGAAGACCCCTACAGCTGATCAAGATTCTATGTTCTCCTATGTTCAAAACGGAATACATAATTCAAAATCAAAGATCTTTGAGAATGATTTGCATATTAAGGATGTTGAATAATCAACATTGGTTAATTCAAGTGTGCATAATGATGATTGTATGGATCAAAAATTTGGAATTAGTGACATAAAAGAAATGGGAAGTGGTTCAGGTCTGAGTATCTCAAGAGATGTTGGTATGATAGGTTTCTTGGGTCCATGTAAAAAGCAATCAGATAGTAGAATAAGAAACATCTATGCCTCTAATTTTTTCCCCTTTTCATACACTTGGAACTCCCTTTTCTAGTTTGCTTCAATGGTTGTGTGATAGTTCCAGATTTTGTATGCAGCATTATGATGAAAAGAATAATGAATATTCTCATTGTTTAGATCAATTGGGACATCATTTCATGGCTCATAACAATCATCATAATGAGGAAGGAATTAGCATTGAAAATGAATGTTTTTATGACAAAAAATATGGCAAAAAGGATTACATGAGTATTTTCAAGTGGAGTTTGTTGAGCTTGAACCAGAATAAGATTTATGATAGAGGGAAGTATAGACTTTTCTTTTTGGGTGACCTTGTGCCATTAGTTGTGGTATGATTTGAAAATCATACAAATCAAGGATAAAGGTGACATTTTAACTCTATGGCCCAATGGATAAAACACTTGGTTTTCTACTCTAGAGACCTAGATTCTTGCTATACCCACAGGGGGTATACATCCCCAATCAGAGCCACTATTAGAACTAAAAAAATCTCATATTTTTCAATAGTCTCCATCCACTCACCTTCCACATATCACAAAACTTGACCCACATTAATTTTGTGAACAATACAAATTGATGATATTTGTGTGACTAGATCCATATTTATTTTTGGATTTTCCCTGAAATCCTCCTTTTCTCTTCATTTTCATTTGTCAATTCATCATTGAACTCCATTATCATTTCATGCCTAGCTTAAATATAGAAAAGCTACTTCTCATATCATGAATAATTTCTCTTGGTCGAAGAGATCATACATATGTCTTTCCAATCAATAAGTCACAAATCCTTCATTTGAATGTTTTTTGCAGTATTGGCGAGACATGAGCTAGGTCACAGCGACCAAAAGATCCCAAAAGACAACAGGACTACGTATTTGGGAAGATAGAGCCTATTATTCCACTGATGTAGGTCCATTGGAATGAGAAAAGAAGTCAGAGCATAATTTTCAAGTCATATCGAGCTTGAAAGTTAGACTGACGAAGCCTCCATTGGCGAGAAATATGCACACTCTTACCATTAAAAATGAAGGAATGTTATATCAGGGAGACATATCTCATCGACTGGAATCAATTGGATCTCACCGAACGTATGGGTCACACTGATGAACAAAGTTTCGGGGAGAATCTTGCTGATCCGTGGAGAATCTTGCTGATCCATTTGAATGGGTGTAGTGGTGGAAAAAGCATATTGGAGAGACATGTATGATCGACTAGAATCCCTTAGGTCTCTTCGATGATGAAATTCATACCGATGAAAATGGTTTTGGGGAAAGCCCCACCGATAGCACTTACTTCACCAATGAAAGAACTTATCGGCAAGAACAAGGTGGAAGGAATAAAAAATTTCAGATCAGGCCGAGCTCACAATTCATACTAATAGACATCACATCGATAAGAAACATATTGCATCCTACCAATAAAGCAGGTGAACAACTATGTCAGAGAAACTTATACAATCAGACCAATTCCTTCAAGATCATCTTGATCACATTGGTCACACCGATGAAGGGAAACTAGGAAGGTTTTTAGGGATAGCACTCATTTCACTCATGAAAGAACTTGTCGTAAAAAGAAGGCTAATCAAAGAATTTTTTTTGAATCATATCGATTGTGCAAGCCCGCTAATGGAAATATATCAGTAAGAAGTATTTTGAAGCCCCCAATAGAGTAAGCTACACCGATGAAAGAAGTTTCGGGGAGATTCTTGCCGATCCATCTGAATGGACAAAGCAAGGGAAGAGACACATTAGAGACACACATATGATCGGATTAAATCCCCCCGGTCTCTTTGATTATGATGGTCATGCCAATGGGAATATTTTCGGGAAGAATCTCACCGACCTGCCCTAGTGAAAACAACGATAAAATAATGTGCATTGGGGAGACTAGAGTTCACTAGGATAGTGTTCAATTCTCTCTAGGATGGTTCATGTCAGCTTGATAGTCATGTGGAATGGATGATATTTCTCGAAAAGACACTAGTCGAAGACTAAAAGGGGTTTTTATGAGACCTAACATCGAATAGACATCAAAATTTGTCTCCCTAAAAAGGTAAACATCAAAGAGGAGGAAAAGGAGATGTTACACAATATCGATAAAAAAATCAAGTGGTCTTCCCGATGAAGTGTAAAGATTAAAATGGAATCCTAGATCGAAAAGATTGACAAAAAATAAAGACAAAATTCTTAGAGGTTGTAGCAAGTGAGCACGGAAGAGAAAGTAGAATTCCAGGAGCACAGTGTGATTGACAATTCACAAATGTAAGTATGCCAATGTTGTTCAATGGCAATGGAGAATTAAAGAATTAGAAATACTAGACTGATGAATGCCACTTAGTATTGCTTGAGGCCCTGGAGTCAACTTTCGATGAGGATCTAGTATTAGAACAAGCATGTGAACATTTGGAGAAGATTATTTCTCTAGAGTATGTGGCAAGGGACACAGTGAATGATGCTGATACATATTCAAGTCAGGAGTATATCAACCATATGACACAAGTCCATTTATGGCTCATTAGAGCCTAAAGCTTTGTGTTAATCTCTTGTTTGTTTTCAAGGAAATTAATGAAAAGGTGCTTCCTTTTCATGTTTCTATATAATTTGGACATATTATGGTTGAAAAGAGAGTAGAATTAGGAGTTAGGTAGTAGGATAGGTGGAATAGTTTATGAAACAAAACATTGTGTTATGTATTGTAAAATCTTTTAAAATAATGCAAATGGAGAAGAAGTCTTAATCTAGTGGATAAAATTTGATGTCTATTGTTTGTTGAGTTGAACAATTATCTGGTTGTCTCCACATTGTTATTTCTCTGTTATTTGAACCTGTGTATCCAAGTTGATATTTTAGTTTCATCAAGACACAATTGTTGTTTTTTTGTAATCAAGTTAATTGTTTTCTATTAAAGAATTAAAATCCTTTTGATTGATTACAGTAACTTGGAGGTAACATTTGGATCAGTAAGAAGAGTTAGGTAATTTATAAGAGTATCAGGTTGTCTCCAAGATTGGCATTTCCTTATTATTTAAATTGATATATCAAGGATATTTTCAATTTATCAAGGCACATTTTCTATTCTTGTGTGGTTCAATTAATTGGATCCTTCAAGGAAGGATTAAATTATTTTAATTAATCACAGTAATGTGGAAAAGGTCATTTGGATCAATAAGAAGAGTCTGTTAGTCACATCCTTGCACGTTTATACCAGGTATAAACAAGTATAAGTGCCAAATAACTAGAATTGTATCTAGTTAGTAAGTCATATATCATTTACATCTTGACTCCATTTACCCAACAGGAGTAGCCACTGGTCATACCAATTCCATTTTAGAATTTCATAAAATATTATCCATATATTCACATTTCAAATTTTATTAGGGGTAGAAGTAGTTAGTAAGCATTCATCAATCCCATTTCATGCCACTACGGATAGATCCATAAATTCAACTAAGTCATACAATTCTAAATCTTCTTCAGCTATCAAGGTCCACCCACTAGGTCTAGCAGAGCTTGAAGTGCAGGGAGTCATCAACCGAATAGGTTATCTCCATTCATTGGTTCAAGAATGTTGCAAGTCTAATCATAGAGCCTAACATCCTCTTAGGATTTGTAACCTGCATTTTTGAGATCCAACACATACCTCTTACCCTTCTTTGATAAGAGGAATATCATCTCTCTTACTTTTGATCTTCAAGGGTATTCCTTATCCTTTACCTCTTATTTTTTGGATAAGCCACCACCCCTTCCCCAAAAGTTTTTTTTTCAAAACTTCAACTAAGTGTTGAATGCTTCGAGCTTTGGAGGTATGACTTCCTCTTTACCTCTGATTTTTGAAGGTAAGCTTTCTCTCTTACCCATGATTATTCATTTCTTCTTCATGCTTTGGTCCTCCTTTAGCACATGGTATGTGTTGAATACATCGAATACTGAGAGGGGGGTGAATCAGTATTCTGCTAACAAACTTGATTACTAGCCATCTAATTATCGATCTGCATCTCTCTGCAAAAATAATCCAAAACATAAAAGGAATCATAACACATTGACATCGGGATTTTTACGTGGAGAAACCAAAATGGGAAAAACCATGGTGAGGATTAGCTCACAATATATTATAAGAGGTCACAAGATATTATAATGCTCACTATTATGACTCACTATCCTTGAAAGGCTCACAACCTGAATACAAAATGGCTTATTACTGAGATACAAAAGGTATGACACACTACCAAAAGTGAACTTTGATAGTGCTCCTTAAAAGTGCTAAGATCAACTTCGATTAAGCTCTTGGAAAATCAAAATCCTACTCTGGTTGTAGGTACACAATTATTATCAGTAACTTTTCACTATTATACTTGTCACATTGCTCACATATATCCGCTATATCTCTATATTCTATCCATCACACACATATATACATAGCCATATCTTCCTTCATCAATTAGGTTGGCCTAATTCAAAATTCCTTTTAGTGCACAAAAAAAAAAAATGTCATCCATACATTAGGTCAGCCCAGACCTAATAAGGAATACACAAAAGATAAATAGTTCTTAACCTTGTCGACCAAAATAATGTTGAACTTCTTCCATTTAGATATCTTAGTTAGATCAACCAAAATTGTTGAAAGCTTGTTTACAGTTGTAACTGAGCAACATATCAAAAACTCATAGAATTATCTTTTACTAAGAGAATTTTTGGATTAGAGTACTGGATTAACATAAACACATAGTTAACTTAGCCAGTTACCAACCACTGTTGGCATCAATGAAAACAAACCCGAAGATCACCTTCTTCATTCTTCGAACAATCTCCCCCTTTGTCATTGATGGAAACATGTGCAAAAAATAAGACTTGCTTCAAAACAAAATATTGTTGAACATGAGTGTGTTCAACTCCCCCTATAATATATATAGGAACATCAAAACACACCAAACACCATGATATTTTTTAAACAGGCTCCTTTCCTCTTCTCCCCCTTTGACATCAAGGATAAAGGATAGGGAAAATCTTTAGATTAGGAATTGGGGGAACCCTATAACTCCTTGAGAATCGATTCTTAAGCTGGATTTCTATCATCCCAAAATCCTTTTTCCCTCGAAAGATTTTTGTGTAGAGATTATAATTCTGCTAGGAATTATTCACCTTCTTCTGGAGTGGATGAAACCATGTTTATCTCTTCAAGTTTCTCTACTTCCATCAATGCATTTGATGTAGAGATATGTCTAGACATAACCAGGTCTCCAAGCAGGGCATATCATCTCATGGAATCTTCTTTCTGCCTCTATAGGATGAAAAAATTTCTCTGAAGATCTACAATAGAAACCCATCCAACATAGTTTCTATCATTTACAACCTTATAATATCTAGAGGCATTTTAAATTTGAGACTCAATCGAGTCCATTAAGTCCTTGATACCTTGAGTGTCTTTAGGCCACTTCATGTAATAAAAAAATAGTAGCTGGGCTTCCTCATCACATTCTCTTACTTATTTCAAAGTTTGTAAAGCCCTATCACGTGCAATTGTATACTTGTCTTGCAGAAATAACAATATTTTCTCTAGTAGATTTAACTCCACTTCTTTTGCAATTTGTACCTTGAGGTTAGATGAGTACTCTTTGATTGAGTCAACTTTAAGATTTATATTTTCAATTGGAGCTAAATAATTATCTATTGTAACACTGAGGGCTATATCCAGTAAAGCTTTAATAGCTTCATTTTTTAGTTCATTTCCCTTTTGATATGACTTCGTAGCTTCTTGTGTGATAGAGCTAAGAGAAGTACCACTCAATTTTATTTTGTCACTATGTGTAATATTGGTCAAGTCCAAATAACATAGATGTGAAGGCAACTTAACTAGTTGGGGTGGAAGCATGGGTTGAAGTACAATTTTCCTTGAAAGAAGACCTTTAAGAGTACTTCCGAATGATTCTCTAGATGGCTTTGAGAACTCAATTTTTTTGGGGTTTTCTCCTTTACTCTTCTCAGTTGGAATGGCTTCCTTGTCTTCCTCTTTCTTCTTTTCTTCTTCCTTTTCTTTTTTTTTTTCCTTTTCTTCTTCAAATGACTTTCCAAAGGATTTGTCTCTATTTTATTTCTCCCTTTTATCCTCATCATCCTTTTCATTATTCTTCTTTTTGTCCTTACTCCCTTCACTTTCATCTTTGTCTTTCTCATTCCTATTTTCGATAGATTCTTGATGTTCTTCTTGCTTATCACCAGAATGATATTTATGTTGATCATCAGACCTTTTGTTGGTTGTCTCTTCTATATCAGTCCGAGGGGTAGGGGTATCCAAAACACCAAGTGTCTCATCAACATTTTCCAAAACTAGATTATCAATCACTTTTCCAATAGTAACATGTCCATGTGCCTGAGCTATGTGAGATGAAGAACTGGTTCTTGTCCCATAACCCGTTGCTAATTGTTTGATTACATCTTGAGTTTATTGCCTTACATTTTCCATATAGTCTTGTTCTTTAATCATTAGCATATTAACCCTCTGCTTGAATCTAAACACTGTAGAACATTATTTTAGAAGATTGGCAACTTCTATTTTGAAAAAAGTGGAACTAATGGATTTTAAGGCTTCATTTCTCATATTGTCTTCAACATTTATAGCCTCTTACCTTCTAAGTACTAATTATTTCGACACATTTTTCAGTAACTTTATACTATATGGACTCCATGCTTATGTTACAAATAACTATATACTGAATAAATGCATTTATGATGGTTTCCTTCCCTTCGTCATTAACTTTATCATACAACTTAGTAGTTGGCATAAGGTCATTATCAATCATATTATTTACTAAGGCTCCTAGATTTAAGGGTGTTTGATCACTTACTAGAGAAGAGGTAGATATGTTCTCCAAAGGATCAGATGAGCCTTCTTCATTCTTCTTCTTATGCACATGAATCCTATAAGTTTCTTGTTATTCTATCTCCTCATCCATAGAGATATCAACTCTGGTTTCAACTTCTTCTTTCGATATATTGCTCATTTTATTTCTCTTTAGATAATATTCTAAGACAAGATCAATTTCTTCCTGATTATCATCACTCATATTTATTTTCATGTCATCCTTTTATTTCACTCTTCTTCTTCCTGAAGCAACAAATGGTGCAATAGAAGGTATATCCTTTCTTTTAGATGCTTAGGTACTAGGACTGGTAGAGGAAACAACATCAACTGGTATAGGGGAACTTTGTTCTTTCCTCTTTCCCTTTTCAATATTAGCATCACTGGAGGATAATCTTTTTGATTTCTTGGGTCCAAAGGGCTGCACAATAGTTTTGTCTTTTCTTTCATCAAGGGCCTCCTTTAGCTATTCTAAATCATATAAAATTTCTTTCCTTGGAAGAAAGCTTCAACCTTCTTTCTTCTTTTGGATGTTGCAGCCTCTAAATGTACTTCAATAGATTTATCCTCATATGTTCCATGCCTAGGTAGAGAGGGGTCCTTAAGAATGCTCAACAAAATCTCAATGTGCCTCTCTACCATTTGTTCTTCAATCTCATATCCCAGTGGTTCAATCCATTGAATTTTTGGTTCAATAACCTCTATAATGCATTCATCTGTAGTTACGAGAAATGTTATCTCCTTCTCATACTTCTTCACTAAACTCCTTGGAATCATGTCTCTTTCATGCATTTCATTCTGAAATACTACAAATAATGCAATTAAAACATTGTTTTGTGCCCTAAAATCTCCTAGACTATGCAAATGATCAAAAATATGAAGGGCAACTGGCCTATTGCCATCCCATATTATTCCTTTTCTCCCTAGTAAGTTCCTCAATAAATAGAACAACAAATAAACAACTAAAGTGCCAAATTTAAAGGGATGCTTATTTGCCTTAGTCATATTTAGGTTCTCCATAAGTTGCAGCCTGAGTAACTCACAAAGATCAAAATATTTTCCATTCACCACCATCTCACATGCAGTGTGAATTATTGTAGAACATACAAAATTTACTCAATTAGTGAAATAGACTATCTACTCAATCATGATGGCAGCAATACTTGACGACAGGGTTTGCAATAGACTTTGTAGTTAAAGCTCTTCCGTCAAATATGGCACCAGTCAACCTTGTGACTGCATCGTTCTTCACCGCCTTTAGAACTAGAATGGATCCAGTATTGTAAATACTAGTTATGGCTTGAATTTCCTCCTTGTTGATAACCCCTAGTTCATTTAACCATAATTTTTTTTTCTATTAACCCTACTTAGGGACATTCTAAAAAAAATTGCCTCACTCTCACTGGAAAAGTTTGGAAACCAGTTCCAAATTTTTAGCTTCATCTAAACTAGGTTTTCATATTCTGGCTTAAGTAGTAGATCATTCCCACTCAATTCACTATCCCATAATTTCTTAAGCTCTTGGTGATAAAATTCCTCTAGTTTCCCATGAATGTATGTTCTTCTATATTCAATGGGTAGCATGTGGCTTGGAATGTGCAAGAATACACCCACAAGATCATTTTCATATGCTTTCCATGAATATCTTCTAAATCTAGATTGGGGTCTCTCAGAGATTTCCACAATAGTAGGAGTGGCCATCATCCTCAACCAACTTGAACATGCTTAACAAAAAGTAACTTTGATTCCACATAGTTCAAATAATAGAGAATACCTGTTTTGCTTGTCAAGAACTAGGGTTTTGGTGTACGATGCTCAAAATCTCCTTCAAACTCACTTCAGATTGCATTGATTCTTCCCAATTATGTAAATGTGCTTTACCTTTACTTGGTTTCTTGATTGAATACTTATGAATTTTTCCCTAATTCACATTTATTTCCTTTAAACTTTTAAAGCTGATAAATACTTTATGAAACACACTGAAAACCAAATAGAGGTTCCACAATTCTTCATGTCTGCCTATTTTTTGGCGGATATTTCTCCAGTGTCTTCACAATGATGACTCACATCACATATCCTTGTGTCACTACTTGACACTTCATATATCGGGGGATTTTTAGATTTCTCTAGAACTGCTCCCCCTAAAACCATTACTAGGTTTAGTTTTTGGAGGAGGTATCTACACTGGATGTGGGTACAGATGCATTTGATTCATCCTTTTTCTAAGGTTCTTCCATTTTCCTCCAAATCTTTTCCATTTCTTTTTTTACTTTGATAGGGTCCACTTTGTTTACAAACTTGTTCTTTTGTTTCAAATTAGGTTTCTTTCCATTTTTTCTCCTACAAAATTTTGAGATATGTCCTGGTTTGTTGCAAATGTAGCACACAACATATCTTTGATCAAACTGATTTTCCTTCATTCTTGATTTGTGTTGATTATCCTTATGTACAAAGATATTACATGTGTAACAATGGCCTTGAAATGACTAAATCCTTCTACTAGCATTAAATATTTTCAGCATTATCTAGCTTCTACATTTGGTAGCTCTATGTCCAGACTTATTACAAGAAAAGCATTGTCTAGCAAAGAATCCAACATTCTGACTCATTCTATTCTAGTTCATTCTACTTCTACATTTTGTTGCTCTATGACCGAATTTATTGTAAGAGAAAAAAAAACCATTAAAAGATGGGTACCTTTGATTGTCCACTTTGTTGGAAATTGGTTTTTCCTTTGAGCTTTGTCCTTCGTCAAGTCCTAGACCACTTTTATCCTTCTAAGGTTTTTGAAATGTGATTAAATCATCAAGCCTTGTAGAACTTGTTTTGAATTTTTTTTCATGAGATTTCACTTTTTCCAAATCAGATCTTAGGGTTACTACTTCTTGTTCAATCTTAGTACATTCATCAATTTTATTATGAATCTTACCCATTTAACATTCCTCAAATTTTTTATTTTCCTCTACTTGCACCTTTAGTCTGAGAATGTCTTCATTAGCCTTTTTCAATTGATCACTGACTTCTCTATGCCTATCCTTGAACTTTTTGATCTGCTCTCTTAACATTTTGATGCATTCATTTTCTTCTTTTAAGTTTCCTTTCAGAGTTTACTTCTCATCTTCATTTTTTTCTAATTCTTCAAGAGCAACATGAAGTTCATCAGATCTAGGGTTTTCTTCTATAGGGACATGATAGATTTCATTATCCATGTATTCAAAATTTCCTTCCTCAAGTTGTAAGACTTCTTCAAAGAAACCTGGCTTTGATACCAATTGTTGAATACATTGAATATTAAGAGGGGGGGTGAATCAGTATTCTACTAACAAACTTAATTACTAACCATCTAATTATCAATCCATAACTAGCTGCAAAAATAATCCAAAACATAAAAGGAATCATAACACATTGACACCAAGATTTTTACGTGGAAAACCCAAAATGGGAAAAACCACGATGAGGATTAGCTCACAATATATTATAACTAGTTACAAGATATTATAGGGCTAACTGCCAGGACTCATTATCCTTGAAAGGATCACAACCTGAATAAAAAATAACTTATTATTGAGATACAAAAAGTATGGTACACTGCCACAAGTGAACATTAATAGTGCACCTTCAAAGTGGTGAGATCAGTTCTGGTTAAGCTCTTAGAAAACCAAAATCATACTCTGATTTTAGGTACACAATTATTATCAGTAACTTTACACTATTATACTTGTTGCATTTCTCACATACATCCACTATATCTTTGTCTTATATCCATCACACACATATATACACATCCATATCTTCCTTCATCAATTAGGTGAACCTAATTGAAAATTCCTTTTGGTGCACAAAATAAAATGTTTCATCCACACATTAGGTTAGCCTGGACCTAATAAGGAACATACAAAAGATAAACAGTTCTTAACCTTGTTGGCCAAAAGAATGTCGAACTTTTGTCATTTAGATATCTCAACCAAATCAACCAAAATTATTGAAAGCTCATTCATAGTTGTAATTGATACTCTTGAGCAACATATCAAAAAATTACAGAATTATCTTTTATTGAGAGGATTTCCGAATTAGAATACTAGATCAACATAGACACATAATTGACTTAGCCAGTTACCAACCAGTGTTGACATCAATGACAATAAACATAGACATCAATTTCTTTATTCTTCCAAAAAATAAGTTGTAAGCCCGACGCTTGATCTTGATGGCCTAATGCCTAACCCCCAAGAAATGAATTTTTGGGGCTTAAAACCATTTAATTCATGATTGTAAAGGTGTTTTCTTGGGCCCAATGCCTCGACCTTCTCACGTTTTGATGTGTTTTCTAAGTGACATTTTTGAGGTTCAATTAGACTTTTGAGATACCTGATCTGATTTTTAGGGCTTCAAGGACGACATTAATGGAATCCCTTACTTTTTGTAGTTGGATTTCATGGGCGCCCATGCCCATTTATTACTTTTTGTTGAATTTTTGGTGGATCTATGCCCTAATTGATATTTTCATGGATGCTTCAAATATTGCACCAATAGTCTTTTTTGCTAACCCTGTTTAGGGTTAGGGTTTGACTTGTCCTTCTCAGTTATTCCTGATCTATAAAGGTAAAAAATGTATTCCTTTTTAGGAATCTTCTTCTTCTAGCTCCTTTATGGATTTTCTTTTGTAGACATGTATTTTACACTTTGTCATTGTAAAGATTGTCTTTTTGCCTCTACATTAATGAAATCGATCAAGCTTTCTTATTCTTAGCTCTTTTTTGTTTGAGTAAGTTAGTAGCTTCATATCTGAGTGTTTATTGTATTTTCATGATTGAATGTTTGTGTTCAATGGTTTATAGTTGCTGGTTTGAGAAACTTTTCTTTCCTTCTAGCGCCTTGTCAAACCCTAACCTTCTTGTATGCCTCTGAAAGTCAACCAAATAGAGAGTTTTGAAAATCAACTTGCCCCTCTTCAACAATGTGTTGTGAAATATTGGTAAAGAAGAAGCGACATTTCCATCTTGGTGTGTCACCTCTATTTTCCCCTTCATGTTCTCCTTCTCCCCTTTTCCTTATCAACTATTAGTGATAGGTTTTCATGTGTTGGGTTGGACCAGCACATTGCACTAGGATTGAAAAAGGAAGCTAACCTTCTCCGGAGATTCAACCTCATAGATGCAAAGGTCCCACACCTTGAGGTATTTTCCATTATGTCATTATAATGCTAAGCTTCATTCCGAGCAGGGTGCAATTTCATGTGACTACAATGCCACTACTAGGTATTTGAAGAAGTGTCTTGTACTTCTCCTCTAAGTTCACGCAATAATGGAAGGGATCAAGATCAATGTATATTGTGACTTCCTTATCATTATAAGAAATTTTTTAACATTGATGGAAGGTTGAAGGGACTTCTTGAATCACATGGATCCACAGATGTCCTAATAGAAGGTTATAGGGTAACTCAAGATCCAGTACTTGACAATTTGTTTCTACTATTGTTGGCCCCACTTCAATTGGAAGTATGATTATGCCATCATAGTTTCTCTCATTGTCATCATAGAACCTTATGGTGATACTTTTTTTTTTTCAATCACGTCATCAAAATATCCCAATTGCTTTACTAGTTTCAAGGTATAAATGTTTAAGCCTGCACCTCCATCTATTAGGACTCTCTTGATCTTTTGTTTATGGATGCCAACCTCGAGATATAGGGCTTGATTATGAAAGGATATTTGGGGAAGATATTTTTTCAGAAAAGACCAAGTGATGGGTGGAAGTGATGGTACCAACCATAGCTTGAAACTGATTGGTGTCATTGAAGATTCAATGAGAGATTTCTTTAGGATCTCTTTATGTTCAGATGATAACTTTAGAAGCTCAAGGATAGAGATTAGTGTTGGAGTTCTCTTTAATTGGTTAGCAATACTGTAGTCATTTAAAGGCTTAATGGTGGATTTTTCTTGAGGGGCTCCTTGGATCGTGACTTTCCCTCTTCGTGTAGTAACATTACACTCAGGTTTTTTTTCCAATCATGGTTACGAAATTCATATTATGATCAGATTGACATATGGGTCCTATGACTTCTTGTATGTTTAGTTAGCTTTTTGGTAATATTGTCCCTTACCTTTGTCATTTCCTCTAGAATGATTGGGGATCAGATCCTTTTAGATTCCCATGTCTCTATTTCTATAGGTCCTAGGACAATGCTCAATGTCAACCTCTCATTTGTCTATCAAGTCTTCTATAATATTTTGAAGCCTCGTGTAGTTGTATTTTGTGTAACCCTTGATATTGTGGAATTCACATTGATCATGCTGATTGTACCGAAGGGGTTTAAAGTTTTCTTCGTCATAGGTTGTTTTATTAGGAAGCTTGATAAGGTTCATTTGAATGATTTTACACATAAACACCTCAAGAGGTTCTTCTAATGTAGTGAACTTTCTTCTAGTTTGGTTACTTTACCTTGGCAACCCTCTTTGATTATCTTGACCTTGATTTGTTTGTTGGTAATTCTACTAGTCATTTTGAGGTTGCATAAGTTGGTTTTTTTGTGTGTTGTTTTGAGGATAGTTTATTTGATTTTCTTGGATATTATTTTGTGGATTGTTAGGAGGTTGTATGTTTCACAAAAAAATAGCATCAACCACTCCATCATTTGTAATGTTCTTGTTCTTTTCCCAAATTCTAGGTTTTTCATTATAACTAGAAGCTTGGTCCTTGTTGTTATAGAGTTTAATGACTCTCCTTTCTATGAGAGCTCTTTCGATGACAACCTTTTTGATAATTTATTCAAAATTATTTGGGCATAACATGGTTATTTGGTAGTTAATTTCTATTTGAATGTTAGAGACAAATATTTCCACTAGTTTTTGGTAATGAGCCACTTACACTTACTAGATTTATGTCTCCATCTCTATAGGTATGAAGAAAATGATTCACCCTTGTTTTTTTTAATCTTGTATAGGTCAGGGACCATTATGTCTTGCTCTATGTTATAGGAGAAGTGGTTAATAAATTTTTTTGATAACTCATCAAAGCTTTTGATACTGGGCAGTAGATGAGAGAACCACTCAATAGTTGTATTGTCGACACTTTGTGGGAAAAGCCTCATTAAGTAGGAGCCATTTTTTTGTACATCCATGCAAGCTACCAAGAATTTGTGTACGTGTTCTATTGGGTCTCCTCTTCCCTTGTATTTTTCAAATTTGGGTATTTCAAATTTCTTAGGAAAGGGTATCATGGATATGGAATGATCAAAGGGATATGGACATATGACTTGTAGAGTGTAGCTCTTCTTCAATTTTCCAAGTTGAATGTTTGATATCCTTTAGTTTATATATTGGATTTGTAAGTTAAGTCATCACTTTTTGCATTCATTTGATGAGGGATATTATAACCTTTCTACCTTGCAATGTTTTGTGCATTATATTGTGGGGTTTGTTTATATGAGGTCCCTTAGGCCATGTTGTGAGTGTAGGATGATAGATTGGATTCTTGAGGACTGATGTGATTATATTGTGGATTTATTGTATGATGTTGATGTGTAAGTTTGAGGTTTTTGTTGAGGTGTGATGTGTTGTTGTTGATGGGCGTAGGTTTAATATTGTGATGCAGGTTGTTGTGCACCAATGTTGTGTTGTGAGGAATTGGGTGCTTGATTTTGAAGATGTGTGATTTATGGTGGTTGAACATATGTTTTGTGTTGAGGATTTATTTTTTGTGGTGTTGGAACATACATTTGATGTTGAGGATTTTGGGTGGATGATGATCCATAATGGTATTATGTGTTAGGATCATAGTATTGTTGTTGTTTCATGTATTGAGTTTGATATTAGATATTTCCTTGGTACATGCTTTGATCTTGTGGGTTATTAGTTTGTGGTTTTTGTTGACATATGGGTGGATTATTTTATTGATATATGTGTTGTCTTTGAGGTGGGTGTTACATGTAATTGTGGTTGCAAAGGGTTATTTCCGCGTTGGTTCACTACATGTTGTGGTGGTCTTAGTGGAAGATTTCCCATGTTTTGCAATTTATTAACACTAGGAACTTGTTGTTGGTTGTTCCAAGATGTCTCATATAGGTTTGTAGATATGTTGGGTCCCATTTTATTAGTTTCCACATTATGTGGTGGCATGTTTTGACTTGTCAATAGATTTAGATTTTCTTGAGCATGCTGAGCTACCACAACTTTATTGACTTGTGAGGGACGTCTATACAATGGATTATCCACATGCTGTGGGAAATATTGATCATTGATAGGTTCTTTTGATAAAAAATGTGGTATCTTTGGATCTACTTATAGTTTAGGTATTTGTTTAACCACTGTTTATTCTCCCAAAGGAATGGAAGTAGGATCCTTAGAGTTTCAATGTTAAAATCTATAGGTAGCTTGACACCACATTGTGCTAGTTTGAGGAAATGTGTGTTTGGATTTTTCCCAAGAATTTTATACATTAGTTTTTTTTCATTTTAGGATCTTCAGAGTGCTCTAAGAGTTGTTTGTCTTTGATTTCCTTGTCACTATCATACTCCTTTGTGATCATATCTTTAGGATCAGGAGGTTGTTTGTGTTGCCTAGGAAATCTATCTTGATGTCTAAGGAGTATCTCAACATCACTAGGTGGTGTATTTGGTTGAGCTTTGAACATTGGTTGTTATTGAGGAGTTGAGATTGTATTAGGATCATAAACCCATGGTTGAGGTTCCTTGTTTGTGCATTGGTCTTTGGTGCAGTAGAGATGCTTTTATTTTATTTTTATGTTGGGATCTTATTATAGTCATAAACGAGCTCAAAAGACCTTGGTGAGTTGGAGATGACAAGTTATGCAAATGGGACGGTGTTTTGAGTTGAGATTTTGTTTGCTGAAATGACATATAAAGGGGATGTTTGTAAACATTTTGGACAAAGGATGTTGATTGTTTGATATGGATTGATGTTGATGTTGGGATAGTTGGATGATCAAGTTTGATGTTCGATTCTTGTATATTTACGGATGATAAGATTTTTCTACTCAACCATATGATGAGGAGATGATCCAATCTTGGATGTTTGTTGATAAAAGACACTATGATGTTGGATGCTCAAACCCTAGGATAAGAGTATGAGTGGATGTTTGATGTTTTGATTTGATGCTAGTCTAGGACACAAGATGCACAAGAATTATATTGATATTTTTATATGTCTTAGATGATAAGGTGATTTCTTTACTTGAACTAGCTATGAGGTTGCAAGTAAAGGTTTTTGCTAATAATCTAGAAAATTAGGGAGGTGTTAATGTCTGTTAAATCATCAAGGCTACTAGCAGATATGGTGGTATGATGAAAACAATAGCAAGATGATGGTTTGATTTGTTGTGTTCGATATGTGTCCACTATTGGAAGATGGTCAATGCTCCCTTTGGGATTCATGACATGGATTAATCACCTCATGTGGATCCATTAACTCTAGCAGTAGTATTGGGCATTAATAGGTTGACTTTTCGGTAAAACAACAATCGTGGGGCCAACAATTTGAAAAGAATCAAGGTATGCAGAAATGCTTCCTAATGTTGATCTAGGAGGAGAGATGTATAGTTTTAATTATTTCCAATTACAATATGAGATGCACAATAGGAATCTTTCTAAAAAATAGCAACACATGCAAGTAAAATAAGCTAACAACACAAGATATACATCAGGAAAACCCTTTTAGGTGAAAAACCCCACACCCAAAGCCTGCACAATGTATTATCAAATTGATGGTGATTACAACACACTTGAAATGCAAGTTCTTCAGGTGTATACACAAGTGTTGAATTCTGGAGTAATTTTGACAACATAACAATACCTACAAAATAGAACACTAAACCCACTCCAAGACATTTAATATATAGAGAATACAAGTATGAAGGTAACTTCTAGAACAAGCTACAAGAGATGGACATCCAAATCCATGTGGCACATTTTTGAAACACATATTTGACTCCTGTGACACTTGTCACATGATTTATAACCCTCTTACGTGAATCCATACTTGGGCACCCCAAAATTTACCCTAATAGGTCTGACAGATGCCTTACATGTCATAGAATCTGTCATATATGACAACTCTTATAGTTGTAAGAGAATCTGTCATAACTGACTAAATATAGAAGATGCTTCTTACATTATCTTACAACCTGTCATAGGTCAAAATTGGGTGCCTAATTTCCCCATGAAAATATGACTTCCAACACTTGTCTATCCTATCATAAAATCTGGCTCTTACACATCATAATACCATCATAGGAATTTGTCATAAGAATCTATCATAATTTGTCATAGAGTCCCTCAAAGATGCCGAAACATGTCAAAGAATATCTTCCCAAAATGGGACACCTACATTTCCTTGTGGAGACCACAACATACATGTCACCTCCCAATATGCTAACAACTCACCGTGCCAAGTACATTGGGTGAAAAATTAATATGAGAAATAAATGCCACATAAGCATTAATATTTTAATGCTAGGAAATTACAAAGGTTGATACACCTTAATTCCCAACATTCTCCCACTTATCGAACACCTTTCAAGAGCCAATACAATTAGGTAATCAATTACTAGGAGCCGAAAGACCCATAGAACTCGAACACCATCCGAAATTCTCCATGCTCACTAGCTTTGTCAAGGAATCTACAACATTCGTTAAAGTATCAAATTTTTCAATTTGCACCTTACCATCTTCCACCATGTCATGTACAAAATGGAATTGAACATCAATATGGTTTTTTCTAGCATGGAAAGTGGGATTCTTCACTAAACATATAACACTTTGAATATCACTAAAAATAGTAGTAATCCCTACATCAAGCCCAACATCTGAACATAATCTTTGAAGCCAGATGGCTTCCTTACGAGCATGAGTAGCTACCATGTACTTTGTTTCTATAGTGGATAGAGTGACTACAACTTGTCACTTAATCATCCATCTTATATCACCACAGAACATTGTAAATATGTAGGCATTGGTGGATCTACCACTATCAATGTCACCTACCCAATCTGAATCCATGAATCCACAAATATAAACTGAATGCAAGGATCCTATAGGATGTCCATGATAAAATAAGGAATACTTGAAAGTACCCCCGAAATACCTGAATACTCTACCAAATCCCAATGTACTCATCTAGTATTCGCCATGAACTGGCTATGGACTCTCACTGCTTGGGAAATGTCTTCTCTTGTACAAACGATGGCAGACATCAAACTTCCAACACTTGCATAAGGTACTCTCATCATATCATCCACCTCACTAGGAAAGTTTGGACAATTTAAAATTGATAATGTTGTGTGTTCTCACAACACACACCATTTTTCTCCTTGGAAAAATGTGGACACCCTCTTTTTTTGGTGTGATTTGGGGGAGCTGGTAAAATGCAAGTTTCATTCCAATCTACTTGGTATTTGCTTAAAGTCCTTGTTCTTTCCCAGATTCTGTGTTTCGGTTGTTTTGTGAATTTTTATTAATTTACCATAAACCAGAGTCCTAGAGTTTCTACAGTTGTGTCAAAGATGTATCTTTGATTGGTCATATTCCCACCCAGTAATTCATCACTTGGATGATCCATCTCACTATTTATGTTCTTTTCTTCATCGGCTAGACTGATGGTTTCTCTTCTTTTTCTTTAGTTGAATGTAAGAAATGAGAGGTTCCAATTACAAAATGTTTGAATCACTTTTGATCTCATTTGAGCTTGGTTCCCGATTCCTCTCTCTACTCAATTTTTTTAATCTTGGAGGAAAGTTTCTCGATTCCTAGTAATCTTTCCAAGGTTCGGTACCAGAGGTTGTCAATCTCGGTGATTTTCAATGATCACATATCCAAAAGGCCTTTTCCTCATTAAAAATAAAGTGACACAAGAGTGCCATGTAAGTGTTTTGCACCATCTTCTTCTCTAGTGATGGGCCTACATAGAAACCAAGGTGTTCATAATTTGAGCCCTAATCAACCATTATTGCACCTTTATTTGAGAAATTAATGCATTCTAACAAGTAATTAATGAAGGTAGCAAACTAAAAATACGTACTTTGCACCACCTCAAACATGTAGTTTCTTTTATACCACTCAACCTCATGCTATATTGCAAATTTGCAAAGGACATTGAAATAATGAGACTGATATTGTCACGCACAAAGAAAGGTAAATTTTGAGAAACCAAGAACACAACTATCGAGGGTTTCAAAGTTTCATTTTGAAATATTGTTATCATCAAAAAAACTAGGTATGTCTCAAATTAAAAAAATTATGTTAACCATTTTACGCATGTAAGTCTCGAGATTATGATATTTCCCTTAATAAGTGAAATATGATTATTCTGATGTAAATTTAACCAAATGGTGAATTGAAAGTTTTTAATGAATTGTTAAAGATAACTGGTTAAATTTAACCCTAACTCACACACAAAGCACATATCTAAAAACTGGAGAACACACCGGCTAAAATGAGTACTTCTGAAGCAAGACCAAAAAATGAGTTCAAATACTATGCTTCACAAGTTGTACCAATTGGTGGACTAGCTAATGATACTCATTCGGGATGGTTCTCTAATGTCCAATTCCTCACATGGGCTAGAAAAGAAAATTCCTCTCAATGTACAAGGAGTGTTATAACAAGTGGGTTACATTTAGCAGGAGGGTTTCCACCAGTAATGGAGGCTCCTAAACTAGTTATGGAATGTTTAAACTACTACAACCCAAAAAAAAGAGTCATTGAGAAAGAGGGAAGAATCTATGCAGATATTTTTGCAAAAGGAATTGTATATACATTTGGGCTTCTCACATTTACTCAGATGAACCCTATAGATATAAAGATGAAGGCTAAAATCTACCTTAGTGCTGAAGAACATAACATAAGAATTATGAGTATCCAATGGTGTTAGGAGGAAACTACAAAACAAACTAAGCCAATTCTAATATCTATGTTCAACCCAAATGTTCAAGATATTATAACCATGCTAAGCAGGATAGCTGGACTACAAGATGCCAACAAGATTGAACCATGGATGTTTGTAATCATATCCAAATTAATGGAAGGACCTGTGCAAATGCATTGAGATATTTTTATCAACAACAGATTGCATGACCAGATAAAGGAATTTCTAAATTCAAGATATTTTTCTATGTCCTCATATGTGGTCTATTCCTACGCCTTAAGGGAAAACAAGTAAGGGTTGAATAGAGTTGGTAATCTAGGAAGAGAAGCAATAAATAGTTTGATATATGCTCATTTACCTCAAATTACCATTCATGAATACATGGAGCATTATCAAAGAGTTAATGATGTGTTTTCCATGAAGCTGGTGAGAATAATAGAAGGTGAAAAAGCTAAAAAATTATCTCTAGAAGCACAAAAAATAATAAATTGGTTGGAGCCTAGTACATTCAGTTTCCCACTTTCACCTATATCAGGGTGGAAGGCTTTGAAGGATATCCCTTCATGTTTCCAAGGTACCCTATAGATAAATTAGTATTGTTGGATTTACAGTTGAAGTTGTCTCAATCTCTTTATAGTTCAACACATAAGAAGGTTTCTCTCAAATTTCCTATTGTAATGGGGAACTACAAATGTAATGCAAGTAAAGCAACTAATTTGTGTGAAGATGAGTTGAAGAAATAGAAGCAGGAGTATTTTCCACTCCAAAGAAAAAACTATGACCCAGAAGGGAATATTGCCAAGTGGATAGCTAGTAAACATGCTCATGTTTTCCGTTTAGAAGATTATTGGCTCAATTGTGATGATGAATATAAAGTAAGGAAAAGAATATATGAAAGGTTGTCATTACAATTTGCATGGATTCTTAAAATTCATGACATTCTAGATCAATTGGAGGAAGATGGTGAAGTATTGAATCTGGCTTATAATGAAAATAGATTTTTTGATGAATGTATCCCAGATCTAGATTATGAAAGTAGAGAAATAACATTTTTTGTGGAATTTTTTGAACTAGTTTTAATGTAGAGTCAATGATGGATAGACAATTTTTGTAAAGCTTTTAGAAAAGCTAGAATAAGGCCCACACACTCACTTGATACAAAGAAGAAACATAGGGAAGAAAATGAACCTAAGCATGAGGAGCCTACTAAGAAAAAGAGAAAAGCTAGTAAAGAAGCTGTTGCTATACATATTAAAGAAAGAACCCCTAAGGCTTCAAGCCAAGGAGTTTCATTAAAACTAGCTGGTCAACGTAAAGTAGTCAAACCAAGTAAGGTTCGAATAAAAGTGAAACCAAAAGTGGTATCATCTTCCACAACAAATCCAAAGACTCAGCCTATGATTGATGAAGAGACAAGAATGATAGAGAATGTGTATGCAAGAATAAGGTCTACATGTCAGAGAGCTACAACATTATTTACTTCTCCCCCTTCAGTCAATATGGCCAGAGTAAAAAAACATTGGGAAAAAATCCTATAATTTTAGATAAAAGTTCTGAGCTAGATGAAGCTCTAATCAAAGCACAAATGGATAAATTGGGCACCATATGGGAATGACTAAAAGAAAAGAAGTCTAAATAAAATCCCATGGTACAACTAGTGGTGGAAGAAATTCTAGATACAGGGATAATTCCTATGAATGTTGAAGAAGAAGAATTCATAAGAGGACCACTCACCTTAGAGGAAGGGAACCCTGAAGTTCTTGAAATGGAAATAGGGGAGTCTGTAGGAAATATTCCTTTAGATAATATTATTATTGAAGATACCTTTGATTCCCAGCCTTAGATTGGGAATGATCAAAATGATGCTAAGCAACCGTAGGTTTTTGAAAAGTCAAAAGAAGAGCACGTTGAAATTGAATATAAATAACCTTCACAAACTTTAGGTGATGAGGCTAGAGATGAAGAGAATAATAATGTGATAGGATACAAAGAAGGTGATGTCCTAGGAACTGATACCAAAAAATTGGCTAGACGGGAAAACAAAATTCTTGGAACTGAAGAGAGAGTGTTGAATCCTGATAATACAAAATCCATGCCAATGAATGTTGAAGATGTTGCAATTTCGAAGGATATGATAGATAAAGTTGAAAATGTAAGAGAAGTTCCTAAACATATTGAAAACTAGGAACAAAGAAATGTTACAGAGGTAGAATATAATGAAGATGCACCTAATTGGTTAATCAGAGAATTAACTTCCCCATTGGAAGTGGAATTAGTACCTTTGGATCTTAAAATTTTAATGCAGGAAGCAAAGACTCCTAATCCTAGGCGAAGAGATAAAATGAAACATGTCATATAGAAGAATGCAAATGGAGGCAGAACACTCCATATAGGTACCTCGGTAGTAGATAAAAATAGACATGAAATAATGCCTAAGGAGTATAGAATAACAAGTATCAATGATGGGAACTCATCTTGGACACAAGAATTAGAAGAAATGAAAATGAATTTGGATACAACTTGTTGATGGTCAAAAGTAACACAATAACATTAAACAAAATATTTCTACTCTATTTCTCCTGAAAAAGATAAATGATCTAAAAGCACCTATCTTCCAAGGTTTCTTGATTTTTTTTCTCAACTGTGTTGTTATCATTCAGTGGTCCATGCAACCATAATATTTAAGAGGCCTACTGGTAAATGAGTAAAAACTGGGTAGTGCAATGTAATTTAACATTTGGGGGTTTAAAATAAAAAGAAAAAAGATAGATCAAGGCTTAGGACAACAAAGCATGAACACAAATTTATATCAATTTAGACATGCAATTCTTAAAATGAGCATTTTTCCTAATTCAATAAAAATTGTAGAACAATACAATTTATAAAAAAATCCATACCATTGCATCCATTCACAGTGCAAATTTAAAGCATACAACCATTCATCATCACTTTTTTTAACAACTTTTTCGATAACAAAATCCCATAAGCTCATTACCAAAATTAAGAGATCAACAAACATCAAGAAATATCATCCACAAATAATGCAATAAAATGGTTTTCAAATTCTAATTCTTCTATTTATTTTCATCAAGTAAGAAACATTTATGCACAAAAAAATTCATTGGCATACGAATAATCATTTTTTATCAACACCATCGTTAAACTAACAAACTTGTGAAATAAAATTGCTTGCATTAAAACTATAAAAGTGTTTGAGTATCTTGCATAAAAGCTGTAGAAATTTTTTAAAAAACTATCTCTAGTCTCTAGGAAACCATTCTGACTTCAATTATCTGACCTTTACAATGAGGAGAGAATTATAAGTTATAGAAAAAATTAACATCAATCTCTCCTGTCAAAAATAAAGATCCACAAATTTGGGCCCAGATCCACAATTATAGGGACACCCAATTGAGTTTGAGTCTTCTCTCCGATGAAACTGTAGGAGCTAAAAAGGTACACCCTGTGCCAATTCAATACAAAATCTAACTAGGGGTTCAAGCTTTGTCTTTTGCTGATTACCATGATCCATCTCTGACTCACCAAAACTGATTTGGAGTCATCCATTCGCAACAAAACTGCCATGAAAGTGCTGCTATGAAAAAGGCATATGAAACTATAACTAAATATTCTCCTTTACTTGTCATCTTTGTGAGGAATGCCATGATACTCATCATAACTCAAGAATATATATTTCAAGGAATCATCGTCAAGTCCATCAACCCAATTAGCTTTAAACTTTGATTCTTCAAACCTCTTTTTAACTGGACCAAAAATTTCCCTGAGCTGGCCAACGTCTATAACTGCCCATCTCATGTCACACCTAATTTCCAATTGCCTATCCATGAGAGTTGACTCAATAATTTATCCTTTCATTATGTTATCGAGTCTCACCTCCCAAGAATATTTTATTTCTCCCAATGATTCGAGTCTTCCACTTGGAGGTAAAGCCTTATCCATGGGTTTTGCAATAATATCCTTAAATATGCCAGTATGTTCCCATATCTCATGAATTTTTTTGAGCATAGCTATTCTTTGTTCGATGATATTTTGGGTTTTGAAGACCAACACATTAATAGCCTTTGAAATATACTTAGGACTCTCATCCTCTAAAATCTGTGATTGAATCATTTCTTCATTGAAAATTTTAGCTATCACTTGCAATTTTCCCAAGTATTTCCTGAGCTTTTCTTCTTATTCTTCTGACACCTTGATTTGGTGGTGGTAGTAACAATATCAATCAGATTTATCTATTGATTTCTCATATGTTTTCCCAGATTGATAGTGCTTATCTGATAATCTTTAGCCTACAATTCTTGGTCATCGTTGTCAACAATAGGTGTAGCAATTTTTGCTACCAAATCTCCCTCATCAATCAATTTTGTGGAATTCACAACATGAGGCTTCTTCCTTGGCTTCACCTTTTCTATTTTTGTGACCATTTCATCCCCTGCCATTGGCTGAGCTTGAACTTGTTGTCTCTTTTCTAGATTTAGCCTGAGCCGAGTGGGAGCAACCAGTTGAGTAGTTACCTGTAATGTGATGGGAGGTGCCAATGATAGAGGTGAAGAAGAAATTACCTCCACAGTCTTCTCGAAGGAAGTCTTTTTTTGCTCCTCTCATTCCTTCTGCAACCTTTCTTGCTCTATTTTCTCATTTTAGGCTCTAATCTCTTCTATCTTTTTCATTAATTCCTCCTTTTGTGCAACCTCCTCTTCATCTTTCAGCCTTTGTTCCAACTCCTTTGCATGAAGTTATTCTACAACTTTATCTTGTTCAACTTTCTTTTTTTTCCTAACTCCCATGCAATGGCTTCTTCTTCGGCCTTCTTTTGTGCGTCAACAACTTGTTTTTCCTAAACCAAATCTTCAATTTTCTTTCCTTTCTCTTCTTCTTCTTGAGCTAACTGTTCAACAGCTAGTCTTTGAGCTCTTTCTACTCATCCTCAGTCAAAACATCATTCATTTCAGCCTCACCCCATAGGCTTCCAGACTCAAATCCAACCTCTTCTTCTCTAGGTTCTTCCTCAACCTTCTTCATATATTCTTCCCATTCAGGTTTTTCTCCTTCCTGAGATGGAGTTCTCTTGGAGTCTGAGGAGATAGGTGAATCTGTTACATTGATCACTGGTGGCTCCTTCTCCTCAACAAATTTTTTTCTTGATGTTGAGGACACAGTAGTAGTAGTATCCTAAGTTTGTATAGGGACAACAGAAGGTAATTCCTCATAAAATTATTCTCCAAGATTCAAAGTAGCTAAGGGTGTGGCACCCAATCCTGAAACAACCCCAACAGTAGCTGCCTCATAAGTAACTTTAACTTTTTTGAAAGCCTCATTAACCTATTTTAATGAAATATCTTCTTATGTTGGGGCAGACTCTTTCATGGTTGCCTCCATTGCTGCAACACCTTTCTTCAATCTTTTATATTGCCTTGTCTCAGTGGAAGAAGTAGGTTCACTGCTAGAATACCTCTTCTTCGAATACTTCACCCTTAGTTGCTTCAACTGAAGCTCAATCCACCTCACACTTCTATCTACCACTACCCGTAACACTTTACGGATATTGGTTTCCTCCTTTTCCGCCCAATTGATGGGCTCCAAATCCTTAGTGGCCACTTTATCCATTTCATATCGGGGATCAAGGGTGATCCCATCATCAGTAGTGCCCTCCAATATATCCATTTCAACTTCAAAATATTTCATCTCGGGAATTTTTAATCTTTCATACCTCATTTTTCTCACAATGAATTGATCTTGAAGGTTGGCCCAAAATTCCTTAATAAGTGGTTGATGATGAGGAATCTGTGAAGACAACCCGTACATTTTGCACTTTGGATCAAAAAATTTACTTGAAGTATGTTGCTAGAAAATCATGGATTGAAATTCTTCTATTTTTGTTTTAGCCACTGTTGAAGAAGAACAACAATAAAACCCCAATTACATTGGAAAATAATGACAAAAAATCTTATGTTGTGCAAAAAATTTGGCATTTACCTCTGTGGCCTAATGAGTGAAGTCCATCAAGACCCATCTATCCCCACAACACCTGTACAATTTGAAAGGATGACCATCATAACCAAACAGTATGAAATAGGTGGAATTGGGGTATTGGATAAACCAATATCCCAACTCTTGGATGAATTCCATAGCATCTCGTGATAATCTAAATCCGATGTCACCTGTGAGTTGATTGATAATAGCATACAAAAATTCATTGTTGACTCTTTTAAAGTGTTTCTCTACTTCCTTTAGCTCTAGTTGGTTATAATATTCCCAAATATTATTTTGATCTGGGACATCATCCATTGAACCCTTTGTATTCAATCCAGGAAACTGTCCCATCCTTGCAACACAATATATAACATAGGAAGACATATAGAAGGTCTTAGTTTTTTCTACTTTCAGTAGTTGGTTATGAATGTAATATGAGATAATCTACCCCAAATCAAGAAATTTCTTTCCTTCTAGAATTAGCTGGATGAATGAGAACACCTAGTGTTCAAAGATACAAGAGTTTTGTTTTCCAAACACCCTTTCCAATAATGTGATCATATCCCCCAACGTCTTCAGAGAAGTTTGACCTCTTAGGGTTAGGTGGCAGCTTCTTTAGTGATTTATTCTCTATCTTAAGCCACCTTTTGTTAATAAGCTTTTTGTTTCCCTCTACGTCCTTTTCCCATAATTTAAGTGCATCCCCTTTGGTCATAACCTTGAGAATGGGATAAGGAGGAGGATCAAAAACTTGTTTGATCATGGTTGGGGTTAAATCAATTACTACATTCCACTATGAATCAATGCATTGCCTTTGAGTAGGATTGTATGTTTGTGCAGAAGTTAAGATGAACTCAAGACATTGCACAACCATAAGAAAACTAGGACATGAGCTAAACTAGACTCTGCAATCATTTTTTCCCTTGGGGTAGCATCCTCTGAAAAGGTATCTTCATGAAACTGGTCTAGGTCAATGTTCCCTACCAAGGTATCAGTGATATTCATCACCTTAGACTTGAACATAGATGGTACTAGGGTCCCTTTGAACTTATACTTCATGATCACAGTAACTTGTTCTAGTTTTAACTTCTTGGCCTTTGTTCCCTTTGACATTCTTTCAGTGGGAACTTCCTCCTTTCAATACAACATTGGTTAATTATCCTACAATATTGATAATTATCAAGCAAGGAAAAGACATGTGAGGAGAAATTTAAACATAAGAATTCATATTATATCACCATTCATTCATGGTAAACATCCATTTAACAAGTTAGTTCAACTTTGGGTTTTGAGTTCAAGACGCAACCAAGAACTTGACCATTTTAAGCATAAAACTGAACTCTATCAGAAGTCAAGATTGGGTTGTGGTTCAGTTTCATACTCATTGTGATGGACAAGTGTAAGTAACTTCTTGAGTTTCGATCCAATGTAGTGTTAGATGTCAGAATTAGGAAGTGATATGAGACTGAGCCTATTTAAGGTGAACATGTTTAGGTAGTATCCTGAGTTCTGATCTCGATAAGACATTGAGAGTCAGGTTCGAGACTTCATTATGAACCTGACCCTAAGTTTATACAATGAATAGATGTCATGTTTATGTTTTGATCCTAATGTAGTATTGGAAGTCAGGATCAAAATGACACCAAGTCATAAAACTCAACCATATGTCAAAGGTTTGGTGTTGACCTAACTTCTAATCCCGATGGTGAATTAGGGATCCAAAATGGGACATGGAGTAATAATTTTTCAAAAACCTTTGACCATTTTGGGGTAGCGATTTGATACCCGATCCTAATACAACATCAAAAATAAAATTAGGGAAAGTGAAAGATCAAGACTCAAATGGTGGTAAAACCCTAAGTACAGTTCTATTTCCTAATTTTTAAATACATGCAAGAATCAAGAACGACAAAGTTAGGGATGAAAAAAGGAAAAAATACATGTAACAATATCGTTAAATTATGCTCTTGGGATCAGATTATGGTTGGGATCAACATTCTCGATTTGAAAAATAACCAAAATTTAAAATTCATCAATTCACATGCACGCTTCACACAACGGTACGACAAAACCCTAGAAAACTAGAGCACAACGGGATGGAAAATCCCACAAGTAGAAAACAAAAACAAAAGCGTGAGGGAAACCCCCATGCACACAAAAATGCAAAATGAAACAAGGGTAACGAAAAAGAAAAACAAGAAAGAACCAAAAAACCATAACAAGGATAAAAACACAAAAGAACGAAACAACGAGCAAAGAAAACATAGGAAAAAACAAGAAAAAAAAAATGTAGGGAAAAAACCCCTACCTTCAAACACAACCAGGAATCTATTAGCACAATGTGAAATCAAAGCACCTCCTTAAACCCTAACTCGCAGTGTCACTCCAGTTCACTCCATTAAATTGTACAAGCCAAAATGGACAAAAATCGAGGAGCGACACAATAAAAACTCATTCATACGTGCGAATGGTTAGACATTAATGTAAGTTAGTTGGGACTCGAGATCAAGGAAGAATTCATTAATGCACAATTGCAAGATGGAGGTAAGTGGGTATCGAGATCAAGACACGAGATGACACTGAACTTCCAAAAAGTACAAAGTTCAAGTGAAGATCCGAGGTCTAAAACCTGACGAACAAACAAAACAAAGGGAAATGGGATAAGGGCAAGATATGAAACAAGGACTTTGAAAAAATTTCTTAGTTTGAGTTCCATTCCAAAGTTCGATTCCAAAAAACACAAGGAGAATCGAAAGATAGGATCAGGATGAAAATAGGAACAATGACTTTGAAAATTTGTTGGTATTGGTTCCATTCTAATGTTCGATTCTGGCACAAGCAAAAAAATCACACAAGGAAGAAATGCGGGAAGTTGGGATTAGGTGCAAGGCAACCTGAAACTTGACTCCAAAACATAAAGAAAACACAATTCAAAGCACATGGATCAAGATCAAAACAAAAACAAGAACTTGTACTTTTAAAAGTAGCAAGTGTCAGTGTCGGTCTGAAACCCGAACCCAAAAACAAAGGAAAACAAGACTCGGGAGAAAAAGAAACAACTCCTAAGACCCAAACAAGAACACCAAGGATAAAAGAAAGGAAAGGGGGACCCATTTTGACCCAAAAAAAATGGGGTGGTTATGCAAGGCATAACAATTGGTGACTCAATTGGGAAAATGTTTTACCCATTTTCAAGATACCGAAGAATTCAGTCATCCAGAACCTCTGGTTAATGAACGTTTTAACTCAAGTGTGACTTGTCACAACAAACAAGGTTGAGCTTGAATCTCAAATATAAATTAGAAATAACAACTTTGAATCTTAGTGTGTGCATGTACTGTGCATCTCTTTCCTTAAAGACCCTACCTATCCTTGAACAACTCTATTAAAATTCAAGCTATGTGAGTTGAGCCATTTTGGCTATCATGCAATGATAACCTGGGCATTGCTCCATTGCTAGCTAGGAATCTATAGCCTCAATGGAGATACCTCTATTTTTCTCAAATAATTTCTCTACTACTAGCCAGGCATCCATAGCCTTGGTAGAGATACATCAATTACCCTTATTATATTGAGTTTTCAATCATTTATGCTTCTCTTTTCTTTTGAATGGACTTTACTTGGAGAAATTTTTTTCTAATCTTTTCTCAATAATTAGATGTTATAATCTAAAATTTGGGTTGAGAACTATGGTGGACCTCATGATAGTGTTGAGGACTCAAATTTTTCACCTGAATCATGAATACAGTCACCCTAAGACAAATAAGCCCTTAAGAAAATAGATGGTTTTATCTATTATGTGATAGATTCAGTTGTGGTTTATGAGATCACTTACAATATACCTATTTTGCAAGAATGGGTGTGTTTGGTGGTGTTCTCATTAATGTTGTCATTGATGTCAACATAGTTCAGGTTAATTGTAGATGGTACTTGTATAGTTGAGATACTATAAAACTGCTTAGATTACATGGAGCTATATTTATGAAGTTGTAGTTGTATTTTTGCCATGTTCTTTTGAGAAAATTTAAGAAATAATGAAGGCAGTGTTGAGTGTGTGTTCTAAATGTGCTCCAGTATTGTTCTCTGCATTTCTTTTGTGTGGATCTATAGTTGTGTTCATGAGCTTCAATGGATAATATATCCCGAGTTTTAGCTTTTTGTTTGATGGAGAGTGAAAGATGTGTTCATCGGTGTGTGAATTGGTTTGACATAACTATTTGTTTGTGGATTGGAATATTTTTTTTTGGCTCAACAATCTTTTGGTGTGTTGTTTCAGATCTTGTGGATCTGGGATATGTTTCATTTTGATATTTATTGTGTTCTGACAAATGTGCTTGTTATTTGGTGTTGTGGAAGACCTGCTCCAAAGCTCCTATGTGGTGCTAGTTGGTTTGGTTGGACTGTTGAAGAATATTTTGTGAATGAAGATTGTGATAGTTGTTGTGGATGTACCTGAAGGTTTCCCAAAGATGGTAAAATGTCTAGTGAAGTGTGTTGAATGATCCATGTTTTATCATCTTGCTATAGATGCACGTACCTCAAAGATAATTGGTGTTTTCATTAGGTTTGGCTGACTTGGTGTCTACATGTTACATAAAGATTTTGCATTGAATTAAGAGGGCATGTGTTCGATCCAAGATGTTGTTTGGGTCCTAATTAAATGTGGAATTGGTTCTCTCTCATTCTTATCCACCACAAGAATGTGGATTAGCCAACCTAATTTGAATTCATAAATTGAAGAATGTTTAGTCGACCTTGGAGAATTTTTCTAGGGTTGAAGATGGTATAAAAGAAAATCCTTTGTAGTCACATTATCCCTATCCTTGTCTGGAGTAGGTGTAGCAATGTGAGCCACTCTATTGCTTGACCCATCCCTCTCAATCCTAGACACAGCCCTAGCTTTCTTCTTGGTTTTCCCCTTTTCAATATTGGCCATTAATTCATCCCAATTGGGAGGAGCATCCTCTACTATCACCAATTTTATCTTTAACTCTCTATCCAACCAACCTGCAACAATGGACTCGGTTTGCCATGTATCTTGCTTATCTTTCCCCTATTGGACACCTGGTGCATCTTGCTCAACACTTGGCATACTAGGGATCTCCTTGATTGGATCCTCCTTGTTTAGCAACTGCTCCTCTACAATATCCTACGTTGGTGAAGGGATCTTAACCAGTATCTCCTCCTGTTGAGGGGATTTCCTCAATTTATCTTCTATAGGTGAATCTGCATAGGTTACCAAGGGAGACTAGATCACCTTATCAATTTCCACCCCTGCATTATAGAGGTTTGCTTCCTAGAACTCCTTTTCACCCAAGTCCTTAGGATCTTCATCCTTGGTTCTTCTTATACACTGTTAGCATCTTGAGGAAGGGGAATGCTTTTCTATTCTATGATAGGAGTAGTCACAGGAACATCCTCCTTCGTTGCTACATCCTTTGGGGAAGGATTCCTTGACCTCCTCATATATACCTGTGTTCTTTCCCCTGAACATTCTACTTCTACCATAGGTGGCCTAACCTCCTTATCAGTCTTAGGAGCCTCCTCCTATTTTTGTGACAGCCTCACAAGTTTTCTTCTCTTTGTCAAGGGAGCAGTAACATCCACCTCTTCCTTTTCTTCTTTATTCTTTTTAGCTTCTTTCCTCGAAACATGCCTCCTCTTTTTGGAAATAGGATTTCTTTGTTTACCTGCTTTTGCTACCTTCTCAGTTTGAACATCCCTAACTTTAATCTTGAAGGGAGAATCTACTTTTTCCTTACCCTTAGGATCCTATTCATGTGATTCCTCGAAAGTTGAATGAGACTCCAAGTCTCCCATCAAATCATACGTGCACTGGATACCTTAACTTTCTAACTCTAGTATTTTGTGCTTCAACCACATTTTGGTGTACTTGATCACAGGAGTCATGATTTGCCCCAATTCTATTTTCTCTTCTTCCAACCACTCAATCTCTCCAACTAGTTTGTCTTTCATAGCCTCGAAGATATGACCTTGAATCAGATTTCCATCCTCCTCCACCTGGTTAGGGATGGCCTTTATGTTGTATAACCTTACTAAATCTATTGGTAGCCTGGAGAATTTCTTCTTCCTCACATCAAATTCATCACCAACGTTAGCCCAATAATATTCAATATTGTCCTTGTGGTTATACTCCCTACTGGCCTTCTTTTGTACCTCCCCAGTAATATCAAACCTCACTCTCTTAGAATGGAAAGAGAGACCAAAAGTACTCATCTCCTCTTCAGAAGCATGAGCTGACTGGATGGAAGGAAATACCTCACTTGTTCCTATCTTCAAGGGGAAATCATTCCCAAACCCTATTTTATGCTTGTCTCCTTTCACAATTATGTCAAAGTCACAAATCTGCCTAGTGACCTCCAATAGTATGATGTGATTAGTTGGGTACCTTGGGAGTCTGTAGGGAGCCCTTTGACAGCCATAAATCCTAATGTAGGAGAAGGTGGGGAACTAAATGAACCATGCCCTATACCTCCTTATCAATTGGCCCTGTCAGAAATTCTCACATGCTCTACACCCTGCAGTAACCTAGTAATATACATTGTAAAAGCATCATTTGCTCTTCTATAGCTTCCTCCTGCCAAGTGCAACTATGGATACACCTCATATATTGCATCCTGTCCAAATGTATCCCTAGTGCTTAACCCCTTATATGGGTGAAATCTTTCCAATGCATACACCAGGTAGGAGGTCATGGTGAAAGTCTTGGTTTGCAAGACATTACACATCTACTCATGGATTACTGCACTTATGGCACCTACCCAGTGGTAATCTATACCTTGCTCCACCTAAGCAATGACATTGAACATCTAGTTCTCAAACACCCCTACACTCTTCAGCCCTACCAACCCGTTGAGGAGAGTGATGACATTGTAGTATTCCCTTTTGAATTTGATCATGAATAGCTGCTTTGGCAATTTGGATAAATGAGACTTGGGCTTCTCCAACGAAGAATTATTCACCTGCTGGGACTTAACTACATTTTCCTCATAGTACTTCTTTGTTGTGTTTATATCAAAGGCCACCACATGTGACCTATCAGGTATATCAAAAGTCCTAGCAATGGACAAAAGATCAAAGCTTGCCACAATCCTTCCCTAGGGACCAATAATCCTTTGTGTTCCTCCATCATAGTTTCTGGCACATTCAAGCACCAACTCATAGCACTGCACAGTGGAGGGGAAACCTACTACATGTGCCAATCTAGATTCTAGAGTTCTTCTAGCCAGCAAAGGGAGGTTTGATGCTGCCATCTCAGCCTTGAATTCCTCATAATCCCATATACCCACATTGGTATCACTGATCCCTGACTACACGAAGGTCAATTTTCTCTTAGGAATCCTACTCTTTATGTCCATTTTAACCTTTTCTGCATCAAAGATAGCAAAACTCTCAGCACTTGGATCTATTGCCTTTCCCTTGCTATGCCCATCAACATCTTGTCCTGATCCTACCTGCAAACAAGTAAAACAACCACAATGAGATCCAAGAGAAACAATAAATGCAAGAAATCCATATCTAAAAGTTCAGGGTTTAGCCTCCTCCATGAAATTCGAACTGGAGAGGAATTCCAGGGAAATCCAGACCAAGTGGAATCCAGTGGGACAAACATACAAACCCCACAATACCAATCAATCAATTAGCATAAACAAGAAATAACTTTAAACCACTTAGCATAAGCTCATTTGATCATCTAAATGCATCATCAATAAGTAAATTCCTCATGTAACAATCAGATTCTTCATTTCCATAAAACTTTGGAAGAATCCACCAAAGACGGAAATCCCTGAAAACAACAACGATTTTAATCAATCCGGGAAAATGAAGAAGGCACAGAACATTCAGGAAAATCCCAACGGGGCAGATTTCAGCAGAAGTAAGTCAAGCTCACCATGAAAGCAAGAATTCAAAAAAATGGCCAGGCAACGGACACTGGGAAAATCCATTGGAAGTGGAATTCAGTGGGACAAATTTTTTTTTGGTTTAATAGCAAAATAAGAAGAATAAAGGAAAGATAGGGAGACCCAGGGAAATCCAGCAGGGGCAGAATTTCGTGAAGGCAATGAAAACCTGAATGTCTATGCTTTCCTCGTCTTCACCCAAATAGACCAAAATGATCAAGGACCATGAGCCTGCAACCCAAAAATTATCTAACTGACATCCCAAATGGACCAACCATGAATTTAAAAGTCTTCTCTCAACAATTTGAAAGGGATTGGCTATGCCCTAGGTCAAGAACCCTGAGAAATTTCACCATGAAAGCACGAAGAAACTCAAGCACAACTTGCTTGCAAAAAGGATAGGAAGATTGTGGAAAAGGAAAGCAAGCCCCAAAAACATCAACAAAAGACCATCCAAAGAAAATATTCAGTGATCAACCAGATGGATTGGAAAAACAATGGAAACCCCAAATGCCCAGACATGGCGCGCACACACAAGCAAACGATGAAGCAACAAATAACATGAAAGCGCACAACAAAGCACCAAAACTAGAAGAGGAAGAGGGCATATCCACATACCACGAGAGTAGGAGAAATTGAAACCTGGGATGCCAGCAAATAGCCTCCAAGCAAAAACAAGCAATGCCCCCAGAAATCCGAATGTAGGACTCAAAATCTCCTCAAATACAAAATCTAGTGACACTCCTCAACCTCCAGCACTCCAAGCTCAAATGACAAGCAATTAATCAAACTCAAATGATAAATCACTTCACAAAATTCAATATATCATTGCTCCCAAAAGGTTGCGCAATCTCCATTAATGCAATTGACAAGATGACCAAGAACAAAACCTCAAAATCTGACAAAGCCATGAACTTCGAAAAAATTCAGACACGACTAATTTCCCTAGACTCGAATAGAAAGGCAGCCAATTCAAAATTCCAAAGGGAAACTAGGAAAGTCCGGATAGGGCGGATTTTCCTGAACTCAGCAAAAAACCCGAACTGCACCGAGAACTTAAGGTTGACAATATAAATCATAAAAAGGTCATTCCGATTAGCAGGATGAACATCAAAGCACATGCCCAAGCAAGAAAATTCCAAAATAGAAAGTCCAAGACACCAAAAAATGAAGAAAACGAGGGTCCTGACTTTCAATGGGGCGTGTGTGCAAAAACTGCACAACAGTGTCATGTAGCTTGCACCAATTAGTCGTGAAGTTTAGATCTGCAATGTTTGCAGTGTGTGATTTATCTTCATTGACTTGATAGTTGTGGGGAACTCCCCCATTGTTTGGTCCAATATTCCACAACAAAATTAAACAAAATATTTCTACTCTATTTCTCTTGAAAAAGATAATATTCTAAAACCACCTATCTTCCAAGGTCTCGGTAGTTGGTTCTCAACTATGATGTTATCGTTCAATGGTTCATGCAACCATAATATTCAATGGGCTTGTTGGTAAATGAGTAAAAACTAGGTAGTGCAAAGTAATTTAACATTTGGGGGTTTAAAATAAATAATAAAAAGATAGATGAAGGTTTAGGACAACAAAGCATGAACACAAATTTCTTTCAATTTAGACATGCAATTCATAGAATGAGTAATTTTCCTAATTCACTAAAAACTATGGAACAATACAATTATGAAATAATCCATACCATTGAATCCATTCATAGTGCAGATTTAAAGCATACAACCATTCATCATCACTTTTTTTAGAACTTTTTCAATTTATCCCATAAGCTCATTACAAAAATTAAGAGATCAACAAACATCAAGAAATATCATCCACAGATAATGCAATAAAATGGTTTTCAAATTCAAAGTATTCTATTGATTTTCATCAAGTAAGAAACATTTATGCACAACAAAATTCACTTGCATACGAATAACAATTCTTTATCAAAACCATCATTAATCTAACAAACTTCTGAAATAAACTGCTTGCATTCAAACTATAAAAGTGTTTGCGTATCTTGCATAAAAGCTATATAAATTAAAAAAAACTATCTCTAGTCTCTAGGCAACCAATCTGACTTCAATTAGCCGACCTTTATAATCAAGAGAAAATTCTAAGTTATAAACAAAATTCACATCAATCTCTCCTATCAAAAATCAAGATCCACAATTTTATAGGGATGCCCAGTTGAGTCTAAGTCTTCTCTCTGATGAAACTGCAGGAACTTGAAAAGGCATGCCCTATGCAAATTCAATCCAAAATCTGACTGGGGTTTCAAGATTTGTCTTCTGCTGATTACCATGATCCATCTTTGACTCACCAAAACTAATCTGGAGTCGTCCATCTGCACAATAACTTCCATGGAAGTGTTATTGTCAAAAAGGCATATGAAACTAGAACAAAATATTCTCCTTTACTTGTCATCTTCATGAGGAATCCCATGATACTCATCATAACTTGAGAAGATATATTTCAAGGAGTCATCATTAGGTCCATAAACGCAATTAGCTTTAAACTTTGACTCTTCAAACCTCTTTTTAACTACATCAACAATTTCCCTTAGCTTACCAACGTATGTGATTGCCCATTGCATGTCACACCTAAATTCCAGTAGCCTATCCATGAGACTTGAATCAATAGTGTCTCCTTATTTCATTATCTTATCGAGTCACACCTCTCAAGCATCTTTTATTTCTCCCAATGATTTGAGTATTTGACTTGGAGGTAAAGCCTTATCCATGAGTTTTGCAATAATATCCTCAAATATGCCAGCATGTTCCCATATCTCATGAATTATTTTGAGCATAGCTATTCTTTGTTCAATGATATTTTGGGTTTTAAAAATGAACACATTAATAGCCTTTGAAATATACTTAGGGCTCTCATCTCCCAAAATCTATGATTGAATCAATTCTTCACTGGAACTTTTAGCTATCACCTTCAATTTACCCAAGTATTCCCTGAGCTTTTCTTCTTCTTCCCACCATTTCCATATAAATTCTTCTATAGTTTTAACCAAGGCAAGGCCTACACGATAGTGTTTAAAACCTTCTTCCAGATGTGTATCCATGTTAGACCTGAAAAATACTAAACCAATTGTCAAACCAAGTGGCCTTCATTTTTATCTCAGTCAACCCATCCAACTCCTTTCAACTCATTAAAACAAGGATATCTGATTGTGTTGGCTTCTCTCAAGTGGATGTAATTAACTCTCTGAAAAATTCCTTCATCTTTCGAACTTGAGCCTTAAGCTCATCTTTAGCTTGCTTATCCTTGATTAACCTTGATTTATTAGTGGTAGCAACAATATAAATTAGATTTATCTGTTGATTTCTCATATGTTTTCCTAGATTAGGGATGAAAAAATAGTCTCATGACCACATCCTCATGATCCACCTCATAGTCATCCATCACATTATTAAATTCTTGTAGATGTTTACTTGTTGATTTAGAATGATCACCAATGAATTTTGGTAATTTATCTCTAAATTTAGCTGGAATGACATTTGGGTAACCCATAATTCCACTAAAATTGATGGCTCTGTACCTTTCAGCACTGAAATTTCTTTGACAATTTGGTTGGGGCTGATTACAAACCATGGTTGCACTAGGAACCATACAAGGATGCATATATTGATGCAATTTGATACACCTCTTTCAAATTTCACATATCAACTCTAGAGTTGATTATTTATTTCCCTACTTCTAGATTTCATCATGATCTTAGAACATCATAATGAATAATTCAAATGCATCTACACCTAAGATCTATTTAGTGGGAAAGTTTAAAAAACAAGCATACTTCTCCAGCATAATACATAGGCTATAAATTATAATTCAGAAGTACGCAAACTCAATATTACTATCCTTTCCCTTTCTTAGTGCTAATTCACTTAATAGGGAAAAAAAATTAGGACTTCAAATATCGTTTCCATAGACAAATTGCTTGAAAACCAAAAGTGAAGAATACCTAGAAATGTTGCAGCTGCTGCAATTTGTTCTTCCTAACTGAAATATTGTAGATCTGGAACTTTTCTTCACATCTTCGACAGGTTCTTTAGATAGAGTCACCACCTCCCTTCATAGAGGACTGAACTTCAAAAGGTATGAAGCTCTTTCAAAGATAAACTTCCTTTTGAGTTCCTTTCACCAGCAAAGCACCACAAATCATGAAACTTCCAGGTTCACTGCAACAAATTATTTCTCCATGTTTAAATCCCTTCACTATTTGAACCAAATATTCAGATCAACAAATAATATGACTATGTGAATTATCAGTTTGCACTTGGAGATTCAAATTCCTCCCCAACAGAGTCGCCAATTTGTTGGTTTTCCAAATCAACAGAGAAAATGAGTCCTAAAGAGTAGCCAATTTCTTATGCTCGGACTCAAAGATGGATTTGGCCAACTGATAGGAAATGAGATTTAAACACATTTCCCCTACACTTCAGGCTCTGTAGGACCTACGAGGGTGACCCTTTAGCAACACCTAAATATTCAGATGCACACTTAATAGGGTATTTCTTAATAGATGATTCTCTCACAATAATATGTTTAGGAACATGAAAAATCACTCAACATTGGCTAAGATATTGGGAAATTTTCATTAAACAACATGGAGAACATGGTAGGTACAAATAACTCAGAAATAGAATTGATTTTTTTTTTAATTTTAAGATTTGGGACCAAGCTGAAAACAGAAGATGCACAAGGCTTGACCAATGCCAAGAGATAACGAGCTATAGAGTCATATAACCAGCCTTTCATCCTACAATGTTAAACATGTTGTGGGGATCTTTGAAAATGTTATCACATTATGAAAACAAGACCACTAAAGCTTTATTAGATAACCATTCTTACAAATCCATCTTTAAACACAATACTCCTGTTACATTTGTTAAAGAAATTACACTATCCTTTGAACAATAGGCAATAACAAATGCAGCTCAAATGTTGAAAATGTGCATGAAAAAACCAAGATAATCTTTGATTATTGAATTGAAAAGAGTATTACATTTCAGTAATGGAGAAAATCATTAGATAAAATATAGACATGAAGTTAAATTCATAACATTAAACATTTAAGACTAATGACCCGTAGTTATAAAATTCACCCAACTTTACAATTTTTACAAAACTTCTATCTACCTTGTAGAACTTTCAGAAAATGGAACCCTTGAAAATGAGAAAGAATCAGAATAAGAAGAGAAAGAGGAGGCCCTAAAAGCCCTTTGTGAAAGACACCTAGATCCTTCATCTTTTGTTAATATGCAACCAGAAAACTGAAAATCCTCTCTTCTCTCATCATTTGCAATAACAAACAATGTCTTTGCATTTTTCCTTCATTCACTCTTTGACAACTAATTCACCTGCCCATGAAAATATTTGTCTCATCTTTTACCCACTGCCCTTCAGTTGAGAAAATGACTCCTCTCATGAAAATATTTTTACCCTCCCCCCACATTTTGCCTAGCTGAAGAAGATATTTCTTCATGCATTCTCTATTTAATTTCCACCGGCAAAGAATATTAAGATACAGTGGGGCTCCTTTTTTTTTTTACTTTGGCAGCACTTCATTTTTACCCATGAAATTTAAAATTCACTTTCACGGGTTGCACTTTATTGTGCATTTCACATTTTAAATGGTGAATATTTCAATCATTTACCTAGGCTATATAAAAGGCATACCCGTGCCCATTACTTTCTACCATATGGTTAAGATATTTGCCTTTTAAAATATTTGAGAACTTCAAATATGATATTACCGGGCACCAATTTAAAATTAAAAACCTTAACTTTAAAAAGTAAAGGCCTTTACTTGTTTTACTTGTGCTTCTAAAAATATTTTCTCGTGAAAATATTTCCTTCACTCCTTAAAATATTTCAACAAAATGCCCTTTAAATATAATACCACAGATCTTTTAAAACTTTACCGATGCCTTTGATTGTTTCATGGGAGCTTTCGTGTGATGTCATCCTTTGTCTTGTGCAGCCCGTGCAATCACTTCATGTGGCCCGATCTTTTTAGTGGTCGTTGATCTCATTTTGTTGCCCTAGTCTTTAGCTCCAACATTTTGCAACGCTTGGACAATGGGAGCGAGCAAACTTTCTTCACATAATTTGATGCATTTTCAATGCAACACATAAACTACCCTCATGTTTTCTGCCCGCACATTACCAATACACTATCAAAATCCTCTCCAAGATTCTTTACTATGCCATTGAATCCCTCCTTCATGTTGCACATTGGTTGCTTTCTATGGTAGTAACCATTCAAGGTCTTGCTACGGTCAACATTTTGTAATTGTGTAAACTTCCCCTTGGTAATGCATTGAGTTTGGAACAAGCATGTGGGGTATTAGAAAAGGTAGTGAATCCAAGATTTAGATCTTCCAACTCCATCTACCAGAGAATTCTAGAAGCCATTCAATAGATCCATCAAATGAACTCAGCACAACATCACAATATTACATTTGAGAGGTCATTTTAAAAAAACAATCCCAGTGCCGTTATGACAAACATAAACCACATAAACAAATCGGCCTCCTCAATGTGAAAAAATATGTTCTTTGGACCTTTTCCTATTTCCACAAACATAAAGTGCACCCTGAATAGCTCTCTTTACTTTGAGCAATCTATCAATTTTGTACTCCATATTTCCAAACAAACATAAAGCCCCTCACACCATCAGTTAGAAGGTCATATGAACATATGGATTCATTCATGCCCAAGACTTGATGTAGTGCTCATACCGTGGGATTGGGTTCTTATTTATAGAAGTAATCTTGACATGCTCATATGGCCTACAATCAGTGATTTAATTCTATCACTGGGTATTTCAATAAAACCTTCACTTTCACTGTCAGAGACCCCTGCAGCTCATATTTTTCTCTAAGATCTTCTCCCCTGATGCTGCAACTTCCCATTGCATTTGCTAAAAAGTCTCTAAGACCTTTTCAATAAATTTTTTATGTGTAACCCTCAATCAGTTCCTTTAAGATGACTCTAAATGTTTACCCCACCATGTCAAAATGGTAACCAGTGATCATAATGGTGCCAAGCTTGAAACTAGATGACATGTTGTAAGAAAAAATGAGCTCTTTCTTTAAAATGTGCAGTCATGTTCTTTGAAACATCCCTCTCACAACTAATCAACTAAGCAAAATTCCCAACCTCCAAGTGAAAATTCAACATAGGAACTATTTGCATTCAGTTTTCTCGATGCAACCCCGAGTTTCCTTTTTCTTTGAGCCAGCCAATAACATTTTATTTCATCTTGTCGAGCATAAATAAAACTTTTGATGTGTCTTTATCCACTGTAATGGCATCCCTCGGTGCTTAGGAATCTTTTAAAGAGAGAAGATGTGGATATTTTAGATTGAGCAATCCTCTTAAGTTCTCACAAAAGGACTTGTCTACCAAACCAATACAACACATGTCACCACTAATGCACCTTTGAGATGACACTTTGATAAAATCTATAGGTACGAGTCCATTTTGAACATTAGATCTTAAAATAAGCAGCTACTCCCATTCAAGAATGACAACAACACAATCAAGAAACTTGAACCACATTAGCTTGTCAAAATATTTTCCTTTTTAGTATCATGTAGTTGTTCAAATAATAAGGTGAAATTGAATAATTTTGTGACTTATCTCATGGTGACTTGAGTGAATCACCATCTTCATTTGTAAATGAACTCATTTTCAATGTAACCCTTTGTCACTGTATTTCTATATCAAGTGCACCCTTAACTTCATTTACATTCAAAACCTCATTTAAATCACTATGCTCAATGTTGGTTTTAGATACATCTTCCTCTTTTAAATTTAGTGTTGGAATCTTTGTTGGAAACTTCTTCTTTGCATCATTGTGTGAATCACATAGGGCCATAAGAAAACGTGATTAGCAACATGAAGATTACCATTTTTTTCATCATAACTAGGAGCATTCAATACCACGTCTATCTGTTGGAGTGAAATTGACACTGAGAGGTGGGGGGGTGAATCAATAATTTTAACTGTTTTCACAATTTTAATGAAACTAAAATAAACCAGATGTATGCTCTCATTTATCAATGATAAACTCATTCATGTATTGAATGTAATCACATAAACTAAAATGAGAATTGTAATAGGGAAACATGGCATATTAAAGCATTCATGCAATGAATCAAATGAACCAAAAATAATCAAATAAACACAAGATATGTTGAGTGGAAAACCCTCTTGGGGTAGAAGAAAATCATACAATGATACAGAGGATCTCTTTGTTTCTCTAATTTCAGTCAAGTGCCTCATGACAGACAATGTTTACAATTCTCAAGGTTCAAGTATGACCCTTCAGAATTCTACCCATTGTCAAGCCTTAAGATAGCTTAAGGAAATAGCTCATAAATTTTGATTTTCAGTCTCAATACACAATATCTCCTCAAAACATTCATAGTGATATGTTCTCACTCTTAGTTTTTCACTTCCTGTTTTCATACATTCTTCATAGTTCTTCACAAAATAGTTAACCCCACTTTTTTGTATTTTTACTTTCAACAAATAATAACCTTATGTCTCACTCAATGTTTTTTCAGAGTATTAAAGCCCTAATCTCTTTGTTTTCTTCAATTTATAGATTTCATCATTGCATTCAAGGGGGGTTACAACAGTAGCTCGAATTAATTTTTAGAAACAAAAAAAAATAGAGGTGATTATCAGGTTACCCACTTCCAATTGAGCAACCTTTCTAGATATTGCATTGTTCCTGAGAGAAGGATCTTTTCTTCTAACAAGAATAGTCAAGCAACATGCAAAAATAGAAAGGAGACTAAATTTTTTCTTCACAAGCAGCTTGCACAGGCAGTGCTTAACAAACTAGCATTAAGATAATACATATTCCATGAAATAATAGGCACTCTAACTATTGCAGTAGTAAAGTAAATAAAAAAATAATGTTGTGCAACCAAAACCACATGATAATGCACCCAAGAACAGCTACAAATGACTCCAGGAGAGAAACTGAGAAAATTTGCAGGTTTCAAGATTACCCATAAGCCAATAAACACCGAACCTTAAATCAGGTATGATATATGAGATGCAATTCTGAGCATGTGAAATCGACATGCAGCATTTCTGATCACAAATAAATAAACCAAATTTACCATTTTTTGTAAGAAGCAAACACATGTCTTCAACTTTTTGAGCCAGTAGAAGGAACGGTTCTTCGAACCAATTGAAAATATGAATACCTAAGAAGAATGATGGAGATACTGTCATGAAAATATTTACCAGATCTGCAGTGAGAAAAACGTCCAATACTCCTTCCAATTTTGAGCCTTCACCCAACGACAAGAAGCTGACACAACCATCGACCAAGGTAAGGTTCTTTTAGATTCCTCCATTTGTTGTCCAAGTATTTCAGAAAGCCAACAACCACAAAGAAATGACTGAGAATGTTTCAATGGTGGTGGTTGAGCTAGGGTTCCAAACCCTCGAGCAAGTGAAACAACAAAATTGCCCTAAACTTTACCAACACATACCAACTGATGACTTTTAGCAAAAATTTATAGAGTTTGATGTCCGAAAGGACTGACTTCATAAATCAAATCTCATAATGTCTTTTGAAATCCGTGGACTAAACGAAGACTTGCATGTCAACCAGCATTATTGTCATTTTCCAATTATTGACAAAGTGATAATACCGACCAAATGATGCTTTGAATAATTTGACATGACCACTTTACACATCAAATGTCGATTGCCTAAGACATGTTTGTTTCCTAGTGTAGACACATAAAAATGGCCAAGGCCTGCAAGCAACATTTTACCACCTTTTGTCCTAACATGATTATGACATTGTAATTATGTTTCTAACCCACATTCAACTATTAATTAAATAATTTATAATTATTTAATTAATTCATGATCCTTCATTCTTCATGATTTTTAAATAAATAAAACTTATTTATTTATTTAATGTGTCACTAATTATCAAAGTCTTCTTACAATTAAATAAAGTCTCATTTATTTAATTAATCCTTATCATTAATGCCCTCCTGATTATTAAATAAATATATTTATTTAATATGTCACTAATTCCTAAATCCTCTTGTAATTAAATAGATTCATTAATTTATTTAATTAATTAACTATCTCTTCTAAATTAAATAATTATTATTAATTATTTAATTACCTTATGTGACACTTCTTTATTTTTAAACAAAACAATTTATTTAAAAATGTCTCACATAGTTAACTGATTCTTCTTTTAGTAATTAATTTTAAAAATCAATTACTTATTATCTCACAAAATCCATATTTTGAATTAATTTAATTCAAAATGGAAAGATTCTTCTACAAATCAAGTAATTGCTAAAATTACTGATTTGCTAAAAATCTCATCTCCTTATCTCTTGATTTTTACTAATTTCATCTCAAGGTCACATTTATTCTCCACCATTGATCTAATTTATCAAATTAAATCTTGTCCACACATTTGGGGATTGTTGCCCTAACCCTAATTGAGATTTTTTCACTTTGAATCTTGACCATTGATTCTAGGGCATTTTTCAATCTCTCATCTCATTCGTCCATTCAAGATTGCATTTTCTATAAAATGACAATCTTGATCTCATTTTTGGCATCTCTTATTATTTTTGTAATCTCATTATTGTCATTTTCTATCATCATATCATCTTTTAGGCTTATTAATAACTTGCATAATAGAATTAAATTTCTAGTTTGCATAGAGTTTTCATACAAATCCTTCAAATCTTTATCTAGGGCTGGATATTTAGATTTTGATCACATACACAATCTGAGGGCATCCATTATCACAGCAAATCCAAGGAGGTGCAATGGAAATTAGTCATGGAGCATAGGAATGGGTGAGATCTTTCTAGTTTCTTTCATTTCTTGTTATTTCTCCTTTGCATTCGATTGCTTGATGATTTTTTTTAACTTGCATGTGTTACTAATCCAGTTTTGACCTTTTAGAAAATATACGTCATTACATTGGTGAACCTGACCCACTAACACATTTTGCAAGTTCTCGTACGGCCTCGGATTTTGTTTTGCAGGTACAAGAGTACAAAACGACGCAACCGCCAACCTATGCGATGCAAGTGCTCTGTCGCACCGCATTTGTGCTCGCAAATGACACATATGACCCGTCGCAACACATATGAGCTCGTGAACGACGCATTCGACATGATGTAACATATTTGACAAAACACGAACTGCATCTACTCTATCGAGCTGCATTTGCTCTATCGAGCCGCATCTGCTCTATCGAGCCGCATCTGCTCTACCAAGCCGCATCTGCCATTTCATGCCGCAAATGACTGGTTATTTTGATTATTAAATTATTATCTGGATCCGACATGACTGCGGCCAGTTATTTTTTTTATGTGGATTAAAATGAACCAATCCTAGGATAGGCACTTTAATCTGGAATTTATCAATCCTAGAATAGACAATTTAATTTGGAATTTATCAATCCTAGGATAGTCACCAATTTTTTATTTTTTTTTGCTTAAAAGGAATCTCATACTTGTTGTGAAGCAACATCTTCACTTAGTGTAGAAAATCATCATTTGGGTTTAAAACTGAACCGCTTATTTGCTGTGCTTGATTGGGTAATAGGTATATGCTCTCCCCTTCAATGGGTGGTCAAAAAACTAGACTTACCCATTTTATCTTTATGCATTTTATGTTTTATTAAATCCTTTAGAAGGCCTACCGTAGTGGGAAAAAGTACTCACCCTACGGGAATGACCTAAGTGGGAACAACCAAAGCCAGGTTTTCCAACCCACTATAATCAAAAGTGAATTTTTGGGAAACCCATATTCAAAGGAAGTGGCAAGATAACCATCCCCAGAATCTTTGCTCTAAATATTGGGAGGTCTCTTGAGGGAGTTTATCTATTGCCACACCGAACGAAAACCTTTACTACGAACCATAGTGTAGAAGCCAGCTGTGTCAATATCCAGACATTATTTCAATCATGGTGCAAGGAGAGGGAAGAATCTGCCCCCAAGACACTCACCATATAATCACCATGGATTGTTTTCTCAAGGGATCAAGAAATCAAACCTTGAGTACGCACCTGGAAAAGACAAAAACACGAGCGCCCTCTAGGGGGTGACACGGCTGTGTGAGTCGACGCGATTTTAAGCTGTGGGTTGTGATTGCTATGATGACCCTTTGACTATTAAGAGTGAGTCTGCTTGAAGTGTCTTTTTGTTCAAATACCAGTGAAAACAAAAAAGGTTCATGCTCAATCCTTGAACATACACTCAATGTTTTAGATTCTATGTCTTGCCAAAATCAATAAACTTCAACAAACTGAACATCAACAATCTGGGTCCAAACTTGTCAAATCTGCAAATTTGTTTTCTTTTTTCAAAAAAATTGCTTCATGTGATGCAAACGCTCTGTCAAACCGCAATCACCATATTTTGAGCCGTAGTCACTCTAATGGGTCACATTTGAAACTTCCTGAGTCGCATTCACTCTACTAAGCTGCAATTGAAACACCCTGTATATTGAGTCACATTGGCCAGTATCAGACCGCATTTGTTATACTAAGTCGCATTTGCCAGTCAAAAAACTGCATTCGTCAGTTTGAGATGCATTTGCTCTATCGTGCCGCATTCGTTGCGATGTATTTGCAAAAAATTTCAAATCACCTTCTCACTGTCAAAACTGAAAGTCCACAACTTGTCTTTAATTCAATCAAGTCTTCCTGCACTATTACAATTCAAACCAGACTTTGAATTGCTCAATGTCCCTCAAACATTGCATTATAGGTATCATTTTTAGGATCACAATAGGAGTCCAGTTCCATTTTTAGTCTATTAGATTGCATTGATAACTTCACCATCTCTTTAGACACTTACTTTTGCAGATTTTATGAGTTGACTCTTACCATTCATTGTCAAAACTTTGCATTCAATAGTAGATTATCATTGGACCTAATTACCCTTTGTCATTTGTCAAAAAATTTGTGAATTATTTCCCACTCAATAGTCTAGTGTGGAAACTTCACTTTGTCCTCTCTATAGTCCTTTTATGGTCCATTGGTCTTCCAAACTTGAATCATTGCAAAAAAATTGTTTGCTCAAATTGTCCTCTTTAAATCCCTCAATAGTAAGTACATCTTAGGCTCCTTTAATTGCATATCATTTAGCATCTCCATTTTAGTGTCACACCATTCGCATTCACAAGTCTTCAGTTTCATTTTGGTCTCACTTGCATTTCATTGCATTCCTTAAAAATCTAGAGAAACCAAAAACATAGTATCATACTTAGATCATTCTCTCTGTCATCTCACGTTGAGCAAAATGTTTATGGTTGAAACTAGATTATAGAAAAAGAAAATACTCATGGATTCCTTTAGACAAGATACCAACTTTCTTGATTTCACAACTAGCATGGATTCATTCCCTAATGCCACGAACAATCCTTGTTTTGACATGGGAAATTCCAACATCAATCCTTTCAGTGAAATGAACATCCAACCATCTCCATCACATATTTTTGAACCATTTATTCGATGGGATCAAAATGGGGAAGTCTTTGAAGAAGACTTATTAGCTGCTGCCCAACATCCAGAAGTTGCTACTTTTTTGGAAGAATTAGTCTTAAATGACTCTTCTAGATTCCTAGCTATGATCCTTGACCAAGGGGCTAAGTTACCAAAGGGATTTGATCTTAACACTCTTAGAGAAACTTCTCCCACTCCACCATCTCACAATCCTTCCATGGGAGCCTCTTCACAAAATGTCATCAACACCATCAATGCTACCTCCCTTGGTCATACTACCACCACAACCAACACAACATCTTTTGGGGGATCATCTTCCCAAACCAACACCACATCACAATCCATCCCCCAACAAAAATCTACCATCCCTTCACAAACAATGGGGGAAACCACCTCAAACCTCTTTGGAACTATATCTAGTTCCATGAGTACATCAGCAAACCTATTATTAGGTTCTTCAAATGTTGTGGCAACCAACTCATCCAACTCTTTTGGAAGAAATAAATAAAGAGTTGTCATACAAGGCACCCAACCCACTTCCTCACAGGTTAATACCAACATTCCTCAAGGACACAATCTCTTATTTGGGCGAGGCAATCAAGGAGCCCAATCAGTCACTCTATTTGGACATCAACAAAATCAAAACCAACAAGGTCCTCAAATTCAGTCCAACATGGTAGGATATCACATCCCCACTTATGCCTCTCAAGTCCATACATAGCAGCACATCCCTCATCAAAACACTCATTTCCAACAACCGCCTAATCAAAGCACTTATTTTGCTCACTGACAACCCATTCCAAATCAACACATCTCATCACAACAACTGGGGACTCAAGCTGCCCCTATCACCAATATGTGTGATGCTACCAACAATCCCATGGTGGAAGCACTCACACTCCAACTTACAGTTCTTCAAACGCAAGTAGAGACCTTACAACAATCCAACAAAAAGTCATACATGTCACATGACTTGTGTCCATATCCATTTGACACAACCTTGTATATGCCACCCTTTCCTCATGGATATGTGGTACCTCATTTTACCAAATACAAAGGCAAAAAGAACCCCATTGAACACATAAGAGAATTCACCACTAGTTGCATGGAAATTGCATATGAGCAAACTTACCTCATGAGACTTTTTTCTAGAAGTCTCGCAGGTCATGCATTAGAATGGTTCTCGCTATTGCCTAAATGCAACAAGTCATGTACTCACAATCAAAGGAGTATAAAATCAAAATGCACCTCTGACACCAACTTCCAATGCTATCCAAAGCAATCATGCACAATCTAATCAAAGGCAACTGCATCAACCCTGACAATTCCAAAAATGTACATTCACCCCTTTGGGTGAACCTATTGAAATTGTCTTGAAGAAAATTCTCCAAAACGACATCATAACGCTGGAAGAGCCAAAACCATATGACCCTGGTCAGTTCAAGCCATCATGGTGGGATGACAGTGCATTTTGTGATTACCACCGTGCCAAAGGGCACAAAACTTCCTCTTGTCATCAGTTGCGAAATTTGGTACAAGACCTCATTGAGAACCACACCATTGAGTTAGGTGGTCAATCATTTCCATCTAATGCAAACCATATTATTCACAAAAACCCACTGCAGGGTCATGGTAAAGCTTCCTCATTTGGCACAAAGAATACCAACAATCAAGCCAACCACATCCGTCCAGCCTACAATAATGTTCATCTTGCATACAATTATCTTAGTGGTACCATTATTAACAATCTTCACGCTGTTGATGAAGATAAGTGTGTTAATACCATTACCATTAAAAAGGCCCTGGAATGCAATGTCACCACGCATAAAGGAAAGGTCACTATCCCAGGCCCTTCTGCACGTCAACCTAAAATCACCATACCTAGTCCGTCCGCCAAACAGTCAAACCCAAAACTGGAGTTTAACATTATTGAGCAATTGAATAAAACACCCGCTCAAATATCTATTCTAGAATTGCTCCGTATTTCACCCGCACATAAGGCCATCCTAGATAAAATATTGCAAGAGTCATCCATCCCAACCAACATCGATGTCAACCACTTTGAGACTATGGTCAGATATCTGAATTCACCTCATCACATCACCTTTTCAGACAATGACTATTCCTCGCCCAAACCATCTCAAAATGATGCCCTACACATTGAGGTTTTTGTCCATAAACATAAGGTTAGACGAGTCTTAGTAGATGGTGGAGCAGGATTGAACATCTGCTCTCTAAAATTGGTTAAAGCTCTTGGTTTCTTTGATGCATGTGTAGATGCTAGCAAGAGCATCGTCATCAAGGCATACAATGATGAAGAATGCGCTTCTAAAGGCGTCATTACCATTCCACTCCGGATAGGACCAGTTATCATAGATACAAAATGCTAGGTCCTAGATCGTGACATACACTATAATATCTTACTTGGTCACCCCTTTATTCATGCTCTAAAGGCCATTCCATCCACATACTAGCAATGCCTGAAATTTCCTTTTGATGGTATTGAGATCACTATCCCAGGAGATCCCAATCCATTTCAATACTGTACCAACCTATGAGCCACTACTGAGCACCAGGTAACCATCAATCGAGAAGCCTCATCTTTCACCTCATCCAAATATATTGACCCATCAACACTCACCAAACCATCCATTCCCTCAACTTCTACCGCATCATCTTCCTCGGCCTCCATACCAAGTAAGAACTTTCAGATCTAGGACCTTGGTTGTGGAGAGTTCAAATTGAATACAACTTACTATATCACCACAATACTGAAGCTGCCTAAAGTCTATGGTAGACCATGTTTTGCAGTTGAGCCCAAAACAACTTTCATGGTTCCACCAAAAGTGTTTTCACACTGTGGGGTGATATGGGTAATGAAGTCATTGATGACATAGCTAACTGGATCTACAAAGACCCTGAGGAGTTACCTCCACTACCAGTACACCTCTATGGAAAAGGCTATGATATATGCAAAGCCCTAGGTTTTGATGGCACAAGCGGTCTTGGAAAGGATGGAAATGGAAGGAGGGAACCTATCATCATGAATACAAGACCAAGGTACATAGGGCTAGGGTTTGACCAATTCAGAATTGATGATCAACGTACCCATGAACTTTCAAGTAAGGTCATAACGGCTACAAAAAGTGTTGAGACATGCGAAGAATCGCTTACCAAAACTGACTCAAATGAATGGGAATGGGGATCTAAAAAAACCCTAAGTGACTATGATATTGACGAACTATTCCTAGATCCTGGTCAACTCCCTTTTGAAGAACGATTCTACTAGGAATATAACATTGACCCTATTGATCGATGTTCCAAAAATAAGGAATGGGTAAGAATTCCTTGGAATCCAGAAGAACATAAGGTGTCGTCGGCGACACCTGAATCATCCCACCCATGAGCCTAACTTATTTGAGCCCACTATCCAAACTTCTAAAATGCCAACCACTAGTCATGATGCTGATAATTTTATCCCATATTATGATTTTGAATTTGATTTCTCTGACTCAGAGTATGGGCCATCCATTGCATCTGACACAAAATTTGAAATTGACAACTTTTTCTTTACACTTGAGGCATCAATTTGCACACTTTCCACATCTTCCCCATATTTTACCAACACTGACAATGGAATCCCCCTTGTTTACTCACAACTGATCGACTGGGACCAACAGGATCCACCAGTGATGGACATTTTTCAGAATGATGAGGCAACCATAGAATTCATGGGACTTCGAGAAGGTATTCTGTGGGGTGATCACAAAATAGGGTTTTCCATTGATCTAGATTGTGCAGCTTATTTCGAGGAGACTGTGCAATCCTCCAGTCACAAAAATACAAAGAATAAAAAAGAAAAAGAAATGTCTTTAGGTGAAAACCGCAAGGCACCTTCTGACAGCAAAATAGTAAAAACAAAGCGCATATCCGAAGGTGAAAACCTCTCTGAGGTGCCTAAGGATGGAGGATTGGAATTTCTTCCTGTGACACAAGAAAAATCAGCTATGTTCATTGAAGGCACAATGGAAGTTAACATAGCCACACTAGAGAATCCCAAAATGATTCTCTTGGCCGCATCTTTGTCAGACGAAGAAAAACCTGAATTTCAACAATTCTTCACAGACAAGAAATTTAACTTCGCATGGTCATATGCTAACATGCCAGGCCTTGATCCAGAATTGGTTTTACATCATCTTCCTTTAATCCTAGGGATCAAGCCGGTCAAACAAAAGTTGCACAAAATGCATCCACAAATTGCACTACTTGTCAAGGCTGAACTAAAGAAGTTACTGGATGCTGAGTTCATAAGGTCAATAGACTATGCTGATTGGATATCCAACATTGTTCCTGTTACAAAGCCAAATGAACAAATTTGTATCTGCACAAATTTCAGACATGATTGTTGACCTCACAGCAGGGTATGAGATGCTATCCCTCATGGATGGTTTCTCGGGCTATAACCAAATCCGAATTACAACAGAGGATCAGCATAAAACAACATTCACTTGCCCACGGGGAACATACTATTGGAATGTCATGCCTTTTGGCTTAAAGAATGTAGGTGCCACATACCAAAGGGCTATGACAACAATCTTTCATGACATGATACATATCCTAATGGAAGATTATGTGGATGACCTATTGGCAAAATCATTGACACGGAAAGAACATCTCAACATCTTGGACAAAATTTTTAGATGGCTTGAGGATTACAAGGTTCGATTGAACCCAAAGAAATGTGTCTTTGGAGTGACTTTAGGCAAGCTATTGGGATACACATTTTCACGATGAGGCATTGAGGTTGACCTAGAAAAAGTAAAAGCAATTCTAGACATGCCTCCGCCAAAAGGGATTAGTGAGTTGTGAATGCTTTAGGGCATATTGCAGTCTATCTGCCACTTCATCGCACAGTTGGCAGACAAGTGTCAACTATTTCAATATCTGTTATGCAAAAGCATTCCTTTTGTATGGACGGATAAATGCCACATAACCTTTGAACAAATTAAAGAATATCTATTGACACCACCAGTGTTGATGTCTCCTATTGAGGGAAAGCCGTTGATCTTGTATGTCTCCTCTTGTATGTCTCCGCAACAACAAATGCACTGGGGGCATTATTGGCACAAAATGACCATGAAGAAAAAGAAAGAGCCATTTACTACATCAGTCGCACACTAATAGGATATGAGTTGAACTATACCACCATTGAATGTGCATGCCTTGAATTTTTCTTTGTGGTGCAGAAACTAAGACACTATATGCTGAGCCATCAAACACATTTGGTCGCTAAGATTGACCCACTAAACTATCTTCTAAGTCAAGTAGCATTGACAGGTCATTTGGCGAAATGGGTCATGATATTAAGCGAGTATGACATACAATATGTGGAGCGCAAGGCAATAAAAGGTCAATCAATAGCAGATCAACTGGAAAATGCACCAATCCAAGCCACTCATCCGCTAATAACTGATTTTCCTGATGAGTCTATCTTTCACACAGAACTAGCTTTACCATGGAAACTATACTTTGATGGGTCCCACACTAGTCACGGCTTAGAAGCTGGCATATTATTTATCACACCATAAGGGGATTCAATTCCTAAATCATTTCAGATCACCTTTCCTTGTACAAATAATATTGCAAAATAAGAGGCATTGGTCACAGGTCTCAGGATAGAAATTAAATGGAAAATTTAGACATTGCTCGTATTCGGGGATTCTCCATTAGTCATCAACCAAGTGAATGATGATTATGACACAAAAGATGAGAAGTTGCTTCCCTATAAATGAATGGTGGATATTTTCCTGATGTATTTAAAAATGATTACATTTGAACAAATCCCAAGGACATAGAATAAGGCAGTCGATGCAATAGCTACCATTGGATCTGTCCTAGACATCCCTAAGAATGTGTCACAATTTGAATTCTTAGTAGAATAGTTGTTGATGCTTGCATACAATATTCTAGAGCCAAAAATGGTGTACGAGATTGTTGGTCCCAGTTCGCCTTGGTATTAAGACATCTATGACTATCTTAAATCCCAAACCCTCCCACCCAGCCTATCCAACAAACAAAGGAAGTCCTTTATCTAAAAAGTGGCTAGACACACCATCATCAGTGACACCTTATACCATTGTGGCTTTGATAACACCCTCCTTCACTATCTCAACACTGATGAAGCCCAAACAACTTTACACAAAGTGCATGAGGGTATATGCAGATCTCATTTGAGTGGTCCAACGTTAGCTCAAAAAGTCACTAGACTTGGATACTACTGGCCGACATTGGAAAAAGATGCTCTTCAATTTGTCAGAACATGTCGGAAATGCCAGGTGCATAGTGACCTAATTCATGCACCTGCACAGGAATTCAGACTGATCACTTCTCCATGGCCTTTCACACAATGGGGACTCGACCTCATGGGTAAGATCCATCCATCCTTTTCTAACGGTTATAAATTCATAATCACCGCCACTGAGTATTTTACTAAGTGGGTTGAAGCCGTCCCTCTCACTTACATCACCGGTAAGCAAATATCCAAGTTTATCCTAAATTACATCATTTTCTGGTATGGTGTCCCACAATCCATCATCATAGATAATGACAGTCCATTGAAAAATCAGGATGTTCGTGAACTTTGTGAGTGATTCCACATCCAACACCATTTCTCCACCCCATATTACCCACAAGGTAACGGCCGAGCTGAGGTGTCAAATAAAACAATTCTTCGCATTCTGAAGAAGACCATCAATGACGCTGGCCGCGATTGGCACCTACAACTCAATCCTGCTTTATGGGCCTATCATACCAGCATTCATACCCCCATGAGAGCCACTCCATTTCCCTGGTTACAGATCTGAGGCCATATTGCCCATCAAGGTTGAAATTCCTTCTCTACGAGTCTCCTTGAAAGGAATGATTGATGATGAAGAGTACATATATACTCGCCTACATGAGCTAGAAATGCTACAAGAAAGATGATAAAATGCCTTAAATCATCTACAGGCATATCAAAATCGTCTCTGTCAAAGCTATAACAAAAGAGTAATGGTGAGAAAATTTGAAATCGGTGACTTTGTTCTCATGCAGAACCCCAGAAATCAGGTAGACCGTGAAAAGCCCAAAAAGTTTGAGGCTAATTGGCTTGGTCCTTATATCATTACTTCCGCATTTGGTTTCGAAGCTTATCAATTGGCCACACCTGATGGAGAACAGCTGACAGAACCCATTAACATCTTAGATATGAGAAAGTTCTACACATAGCATCAGAGGGCTTGGTTAAAACATAAAAATACAAAAAAATTGAAAAATAAAGAAAAAATCATCCCTTGATGAAAAATTGGCAAACAGTGTCAAAATGAAACAACAAGTGAAATGGAATATCAATAAATAAATGAACAGTGAGAATAAACAGACAAATAACACATCATAATCCAAACCATGCCATGTCAGATGCAACAAGACAGATTGAGATGAGGATAGTGTCAAGACCAAGTCAAGTCAAATAAAATAAGTCAATCTGGTCAGTCAATCAGTCTGTCAGTGGTGACAATCCATGATTCAACTTTTTTGTCCTTGGGGACAATATCATTGAGTCATGTCCAGAGCTACGAGGTCTCACGAGGTGCCTGGCATTAGGCAAGACCCATCCAATTGATGAACCCAGGGCACTAGGTCAGTCCATTAGGGTTCATGGCACAACATTTTCACACACATCAAACTATCTTCAAATCAAGAAAATCTTATGGCAACATCGAACTATGAGTCTATTGGACATCTATTTCATCAGCACTTTTCAGTCAATTCAACATGTCAGCAATGACATGTAGTGAAAATCCTATCAAGATAATTTACCATGGAAAATTTTTGGGTTCTTCTTTACATGCGTCCTTTTGAAAAGAAACTCTCATTATTTCTCTATGCTTGTGGATGTGTCTCTCCTAAGCATCATCATCATCATATGAAATTTTGATGATTTCTCCTAACTCTGAGAATCGATCTCCTAGATATCAACATCATTCAGAATGTGTCCTTCCTAAATTTGATATCGCTTGACATTTGGCAAACCTAATATTAAAACACTTG